>APFE031224336.1:70680-200024 GCA_000404065.3 Pinus taeda
CGCTCCGGGATTCGCTCCCAACCGGGAGCTTCTGAAAATGTCGCTCCTGCTCCTGTTTTCGTTCCCGCTCCCACTCCCAAGTAACACTGGGACTATTCTTATTGTGGATTCCCAATCCTCAAAGAATATCGGTCCTCTTTGACAACTCTTATCTTGGATACTTGTCCAATCCTCAAAGAGTGTCAGTGAACTTCCTATCTTGGATTTTCTATCCTCAAGGAAATCTCAGATGCTTATACAATCCTCCATTCTCCCTATCATGGTCTTTACTTAGACATACCCTTGTTAATCCTAGCCTAGTGCGTGACACATGATAGAAGAGAATACAATGTCCATTATCACTCCCTCTCAACTAGGGAGGATATCCTCATTCCCACTTGATTAGGGAATAGATCCTTGCCCCTTTACAAGTATTTAAGGAGACTCCTTTTACTCCCTCATAAAAATAAAGGAGATTCTTTTACTTCCTTTCATTTGGGAAGTCATGACCAGAAGCTTTCTAGATTGTCTTCATAAGTGTATCAACTACCAGTTCTTCATGGAGATAGCTACATGGCTCCTTCTTTCTTTTATATCTCATCATATTGAGCTTGTTTCTTCCTTGATGTTGTGGAGCCATCTTCTTCCTTTAATCTTGTAACAGGATTCAGGCCATCAACCTTTCATATCACTTTCCTCTAGTCATCACCAATGAAGGCATTGTTTTGAGCCTTCCAAAATAGAGTTAACTATAGCTTCCTCTAAACATGAAAGTGATCTTCATGAATATCAGGTTATCTTCTTATACTGTTACCTTTCAATCCCAAGATGATGATGTAAGCATCTTGACTACATAATCCTTTAAGGGTTGTCAAAACCATTCACTCAATCCATATGTTCTTTGAATTGAGTTCAACACCAACAGTTGAACTTGCCTCAATTGTCATATGTATTTCTACAATATCCTTCTAGGTAGCAAAATAATATGTCAACTAGATAACCAATAACAAAATATTAATATCAAACTTACTTTATCATGATGGCCTTTTCATCAAAGTATTAGCTTACTTGAGTCTTCGAGATCAACATCCTTCGACATGGTCCATCTCCCTATTGTACAAGAATCCTTCTCCATGCACTCATCTTAATCTGGGTGCCCATGGATCAAACTTGATTACCAAGCTATAATATCTTCCTTGGAGTTGTCATTGTTAACTCCCTTTCTTTCTTTGAGAGACTATACTTGATGTTGATCAATATTATTATATTTATGCCATGCAATCTTGTGTGAGAGTCTTGATCTCTAGCCATTCCAAAGCATGCCAAATTTCTTCTTTCAAGCATCATGTAGCCATATGGAAGACTTACCAAGCACAATCTCATAACCAACTCTTCTTGCATGATTCTTGTAGATATGAAACTTACCCTGGAGAAGAGTTACTTAAAATATTATTATATTTATGCCATGCAATCTTGTGTGAGAGTCTTGATCTCTAGCCATTCCAAAGCATGCCAAATTTCTTCTTTCAAGCATCATGTAGCCATATGGAAGACTTACCAAGCACAATCTCATAACCAACTCTTCTTGCATGATTCTTGTAGATATGAAACTTACCCTGGAGAAGAGTTACTTAAAATATTATTATATTTATGCCATGCAATCTTGTGTGAGAGTCTTGATCTCTAGCCATTCCAAAGCATGCCAAATTTCTTCTTTCAAGCATCATGTAGCCATATGGAAGACTTACCAAGCACAATCTCATAACCAACTCTTCTTGCATGATTCTTGTAGATATGAAACTTACCCTGGAGAAGAGTTACTTAAAATATTATTATATTTATGCCATGCAATCTTGTGTGAGAGTCTTGATCTCTAGCCATTCCAAAGCATGCCAAATTTCTTCTTTCAAGCATCATGTAGCCATATGGAAGACTTACCAAGCACAATCTCATAACCAACTCTTCTTGCATGATTCTTGTAGATATGAAACTTACCCTGGAGAAGAGTTACTTAAAATATGCATACCTTTGCTTCCATACAACCATCTAGCCATCCTTTCTTGAATAAGCTTGCTTCTTATACTTGTCAAAGATAGGCTTCTTTTCCCAGGAGTAGAGAGACTTTCATTATGCAACTCGACCATCTACATTCCTTCATCCTTCAAGAGTATTGTTTCCATACTAGATGGAATATATACTAGTCATAATGCTTTTTCCAAGAACCTCCCTAATGATGATTTTAATTGGATCTTGATGATCCATATTTGCAAAATGAGTACCTCTAACAATATGTTAGAAAATGCTTGAATGAACTATAATATGCCATATGGTCCAATCTTCTCATTCTTTGACAGCTAGATGACTTTTCAAAGCAACTGGGTTATGTAGACTCTAATTCCTCTACTATCATATGCTTCTATCTATGATGCCATGTTTTTACAAAAATCAAGACTCTTTTAGAGAACGCAATAATGCATGTTACCCTACTTTCTACTTAAAAGAAAGACAAATTGCATAAAGAACCTGGTAGGGATGGAGCTTCCTTTAATAGTAAAGATCCTTGGGATCTTCTCCTTTCAACTTCTTCTTAGGCTCTCCCTTTTCTTCAACTATGTGAGCTTCACTTCTTTCCTTTCTTTTGTTGTTCATCTTGTTTGGACAATCCCTATTAAAGTGTCCATACAAATTGCATCCAAAGCATTGAATCTTGGACATATTTGGCTTTCTTTTGGACTTTCCAAACTTCCCTTTCTTCATCTTCTTGGTCCTTGCAATAAAGCCTTGAGACCTTTCATTTGATTAAGTGTCATCTTTTGCCATGATCCTAGATTATTCCAAGATACTTTGAGCCCATAACTCATCAAAAGGCGTAGTATCCTTCTTAGAGTAGATACTTGTTGCGAAATTGCTCCAATCAGGTGGCAAAGCATTTAAAAGACAAATAATCGTTTTAGAGTCAGAAACAGTTTCCCCAAGCCCCTGCAATTGGTCTCTTATTTGTGAGATCTTCATGAGATAAGTGGCCATGTTTTCATCCTTTGACTTCCTTATTCTATATAGTTGATTTCTCAAGGAAATGTTTTGACCCGATGTACTTATAGAGTACAACTTGACCAACTTATCGTACATATCCTTGGATGTCTTCAAATCAACAACGAAGGGAACAAGATGATCTTTAATGGATTCAACAATGTCCTTTGTGCCCTCACTTCTCCCTTCTTGTATTTTGCTAACTCGTGAGTCTTTTCTTTGTCTGGTACAATTACTTCATGAAGGACATATTCCATGACTTCATTTTCAGTGAGTGCTAAGTCAATCCTTTTCTTCCATGCAAGGAAGTTTGTTGATCCAACGAGCTTGTTGCTTTCCTTGCAAAATGTAGCCATATGATCTGTAGATTGAGACATAGAAGACAATACTTACTTGTCAACCAAGAGTCTTCCTTCTTGATGATGTCTCCAACTATCTTGATGTTTTCAAGATCTTCAAGGAGACTTCAAAGATGCCCTAGAATGATGGCTTCTAGGATGCCTTCAATAATGTCTTCGACCAACTTCAAAGAGTGATGAAGATATCAAGATTCTTTGATGCTTCCTCTTCTTCAAGATGATGGAGTGCACTAGAGAGCCTTCAACAAGAGCTTATCTTCCTTCCTTCAATGAGAGCTTGATCCTTCTTGAGATGATGAAATCCTTGATGTAGTAATCTTCCTTCTAGGTCAATAAGTCTTCTTTTTCTTTCATTGCATCCTTTTTGTAAATGATTCCCTTTGACAAGCAATCCCTTCGTATGTCAACAAGATGATCTTCTGGCTGCCTTCTCTTCGTTCACCTTTGCTTTGATTCCATGTTGGAGAATATAGTAGGGCAACTATTAATTCAATTCTCCTTAACCTTAATAATTGCTTTTGAATTTTATTTATATTCTTATGTTTCTTTATTAGATATTTTCATCAAACAATTATCAAGAGAAAAAATAATAAAGAAATGGACATAGGAATTAGGCTCCAAGCTAGGGCAAAACCCCTCCAAGGGGAAAACCCAAAAAGAATCTCCTCTCTTCTTATAGAATCTGCTTCAAATGAGAAAACCAAGATCCAAAACCCTATACCAAGTCTTTCTCCAAGCACCTAGTCATCCCTCCAAGAATACTTTCCAATTGAGTCAAGGATTAATCAAGTCAACAAGGGTCAATCCTTCTTCAACCGATTTCCAACTTTAACTTCGCCCCCTAGATTCAAGTCTGGAACTTCGATCTCTTGGAATAGTAGAAATACTTCTTTCTAGCACATGACAATCTTCCAAGAACTTCTTCCTCAAGCAAGTCAATGTCTTCAAAGTCAATGAGAGTCAAGGCTAGGTCAAAACAATGTTTTGAACCTCTTGCAACTTGGATCTGATATTCTTTGGCTCCTGCAACTCAGACCTGTAATTTTTGGTCTGCAGTAACCCTAACCCTTTCCAATTGTGGACATAAATATAAAGAAATTAGGTCTTTCTCTTTTGCTTGATCTTCTTCCTTGTATTTTAGCCTTCTTCGCTCCTCTTCTTTCTTGATATTGAACCCTTCTTGTTGCAGATCGAGTTGGTGCTAAATGAGGTCGAAGTTGCTTCTATTTATAGCCTTTCCATGCGGTCGAATAGCCTCTCTTAGATCGACTTGTCATTGGTAGGGCTGACTTGTGCTTGGAGGCTCATAAGACTTTCTAGACTCATAATTAATATCTTTTACATGATACAACTTGCCCAATATGGTCTTATACAAATGACAAGGACTCTCTTGACTTAAGAAAAATATTCTTTTGATATGACAAACCCTAGGAGCATGAAATGCATGCTTGATGTAGATGACCAATAAAATGAAGCATGAAACCCATGCTTAAAAAATAATATTTTTTCTTTCTTCTTTTTCTTGTGACATAAGATATACATATTGACATGAGTACAATGACAACTATGAAGACCGAAACTAGTTACATTTTCCAACACTGATAGCCCTAGTGCTAGATAAATCCAACACTAAGAGAAATAGTGAAGCAAGCATTGTAGAAATTACTTGAAGCTGACTTTATCTATCCAATTGCTGACAACCATAGGGTCTCTTCTCTTGTCATTGTACCAAAGAAGAATGGTAAATGGAGGATTTGTTTGGAGAACTCAAAAAGGTAATGTGTAAAGACCATTTTCCACTTCCATTCATTGACCAAGTATTGGACATGTTAGTAGAAAATAAATACTTTTCTTTTCTCTGTGCATTTAGTGGTGCAACTTGTTGAGAAATCTATAGGGCAGTAGTTAAGGATGATTTCCTTTTCGATGATAATTGCTTGTGTTGTCTTTTTACTTTTTCTTACTTATTAGCTTCTTCTTTTATTATTATGTTCATTTATCATCAAATAACTACCAAAACCAAGAAGAACAATAATACACAAGAACACAGGATATAGGCTGCAAGCCAGGGCCAAAACCACTCCACTTGAGAGGAAAACATGTAAAGCTCTTCTCTTCTTATATATTCTTCAATTGACGAATTCCAAGGCCTCTAAACCATGACCAATACCCTTCCAAGACCAAGTCCGACCTCTCTTGATGATGTGCTTCCTTTGCCTAAGTCAAACCTAGTCAAATCTCTTCCAACAACACAACTTCAACCCCCAACTTCAAAATTTTGGCCTCAACTACAGGGCTGAAATTTTTGGTTCCTTGCAACTGCCACTGCATCCACACGTGTGAGCGAAATTAGCCTTCCAAGGCCTCCCGACAACTTCGCTTCACTTGCTTCCTTGTCTAGGGCTAGTAGGTGACCTATTAGGACCTTCTTCCAACAACTTTGATCCTCTTCCAGTAGATAGAAAATTTCGATTTTGAAGCAACAAACCCAAGCTTTCCTTCTTCACACATGTGAGAGAGAATTAGCCCATAAACTTCTTTTCTTTGTCCTCCTTCTTTGCTAGCCTTCTTGTGCTTCTCCTTCACTTGAATGAGATGAGAAGTGAATGTGTCCCAAGGAGGTCGAGTTCCCTCCTTTATATAGGCTTCTCAAGGTGGACGTGGCTCCTCAAATTAGGCCGACTTCTCAGTTGCTAGGCCGACTTGGTCTTGAAGAGTATTTTGACTCTTTTAAATACAAAATATTTTTTTTACAAGTTACAATGTGCCCGATGGGGTCTTCAACTAATGATAATGACTCTTTTGACTTCTTGACATAGGACAAACCCTAGAAGCACTCAATGGGTGCTTGACCTTTAAAATAAAAGACCTTGAGCATGAAACCCATGCTCCAAAAATAACAATAATAATTTTTCTTTCATTTTACAAAATACAAGAATCAAAAGTACATTTCATATTTATGAAGACCGAACCTAGTTACACATTTTTCAACACAACTTGATCTATATTGCACTCGAGGGTCAAGACAAAATAGTGTTTACCTGTCCATGGGAGATGTTTTCCTATTGTGTTATGCCATTTAGGTTATGTGATGCTCCCTACACCTTTCAAAGAGCTATAATTGGTGTATTTTTTTATTTGATTCATGATTTTGTGTAAACCTATATGGCTAACTTTACAACATAATGGTGATCAATTTGATGAGGCATTACCAAAATTTAGAGAAAACCTATGTTGCATGGCTTCTCGAACCCGGGGGTGGGGTTCTCGTCCCCAAGTATCAGATTCAAGTACGGGTGCTTCTAAGAAGAACCCATAAGAACCAGGTTCTTCTATGAAGAACTGGGTTCTCCGTTAAAAAAATTTGGGTTCTTTTGTCTTGACGGGTATGGAGAACCTTGATGATGGGTACTTGGAACCCCAAAATCGGGTTCTTTCAGGTTCATTTTAGTTTTTATTTTTAAATTTTTAATTAATTTAATGGGCTTCCCCTAATATTCCAGGTATCTAGTTCTTCATCTTGCGAGAGGAATTGGAGTACTTATGCCTTTATCCATTCAGTAAAGAGAAATAGGTTGGGCTCAAAGAAGGTAGAGAACTTAGTGTACATTCATTGCACATTTTGTCTCATATCTTGAAAAGACCCTGGGTACAAGGAGGGTCCTTTCAAGAGATGTGACCAATACATAGATGATGCTATGTGTGTGGACGAGGAGATACAACCAGATGGCCTTATTGAGCTACCTCCAGTTGCTATGGATGAGCAGGAACCTCAATATGAGAGTGATTCCTACCTGGAGAGCATGCTAACTGAAGATTTGAGTGATGCTGATGACATGGCTTGAGGAAGCCATTGTTCACTATTAGCTATTTTTATTTTAGTATTTTAAAATTTTCTAGTTTTTGTTTGGAGATATGCCTTAAGGCAAATTTTGAATGTAGTATGACAATGGACATATATCATGATTCTGATTAATATGTAAACTCCAATTTGCACTTGATATCAAACTAAAAATTTTGAAATTTCATTATGAATGTTGAATGTTCAATGATGTGCATGTTTAAATATTTAAAGTTTAAATCATAAATATCATTAATTTTCTTGTTTAAAGTTGAAAAATATACAAATTCATGTATATTAGAATTTATAATAGTATATATATATATATATATATATATATATATATATATATATATATATTATAATATACCCCCGATGAACCCACACACCCTGTTTCAAAAAATGACGTACCCGTACCCGTCCCCGAACCTGGCAACATAGGAGAAATCATTAATAAGGTGTAAAGAATATAATATTGCCCTCAACAATGTGAGATGATGTTAATTGATGGCATCATATTGGGGCACCACATTTCAACTAAAGGCATCCAAGTGGATCCAGTGAAAATCAAGGTAGTATTAACCTTGCCAACTCCACATTAGCAAATCGAGATATGAAGTTACTTAAGGAATGTTGGTTACTATATTGAAATTTTTTCAAGAATTGCTCGTCCATTGTTTGCTTTATTTAACAAGAATTGCGAGTTTTTGTATTGAAATTTTTCAGGAATTGCTCGTCCATTGTTTGCATTATTTAACAAAAATTGTGAGTTTTTGTAGACAGAGAGTTGCTAGCATGCGTTCAAAGAATTGAAATCCAAGGTATTTTGAGGCTTCTATTTTGAGAGGACCCAATTAGTCTCTCTTGTTTCATATCTCTACATATGCATCAAACATTGCCATTGGAGCTGTTCTAGGACAATTAGAAGGTAATGATCAATACACAATCTACTACATCAACTAAGATATTTCACCTATAGAATGAAATTATATGGTAATAGAAAAATAATTTCTTGCAATGGTACAACTGATTAATAAGTTTTGGCATTACATCACGAGATATCCAATGGTATTGCACATAGACCATGTTGCCATAAAATATTTAATGAGCATACCAATTACTAATGGCAGGGTAACTAGGTAATTATTGTTATTACAAAAATATGATATAACCATCGTAAAAAAACCCTAGGAGAGGTAATGTAGTGGATGATTTTCTTTCAAGACTCACATCTAATGAAAAGGAGCCTCTTGTAGAAGACTATTTCTTGATGAGCGCCTATTTATAGATTCTACTAACTCTCCATGGTTCATGGATATAACTAATTACTTGGTTGTAGATAGACTTCCACATCAACCGAGGATCATTAGACAAAGTCGAAGGTTCTCATGCATCAATGATTGTCTCTTCTACATGGGACTTGATCTCATCATTCAAAGATGCGTGCAAGAAGACGAGATCTATGAGATCTTAAGGCTTGCCATGATGGTCCATGAGGAGGCTACTTTGTAGACAAGTGAACTAGGTACAAAGTGCTTCATTAAGGGTACTATTGGCCTACCATCTTCAAGGATGCCAAGGAATATGTAAAGAGGTGTGATAGTTTACAACACATGGGAAGACCAGTGCAATCAGAGGAGATGCCATTGCATCCGTAGTTGGTATTGGAACCCTTTGATAAATGGGCCCTCGATTTTGTGGGACCAATCAATTCTTCTTCCCGCCATAACTCCTAAATCCTCGTATGTTTTGATTATGTTATGAAGTGGATGAAAGCCAAGTCACTATCACCTGCAATCGAGAAAGGAGTAGCAAAATTCCTTCATGAGGAGATATTTACCACGTCAAGATACCTTGGGAAATAGTTATTGATGGAGGAACTCAATTCACTTTGAGGATCATTGTAGACTTGATGGACAGATACAACATCAAACACTGTGTTACTACACCATATTACCCACAGGCCAATGGGCAAGTAGAAGGGACAAATAGAATTCTTGAGGCTCGTTGAAGAAAGTATAACTAGGTTCCGTCTTCATAAATATGAAATGTACTTTTGATTCTTGTATTTTGTAAAAGAAAGAAAAATGATTATTATTATTATTGAGCTTGGGTTTCTTGGCCAAGAAATTTGTTTTATAGGTCAAGCACTAATTGAAAGTGCTTATAGGACTGTCCTAGGTCAAGAAGTCAAATAGGGACATTGTCATAATATGAAGACCCCATCGGGCATCTTGTAAATTGTAAAAGGAGTTATTTTTTTATTTCACTGAGCCCTCCAGGACCAAGTCGGCCTAGAAGCTGGAACTCGTACTGTGGGAAGCCTATATATAGGAGGAAGTTCGACCTCATTTGGACACAATCAATCCTCTCTCTCTCTCTCAAGTAAAGGAAGAAGCAGAAAAGGACATCGAAGAAGGCAGAAGAAGAAGAAGAAGTGTTTTGGGTCTCTCTCCCTTTCTTTCTCTCCACACGTGCGAAGGAGGCTGAAATTTTGCAGCTTTTCGCTAGGGTTTCTGCAGTCAAGCTAGGGTTTCCTTGTGACGGTTTGATTTGATGAAAAAGAGTTGAAAGAAGGGCCAATAAAGTCCCCTTCTAGATCCATAAGTCAAATTAGGTCAAGCGAGGTAGCTGGAGGCAAAGAAGAAGCAGTTCTTGTCCACATGTGCAAAGTAGCAGCTGGCCAGGGGGTCGAAGTTGTAAATCTGCAGTTAGGGCCGAAAATTTGTGGTTGGAGGTCGAAGAATTGTTGCTAGAAGAGATTTTGCTTGGTTTGGAAAGCAGTAAAGAAAGCACATTATTGAGAAGCTGATCTTGGTCTTGGAAGGGTTTGAGTGTTGGTCAAAGGTATTGGTATTCGTCAATAAAGAATTTATAAGAAGAGATTGAAGGGTTTTCCTCTCAAGAGGAGAGGTTTTGCCCTTGCTTGGAGCCTACTTCCTCTGTACTTGTATTTTGTTGATCTTCTTGTTTTGGTCGCTGTTTGATGATTGAAGAACACACGATAATAATAATAAGAAGAAGTTAATCTTAATAAGTAAAAATAAATCACAAGCAGTTATCATAGTTAGAAGAATCATTAATGTTATCTTGCCCTAGATTCTTCAACAAGGCTATCATCACCAAAACTATCCAACTACACCTCAAGCACTGGGTCGACAGACTCACTGAAGCTCTATGTGCCTACCAAACGACATGGAGGACTATTACCAATTGTACCCCATATGAACTAGTGTATGGAAAAAGAGTATTGTTGCCAACTAAAATCCAAACACTTAGAACAAATGCATAACTTAAAATGGACTTATCTAAAGAGCAAAAGTAGATACTCCTCTAGATCAACGAGCTAGATGAACTTCGCCATTCGGCCTTGCACCAAACAACAATGATACAACATAAAAGAGCTTGGTGGCATGACAAGTTCATCAAGAAGAAGAAATTTAAAGTTGGAAATTGGACCTTTCTATTTGATTCCAAGTTCAAAGTTTTATGGGGAACTTCCACACAGATGGCTTGGGCCTTATGATATTGATATTATATATGACAACAAAGCCATCAAAATTCGAACCATCGATAACGAGAGGACTCCTGTAATGGTAAATAGACATAGGCTTTGATTATATCATAAATTCCTATCCAAGGAAGTCTTTTTTAAGAGGATCACCAATGGATGGCTTGACTTAGAGATTGTAGACAGAGGAGGATCCCTTGCTGAATAATTCATTCCAAAAACTTAAAAAATAATAATAGTAATAGTAATAAATCCCATGAATGAAAACCCTTAGGGGCATACATGGGGTGTTGAGAAATCTAGGGGCATCTAGATTAGGCGATTTCTCTTACTTTGATAACTGCTTCTGATGTACTTTTACTTCACTTGATTAACTTCTTTCACTTGATTATAATTAGTGTTCTTATCATCAAACAACTACTAAACAATAAAGAACATTGAGACAATAGGAGACAAGATATAGACTATTAGCTAGGGCCAAAGCCTCTCATTTTGAGAGGAAAACCCACAAGAACTCTTTTCTTCTTATAGAACTTCACATGACAAATTCCAAGACCTATGACACTTGACCAAGATTCCTTTAAGACCAAGTCTAACCTCCTTTTGTTGAGATTTCCTTCTCAAAGTCAATGCCAGTCAAACTTGCCTCACTTCTTCAAATTTCGGCTTCTTTTCAAAATCTCGACCTCTATCACAGGTCTACAATTCTCGGCTTGCCTGTAATCTCTGTGGTTCAACATGTGTGGACTGTTGAAATACGTAACTATGTTCGGTCTTCATAGTGACATATGTAATCATGATTTTATGTATTTGATGTAATGAGAAATAAATTTGTTATTGTTAATCTTGAGGCATGGGTTTCATACTCAAGGAATTTTATTTTTAGGTCAAGTTCTCATTTTGAGCTCTTAGGGCTTGTCATTAAGTCATTAAGGTCATTTTCATGTATGAAAAACCCATTTGGGCATGTTATGTATTGTAAGAAGAATTTATTTAAGTCAAAGTCTAGTCAAAGAACTCTCCAAGACCAAGTCATAAGGCAAAGAACAAGTCGGCCTAAAGACATGGATGAAGAGTCTATATATAGGAGGGCTCAACCTCATTCTAATATCATCAATCAACATCACATAATCGATCAAAAGGAAAAGAATAGGTCTCACATCAAGTGAAGAAGAGTAGGATAAGAGTAGAGATAAAATCGGTCTTTCAGATTTGTTTTGGGCTCATTTACTCACACGTGTGGAGTGCATCTAGGGCACAATCTCAGTTGCAGGAGGAAGAAATTATAGTCAGTCCAAGAAGGTGAATCATGTTGGAAATACTGAGAGGGGGGGTGAATCAGTATTCCTTAGTAATTAGCACTTTTAAATCTTTCCAGATCATTAGTTAATCTTCAATTATTATTAATGTTTATGCAGTAATAACAGTAAATAAAAGAATACAATAGACACAAGAATTTTAGGTTGAAAACCCCCTCTAGGTCAAAAACCACCAAATGCTTTTCTAATAAATTCTTTAATCTTTAACTCCAATTGAAATGAAAGCAACAACTTCCTAAAAATCTAGAAAAGCATTCTTCTCCAGCTCCCACTGGAAGGAGACGCCCCAACGCCTTGGTTTCTTTAGTAGTCAACTGAATGGATGCCCCAACATCCTAGACCAACCTACCACCCTGAAGTGTTCATAGGCTCCAAATTGTAGGCAACTTCATGCACCAACCTAGCACCTCCTTGCCACCCTATAATGACTGAAATGAGACAAGAGTGTGGATTCCCGTACTAGGGACAACGATACAATATGATTTACAATGATTTTGACCGAACACGCAATCACACCATGACCTGCAACCCAACCATGATATCATCCCAACAGAGATTCCTATACTTCCCAATAATGCCTTTTCGACTCTAGGCAGATTGACTATTTTACAATAATGACTCTTCCAATGATGATACTTTTACAAATGACTCTTTTACAACTTCACAATGATGACTGTTGGCCTTGACACTTCTTCACAATATACGGATGGCTGTAATGTCTTCAAAGGATGTCCCACTGCAATGATTCCTTTGATTTGATACTTATGCTCTTGAATTCTTGCTCGAAGTACTTGAATCTTCTTCTCCTTGCATGCAAAATTTGCCCGACGAAACCAATCCCAAAACAAAACAAAATACCCTTCAACTTACCTCTGCCTGCAAAATACATATAAGTGCATGATAATGAATAAATACAAATTAAAATTACAATGCGTACTTGAAGTGTGCTTGTCACTTTTGTTGTTGACTTGTTGCAGCAGTAGACAAAGACTCCCACTCTTGATATAGGCCTGGACTCTATGCAAGACTATATCCAAAACTGACCTAAAGATATATACAAAAAAAAATTGATGACAAACCCTAGACTTTTGATGGACCAAGTTCTAAGTACAACAACAGAGACCATTCTATCAACTATGACAAGACAAGTAACATGAACTTACAACATCATATAGATTTAGCATACTTGGTGTAGCATCAAGAATATGTAGCATCAAATGTGTAGTATCAAGAATAGGACATTTAGAATGTGGTATCAAAACTCACTGTGACATATAGAGACATAGAGATATAATTGAGATGCTGTATGTACTTACGTTGTCCTGCAAAAACATATGTCAGAGATGATACTCATATTTCAAATGTAAACATTGATCATACATACCTTGTTGTAGGAGATTTATCCTTGATTGTGAATATGTGGTCCTTACTGCAGTGATCCTTGAATGCATGCTTTTTCTTGCATTCTAGGAGCTCGATATTGAATCTGTTGTATCTATGTAATTTCGGATCTCCAGGGTCTGAAATTTCGTCTTGTGGTAGCCCTCTAAGTCCTCTTTCCAACCCCATAGGTCTTATCAAGTTGGATTCTTCAAGAAAGAGTTATGCCCAATCTCCCACGATGACCTGATTATAGACTGGTTCAGTAGAGCGAACTTGTACGAAGTGCCACGTGTCACTGTTGCGACCTTCGGCCCTGAAAAAGCTACTCAACAAACTACAGTTCATCCTCTTTCTGTGACTATTTACAAAATTTGAATCCAATGCTCAGAGAGAGTTATGACAATTTTCCCAACGTCACTTGTTTGACATGGAATTCGGGAGCCTGCAAAAACCCTAACTTACTCAGATCATATCTTTGAAAATATGGCAAACCAAGATCTGAAATTCGGTCACAAGGTCCATCAAGATTTCGGCTCAAATGGGTTTTAATTTCAACTTCTGAAGCTTCGCAGAAGAAAAGATAGCGAAAATGCCACGATGACCTATTTGAAGCCACAAAATCCCTACTAGAGGAGGATATGAGGGTCATTATTTATATGAATGTTTTGAGTTGAGAGGGTCCTCAAAAAGTAAATGCTGGAGGGATTTTAGGAGCAATTTTTTTATTATTAATTATTGACTATTCAATGACCACAACCAATTATGAGTGCCATGACACAACCCCATAGGGTTTTAACCCTCTAACTGGGGCTACTAACTTTAAACATGAATATCTCTCAAACTGTGAAGAATTACTTGGCGTGCCATATATCAAAAGGAAACATCTCGACAAGTAGAATCCATCTAGAAGATCCTTGACTCATAATAGAGTAAGTTGTCAAGTCAAAATGTCCATGCAAGATTGGGGTAGCCCCTAGTGCTTCTTGGGTTGACATCAATGACAACCACTGATCAACAATCTCCCCCTTTGGCATTGATGGCAACACAAGTACTCCCCCTGCGATCATGACACCTCTTCCTACTGCCTTCTCTCCCCCTTTGTCATCAATGGCAAAGGGTAACTCCCCATGACAAACAACCATCTTGTGGACCTGTACACAACTCCACTCCCCCTTTCTACTCGAGTAGATGAGAGAAAGAGTCTAATGAAAACTTAGGAGAATCCCAAGCTTTTGGCGAAGATACTCAAATGCTTCACGAAGTAATGGTTTGGTAAAGAAGTCAGCGATTTGTTCCTTTGTGCCAACATATTCAAGCTTGATATTCTTTTCAGCAACCTGCTCTCTAACAAAATGATATTTAATTGGAATGTGCTTCGTTTTGGAATGCATCACAGGATTCTTGGAGATATTGATGGCGCTGGTGTTATCGCAAAAGATGGGAATAGGCTCATCGAACTTAACTTGTGATCTTGCAAAGTTTGCTTCATCCAAAGAACTTGAGTACAAGAAGCTGTTGTTGCGACATATTTTGCTTTTGCTGTGGATAACGAGATTGAAGACTACTTTTTACTTAACCATGAAACAAGACAACCACCTAGATAGAATGCTGCTCAACTAGTACTCTTATGATCATCAACACTTCCTGCCCAATCTGCATCTGTATAAGCTTGGATGACTAGATCATTTCCTTTGGGATATCATAGACCATATTTCGCTGTGCCCTTAAGATACTGAAGAATTTTTTTGATGGCAATAATATGAGATTCTTTTGGTGCTGCTTGGAATCTTGCTAATTATCAAACTACCTACATCACATTAGGCCGGGAGGCTATCACATATAAGAGACTACCATTCATGGATCTATACAACCTTTGGTCCACATCCTTTGACAAATTTTCTAAGCTTAACTTGCAACATGTTACCATGGGGGTAAGGATTGGCTTGCAATCTTCCATCCGGAATTTCTTGAGCATTTCTTTGATGTACTTGGTTTGATATATGAATATTCCTTTATCCTGCTAAAAAATCTAAAGCCCTAAAAAGTATTTCAGTTTGCCAATCATAGACATTTCATACTCACTTTGCATTTTCATGGCAAAGTCTTTACTTAATCTGTCATCACTGCTTCCAAAAATTATATCATCCACATATACTTCGATAATTGTTAGGTTATCTCAATCCACTTTCACATAAAGATTGCTGTCAGCGCTTCCTTTCGTGGATCCCTGTTGATGTAGAAATCCGTCAAGGCGTGCATACCAAGCCCTAGGAGCTTGCTTGAGACTATATAGAGCCTTCTTTAATCTGCAGACGTAGCCTTCTTTGTCAGAGAGTAGAAAACCTTCGGGTTATTAAGTGTAAAGTTCTTCCTCCAATTCACCATTTAGAAAAGCTAACTTAACATCTATTTGGTGGACCTTGATTTTTCTCGAGCAAGCATAAGCGAGAAACAGCCTAATGGCTTCCATTCTGGCAACAAGAGCAAATGTTTCTTCAAAATCGATTCCTTCAACCTGTGCATATCCTTTGCAGACTAATCTTGCCTTGTTCCTGGTAACCTGTAATCCTTCAATGGTTTTTCTCCCCCTGAACGTGTAATGAAACTTCCATCTTGTTCAAACTACCTTCTTGTCAATCGTAGTCTTGTGCCATATACTGCTGCATAGATTCGTCCTCTGCAAACATTAAGGAGTCAACAAGCCAGATTGTTCAAAATAGTGAGTCACCTAACGGGCCATCTTGACATGAGTCATTATTTGAGGCAACTACTAAGTCTTCATGACCTTTTGCTTTTACAAATCCTGAAAGCATAACTGCTAAAACCTTGTTATCTGCTTTGTCTTCCGGTACCTGTTTCCTTTTCCAGACCTTCCTATTCCTCCAATCTCGAGCCATGTGCCCACGGTTATGACACTTGAAGCATTCAATGTTGTCCATAGGTGATTCCATCTGATATCTGCAACCGCAAGCGCTATGGCCATAGTTATGGCATTTGAAACATTCAATGTTTGGCCCATCTAGCATGTATTCTCTTCTGACAAAATCATCGTGGAACTTGTCTCATGATCCTGCAAACTTGCTTCTAGGGTTTTGTAGGTAATGATTGTACCTATCAAAAACTTCACAATCCCTAGCCATATGTCCATAGTTAGCACATAAAAAGGAATAACCATTAAATAAACAAACATACTTGGAAGATTTTTCATTCTTCTTTGGAGGTGGTGTTGGAGTTTGTTGTGGCCCTTTGTTCTTGATTGCTTTGGTCTTGTTCTTTGGGGTTGCAACATTCTTCTTTGGCTTTTCACTTTGATCAACTTCCTTCTTAGAATCATCCTGCGAAGATGTGGAGCTTGTACCTTCATCAACTGGAGCTTTACCATCTTTAATTTCCTTCATTTTTGCTTCTTCATCTGTCTTATCTTGTAAGTGTTCTTTTTGCGATCCCTTGAGTTTTTTGATCTCATCATGGGTTGCATCAAGTTCTTCTTCCTTTTGAGCAAGATCTTCTTGAAACCATATTTTCAAGATCTTCCTTCTTTTTTTTGCCTCCTCAACCTGTAGCTTGAGAAGAGTGGACTTCTCTACTTCTTCGTTGAGAACCTGTATCTGTTCCTTTTGCTTCTCATTTTCAACCCTGAGCCACTTATTTCTACTGAAGATGTTTCTAATTCCTTTTGCTTCTCATTTTCAATCCTGAGCCTGCTTATTTCTACTGAAGATGTTTCTAATTCCTTTTGCTTTTGGTCAACAACGGATATGTATCTTTGATAAGATTCCTTCCTTTCAATTTCTGCTTCCTGCGTATGTTGTGTGATCCTGCTAATCTCTGCAAACACTGTGTCGAGTTCTTGTTGCTTTTGTTGGAATTCTCTCTTGAGGTCTCGTGCCGCTGTATTCTTGATTTCTTCCAATTGAGTTTTAAGACTACTAATCATCTTCCCAGACTCTTCATTTTCTTTGATGAGTTATTTTGCTGTCTTCAATTCTTCTTCCAAAAGTCTTGATTTTTCCTTTTGACTTTTGAGTTCCTTTATCACCTTGATCACTTGATTTTGAAACTTTGGTTTACTTGTTTCTCCCATTTCTTCATCATAATCAGAAGGATCCGAATTTTCAATAACATCTTGACCAGATTGCTTTGTTGAATAGAGATTATGAAGCTTTGCCCAAAGAGCTTTAGCTGTTGAACATTGACCAACTTTTGTTTTCACAGAATTTGGCAAAACATTCAAAATTACATTCATGGCCTTTGAATTGTACCTTTTAGCTTCGTCAGTAGATGTATCTCTAGAAACAATTGATTCCCATACTCCATGTGCCTGCAAATGTACTTCCATCCTAGATTCCCATATCTAGTAATTATCTGCATCAAAATTAGGGGTTGGTACACAATACTCACTTTCTTTAGATTTTGTTGTACCTGCACTTTCCTTTGAAATCCTTGTAACCCACTTCTTTGACTTTCCCATCTCTATGCTCTGAAAACTGACTTCTAGCGGTTAAGCTGTTACTGAAGGAACCAAGCTCTGATACCAATTGTTGGAAATACGGAGAGGGGTGGTGAATCATTGTTCCTTAGCAATTAGCACTTCTAAATCTTTTCAGAGCATTAGTTAATCTTCAATTATTATTAATGTTTATGCAGTAATAACAGTAAATAAAAGAACACAATAGACATAAGAATTTTAGGTGGAAAACCCCCTCCGGGTCAAAAACCACCAAACGCTTTTCTAATAAATTCTTTAATGTTCAGTCCCAACTGAAATGAAAGCAACAACTTCCTAGAATTCTAGAAAAGCATTCTTCTCCAGCAAGGAAGGATGCCCCAACGCCCTGGTTTCTTTAGTAGTCAACTGAATGGATGCCCCAACATCCTCGACCAACCTACTACCCTGAAGTGTTCACAGGCTCCAACTTGTAGGCGACTTGATGCACTAGCCTAGCACCTCCCTGCCACCCTATAATGACTGAAATGAGACAAGAGTGTGGATTCCCGTACCAAGGACAACGATCCATGATACAATATGATTTACAATGATTTTGACCAAACACCCTATCGCACTATGCCCTGCAACCCAACCATGACATCATCCCAACAGAGACTCCTATACCTCCCAATAATGCCTTTTCAACTCTAGGTAAATTGACTCTTTTACAATAATGACTCTTCCAATGATGACACTTTTACAAATGACTCTTTTACAACTTTACAATGATGACTCTTGGCCTTGACACTTCTTCACAATATATGGATGGCTATCATGTCTTCAAAGGATGTCCCACTGCAATGCTTCCTTTGATTTGATAATTCTGCTCTTGAATTCTTGCTTGAAGTTGTACTTGAATCTTCTTTTAAGTCCTGTGGTAGCCCTCTGAGTCCTCTTTCCAACCCCACAGGTATGATCAAGATTGGATTCTTCAAGAAAGAGTTATGCCTAATCTCCCACGATGACCTGATTATAGACTGGTTCAGTAGAGCGAACTTGTACGAAATGCCACGTGTCACTGTTGCGACTTTCAACCTTGAAAACGCTACTCAACAAACAGTTTGTCCTCTTTCTGTGACGATTTACGAAATTTGAATCCAATGCTCAGAGAAAAAAATATGACAATTTTCCTAATGTCACCTATTTGACATGGAATTTGGGAGCCTGCAAAAACCCTAAATTCCTCAGATCATATCTCCAAAAATATAGCGAACCAAGATCTGAAATTCGGTCACGAGGTTCATCAAGATTTCGGCTCAAATGGGTTTTAATTTCACCTTCTGAAACTTCGAAGAAAAAAAAGTTATAGTGAAAACGCCACGAGGCCCTGTTTGAAGCTACAAAATCCGTACTAGAGAAGGATATGAGGGTCATTATTTATGTGAATGTCTTGAGTTGAGAGGGTCCTCAACAAGTGAACGTTGGAGGGATTTTAGGAGCAATTTTTATTATTATTAATTATTGACTATTCAATGACCACAACCAATTATGAGTGCCAAGCCACAACTCCATAGGGTTTTAGCCCACCAACAGGGGTTACTAACTTCAAACATGAATATTTCTCAAACCGTGAACAATTACTTGGTGTGCCGTATATCAATGGAAACATCTCGACGAGTAGAATCCATCTAGAAGATCCTTGACTCAGAATAGAGTAAGTTGTCAAGTCAAAGTGGCCATGCAAGATCGGGGTAACCCCTGGTGCTGCCTGGGTTGACATCAATGACAACCACTGATCAACAAATCAAGGGTGAAAGAAGTCTGAAATAGCAAGCTGAATAGTCAAAGAAGGGAAGCCTGGTCAAGCGAAGGAAAGAAGAAGTCCCTAACATCCTCAAGACTGTCACATGTGCGAAAAGTGCAGTGATTACAGGAGGCCGAGAGTTGTTGTCAAGGAGGTCGAGAATCTCTGACAAGTATTGCAGGGTTGAAGGTTGAAGTTGAAGAAGAGATTGCAATTAAATCAAGAAGAGGTTAACTTTGACTTGAGGAAAGTTTGACTTGGTCTTGGAGTGGTTCATTGTCAAGGGTCTAGGTATTGGAAGTTATCAATTGAAGATTCTATAAGAAAAAGAATTCGTTTGGGTTTTCCTCCTAGTTTGGAGAGGTTTTGGCCTTGGCTGATCGCCTATGCCTTGGATCCTTTGTCTCATTGTTCTTTATGGTTTTGGTAACTGTTTGATGAAAAGTACTCAATAATAATCAAGCTAAAGAAGAACCTAATTAAGAAAAGCAAAAAGTCTTCACAAGCAATTATCATTTAAGAGAAATCACCTATGCTTGCTGCCCCATAGATTTTTCAACATGGACAGTTTAGGGCATATATGCGAGTCTTCTCTTCTTCGCTTTTGTTAATCCTTCTTCCTTGACAATTCAACTTTGCAAACTGATCCTTTGACACCTTGTTTCGACCTCCTGAAGTGACTGTAATTCTTGATCTTATTGCAACAGAAAATTACCCTAGATTCTTTTGCACGTGTAGAGGAAAGTAGCCCCAAAACAATTCTTAATTATCTTGGTTTTCTTCTTGTGAAGTTGCAAAACCAATAGAATTCTTTCTCCTCTTTTTCACACTTCTTGAATGATGAATGGATGGATCTCAAGTGTGATCGACTTCTTTTTATATATGGCTTCATGTCACTGCTTGAAGGCTGACTTGTCTTGGAGGGGTTTTTGACTCTATTTTAACTTAAATAAATATCTTTGACTTGATACATGATGCCCAAGAGGGTCTTCCATACATGACAATGACTCAATGACAAGACCTAGAAGCACTCAATGGGTGCTTGACCTATAAATTAAATAACCTTGATGAAACCCATGCATCAAGAATGATAATAATAAATTTTATTTTCTCTTTACATCAAATACAGAAAATCATGATTACATATGTTGTTATGAAGACCGAACCTAGTTACATATTTTAACACTCCCTCTTAATTAGGGAGGTATTCATAATCCATACAAGGTACTTGGACATTCTCAAATTGAAGAATTCTCATAAGAAGAGTCAGATTGGTAAGCCATCTCATAAGCTATATTATCAGCTTATACCAGAGCATCTCATCATACCAACCAACATTGTCACATAGCAAGGCCTTGACTAACAACTCTATCTCTGCACAAGATCAGAGCACAATGTTGGTGAGATCAACGACTGATAGACACCATCATCATTGTCTCATAAGGCACATACCCCACCCGGGTGTTCAAAGGGTATGTCCTTTTAAGACAATTCCTATCTTGGAATAACACATCCTCAAGGAATTTCCCCTTCGACTACTCTTGTCTATTGGATGCCCTACCGCATCCTCAAAGAGTATCATAATCAATCTCATATGCTTACCCAATCCTCCATTCTTTCTTCATAACATGAAGACAATAATGATATGTCTATATCCCCCTCTCAGCTAGGGAGGATATACTCATTCCTATAAAATGAATATACACAAGTTCCCTCTTAACTAGGGACTTGCCCAAGCTCCCTCCCAACTAGGGACTTGTTTCCAATAACAACTCTTTGCTCTTTGTTGGAGATCATGGTACTATCAACTACTTGTAGGGCTTCTCTTCCCATGTCATGAACTTGCATCTTCTTCATCATGGAGCCTTTATCATCACTTTATCGTAGTGCATCGACCATCTTCTCCATTACTTTCCCTTCAATGAACCATAGGGTTGAACCAATAGTCATGTCATCCTTCTCTTTATCAAAAAGTGATCTTCTAGTCCACATTTGGTTTTTCTTCATACAACTACCTCTTCCAAATTATGTCTCTTTCAGGATCTTCCATCCAATCACATGAATACTAGTTGTAGGTGACATCTACAACTCTCTTTTGGTATCCCTGTTCAACCCAACTAGATGATTTAAAAAAAATCAAAATGAACATCGAATCCAAGTTACCTTTTATGATGGCCTTTCATCATGACATCAACTTCTTGCAACATCAACACCCTGCACATTCATAAACACATCTCCAAGACTTTCAGTGTCAAGGGTCTCCTTCCTTTACAAACTTTATTAAGGTCTTCATATCATTTCTATGGATATGTCATAGTTAATTCTTTTAGTTATCGAATGTTGATCACTTATCTTATCTTACGTGACTATAGTTGCATCTTTCAAGAACTCTTCTTCCTTTCTTCACATATTGTTTCCCCAGGGATTTCTATACGTAGTTGCTTCATCTTGTCAACCACCTTATATTCCATATGAGGTCATATTATGTTGATTTCAGCTTATCAGTATGTGAGGTAGATCAAGGTATATGCCTTCATGCATCTTTCTAAAGGAAGAGATCCTTCTTCTTCGACCATGCTCATGAGATAGAGCATTCAACCATGCTATCTTCAACTATATGATGACATGACTTAATTTATCAAATATATACTTATCTCTTTTCTCCTTTAGGTCATCTAGATTTCCTTAGACAACTTCCTTTCCTTGCTTGAAAGTATTCAACCATATTGACATGTTGTACTCCTTTGTCACCATACCCTCATCCTTCTAAACAATGGACCCCACACAAGGTGGACTGTAGACTATCAACGAGACACTTGCTTCTTCCAAGTAGAGGTGAATCTTCTTATAAAGATGCTAGTGAAGGATCTCGATGATCCTCATTCTGCAAATGCTCCTTAATAATGATGATGTATGGTGACCTTTCTATCTTCTATCATGCTAGATAACTTTCTTCCAACCATATATGCTACTATTTCAGTTGTCTTTTCATGCTTTCAATGAGGATACCTTGAGTTACTTCCTTTCTATCATGATGATTGCTACAACCATGTAGACTTCTACTTCAGCTATCCTTTCAAGCTTTTATAATAACGTCATGAGCTCTTTTTTGCTTCAATTGTATGCTTCTAATATGATGCCATCTTCTAATATGATGCATCCTATCATACTTACAAGGCTTCTTATCTTGATTGCAATCTTTAACCATAGTAGAGGTCTTTTCACCTCCTAGTTCTCCTTGCTATGTACATGAAGATAAAATGTGTGAGAGACCTTAATAGTGAAGATCTATCCCTTCTTCCGTCTTGGATTTCTTCTTGTCAGGTTCTTCTACTTCTTCGGTGATATATGCTTCATTCCTTTCTTTCCTTTTCTTGTTCCCCTTCTTGAGTTTAGGACAATCTCTCTTGAAATGCCCATATTCTTGACATCCATAACATTGGATATTTGACATATCGATCTTCTTTTTTTGAGGACCAAACTTCCCAAACTTTCCTTCTCTCCTAGCCATGGCAGCAAATGCTTGAACTTGTTCATTTGATCCAACATCGCTTTTTGCTTTCAACCTAGTTTCTTCAACCTTACATAATGGCCAAAGTTCACTTAATGGGGTGGCTTCGTTCTTTCCATATATACTTGATACAAAGTTGCCCAATTCATCAGGTAGTGCATCGGCCAAAACAATGGTCATTTCTTTATCAAACATTATCTCCCCTAACTCTTGTAGTTGGTCTCTTATTTGTGATACCCTCATAAAGTATGAGGTTATTCCTTCTTCTTTTGATACCTTCATTTTGTATAACTTAGTTCTCAAAGATATCACTTCTCTTGCAGTGCTCGCGGAAAATGGTTCTACCAACTTCTCATAGATTTCTTTTGGTGTCTCCATCTTTGCTACATATGGGATGAGGGAATCCTTGATTGATTCTATAAGGATTCTTTGAGCCCTTATTTCCCCTTTCATATACTTCGATAGTGCTTGAGCTTCCTCTTGAGATGGTTTGGAGATTTAACCCTTAAAATGTCCAATAACTTCATTCTCTATGAGGATCAAATCTATCCTCTTTTTCCATGCAAGGAAATTGATGACCCAACTAGTTTGTTGGTTTCCTTGTAGAATCAAGTCATTTTGATAGTAGATTCAGACATAGATATAAAGATACTTAATTTGTTGGGAATCATGATTGCCTTTAGACCAAAACCAACAGGTTTTAGTCAATGATCGCATCGCCAGAGATAAGGATCCACGAGAGGCGGTTAGTCCATGTCACAAAACACACGGGGAGTGTTGGTTTATCCAATGTCCAACAATCTCCCCCCCAATGCGAGTCGGGTGTGTATCGAACTCGTGACCTACGCTCTAATACCACTTGTTGGGAATCACGATTGCCGTTAGACCAAAACCCACAGGTGTTAGTGAATGATCGCATCACTAGAGATAAGGATCCACGAGAGGCGGTTAGTCCCTATCACAAAACACATGGGGAGTGTTGGTTTATCCAATATCCAACATACTTTTCAAGTGAAGTTGCTCCTTTGATGTGATATCTTCAACTTGATGCTTTCTTGATTTTGATGATGATTGATGATGTATGCTTCCTTGAAGATGACAATACTTCTTCTTCTAGAGATGTCTTTCTTCAAATATGCTTGAAATTGTTAGTTTTTGTAGCATCGGATGTGTTCTAGCCACAAACTTTGGTGGAGAAGCTAAAATACATGTATTCTCCAAAACCCAGAAATCGTTTATGCAAATTCCACCTAGAGATGGCTCAATTAAAATAATTAATCGTTTTTAACATTTCCTAAGTCTAAACTTAGGAAATATGATTAATTAAAGGGTATTAATTAAGTCACGGTGAGAATCTTCTAGAAGAAGACATGGATCGAGTTCTAGTTAATCTTAGCCATCAATTATGTTTTGATCTTGGCTGTTGATGTCTCAACGAGAGATTAAGAAGAAACTCGATGGGGGTTGGAGAACGCACTCGAGACACCAAGGCAATTAATTAGTTGCCCAAGTAGATCAATTTTCTCAGTGGTTGAAGTTCAACAGAGGAGAAAGAGTCAGTGGGTGAGTGACAAGGGAGAGAGAGAGGGCATCAACATTGGTCCGGGAAGTGCAAGACAAATTTAGGAGGAGACAATGTGAGGAGAGAGGGAGAGATGTAGTCCACTAGAGCACTGTGCAGAAGATGATGTAGAGACACCTACGTATGGGCAGAGAGTCCATCTCGGGGTTAAGGTGTCACCATGCAGAGCGAGAAATTTGTTTATAAATTTCTCAGTGCTTTCCTCTGTTTTGCTGTCTAAATTCTTGTACTTGAATTACTGCTGAAGAATTAATAAAGAAACCCTCATCTGCTGCACCAATTTTCCCGCATTGGGTTTTTCTAGGGTTAATTGTCCAAAAATCACTGTGTCAATATCTTTATGAGTGTGCTAGAATTTCTCTAATCTTCCAACATCTATTTTCTTCTGCAGGGTTTGTTTTGTGAAGGTTGCAGTATATATGTTTCGATATTTTCCGTAGGAAACTACAAATAATTTGTTTAATTAATTTAACAAATAGAAGAAATATTATCATTTACTGCAGTAGGATTCTGGGTTTCGGAATTTCAAGAAATGTGATCCCTTATTCAAAGAGAGAGAGATCGCCTTGATTTCCTTGATGACGATGGCAATTCTTGTTGTTGTTGTTGCTTCTAAATGATATGATTCTTTCTTCAAGATGATGTGTAGACTAGTACTTCTTGATGGTTTTCTGCCCTCTTTGATGTCTTAACTTTCTTGATACTCCTTTTGATGATCCTTCTTCACATTGCCTTTCCTTGTCTTGTCACCTTATATATGATACCATGTTGAGAAATCTAGGGGCCACTAGAGTAGGCGATATCTCTTGCTTTGATAACTGCTTGTGATGTATTTTTACTTAAATTGATTAGCTTCCTCTTTCACTTGATTATAATTAGTGTTCTTATCATCAAACAACTACCAATAACCAAACAATAAAGAACAATGAGACAAGAGGACACAATATATAGGCTATCAGCTAGGGCCAAAAGCTCGCCTTTGAGAGGAAAACCCACAAGAACTCTTCTCTTCTTATAGAACTTCAAATAATGAATTCCAAGACCTATGACCCTTGATCAAGACCCCTCCAAGACCAAGTCTAACTTCTTTTTGTTGAGTTTTCCTTCTCAAATCAATGCCAATCAAACCTGCCTCACTTCTTCAAATTTCGGCCTCTTTTCAAAATTTCAACCTCTATCACAGGTCTGCAATTCTTGGTCTCCCTGTAATCTCTGTGGTTCCACACATGTGGACAATTTAGGGAAGATATGTGAGTCTTCTATTCTGCACTTGGGTTAATCCTTCTTCCTTGACAATTCAGCTTTGCAAACTGATCCTTTGACACCTTGTTTTGGCCTCCTAAAGTGACTGTAATTCTTGATCTTGCTGCAACAAAAAGTTGCCCGAGATTCTTTCGCATGTGTGGAGGAAAGTAGCCTGAAAACAGTTCTTAATTAGCTTGGTTTTCTTCTTGTAAAGTTGCAGACCCAATAAATTTCTTTCTCCTCTTTTTTGCACTTCTTGAATGATGAATGGATGGATCTCCAGTATGATCAAATTCCTTGTATATATAGGCTTCATGTCATTGTTTAAAGGCCGACTTGTCACTTTATGTAGGCTGACTTGTTTGACTCTAGGCCAACTTGTCTTGGGGGGGTCTTTGACTCTATTTTAACTTAAATAAATATCTTTGACTTGATACATGATGCCCAAGAGGGTCTTCCATACATGACAATGACTCAATTGACTTGTTGACTCAATGACAAGCCCTAGAAGCACTCAATGGGTGCTTGACCTATAAATCAAATAACCTTGAGCATGAAACCCATGCATCAAGAATGACAATAATAAATTTTATTTTTCTCTTTACATCAAATACATAAAATCATGATTACAAATGTCATTTTGAAGACTGAACCTAGTTACATATTTCAAAATGGGGGCATGTTATGTGAAAACTGGGTTATGCTGGTATATACCATGTTTGTGAAAAAATGCAATAAACTCATGAATAGAAGGGAACTTCATGGTTTCATGATGATTATGTCAAGATCCTTCTGCTCATATTCTCATAGCTCCTTTACAATTTTTTTCTGCTAATAAATTGCTTTTTAGGATATGCAAGAGAGGATGTCGTTGTTGTTGCAACTTTGTTGTCACAAACTTCTTGTTGCAACTCCATTATACAACCCAACTACTACAACTCTTTTGTTGAACTCCCATTACTGCAACTTTTTTGTTATGTTGATGCTATTGCAACTCAATGACCAAAAGTTAGTTGTTACAACTTTGTTATCGCACTTCCATTGCCGCAATTTAGTAGTGAAAAGCCAATAATTGCAACTCTGAACCACCGTTGCTGCAAATCCGCTTCTCTAGTTCCGATAGCTAAATGGCTGACGATGATTCTTGTTGTAACACCATGACCAGACCAAGATGTAACTTTGGCCAAAACCATTGCTGCAACTCTAAACTCCATTGCTGCAACTCTGAGACAATGCGGCGACACAACGACTCTGGGATTATGCTATAACTTTGATGCTAATGGGTATCCTAGCTATCCTGTGGGGCTAATAGATCACCGTGACGAAGGCACAATCCATCATAACCACTTATGATAACTTAAAAGGTATGTCTCTTGAACTGTATAATCAATAATATTGATTGGCATTACCTAACTTGACTTTGATTTGGAACCAGTTGCATCACTCACCGTTCCCACCAAGCTATGACATGATTACCTAGATTGCTCCCTTCCATAATTGGAAACCTCCATCCTCCTGACGGTGCAATCCATTTTGCAGTCACAGTTTGCATGAGTTATGAGTAGCAAGAAAGGGAGGCTTACTCAACCGCATAGAATCTGCATGGGCATTGTTGCTAGAAGTATATGACTAGATCAGTGAAATATTTCAACAGGGAAGTTGGATGGAGTGTATAAATAGACTGCAAGGGTATGACAATGAAGTCACCCTTGAATTTGCCATAAAATTTAGTGAAAATAGGTATGTAGTGGCATGGATAGTGGTGCAAGTGACAGAGGAGGTGATAATCGAGGTAATAGGGCTTGCGCGCATATGAGAATGCAGGTATCGTTAAAGAAGGCTAAAGCCTGAAATCTTGCAGTAGTTCCTTGAGACAAGAGAAGTCGTGGATAAGAAAAGAATGAGGTTTGAGAAGAGGTCATTGTTGGGTCTTTGGGGGGCATATAGCTCTAGTAGTGCAGTGATACTTTACTTGCAAAGGCCACCACGAAGTTGCATACCTACAACTCCTTCATTTACTAGACCACCTGCAGTATGGAAGACTGATTAATTTACCGTTTTTCCTTTGAAGAGTGTCGCAGAACATGACCTGGCTAGTGCAAAAATCTGCCCCACTGTGAGAGACCCTTTCACAACATGCATTGCATAGAGAAGGCATGGTTTAGAGTGAAGTGGAAAGAGCACCAATAGAATTAGAACTTTGTCTGGAGAAGCCATAGTTATTGCAACTTCGCCATGAGACAAAACAATTGTAGATCCATAAGCTACAACTCCAGAAGTTGCTACAACTCCAAGAGCTATAGCCGTAGAATACATTATTGTGACTCCACTAGCCATGAAAAACCCTGGTGTTCCAATTAAATAGGAAATTCTTGAAGTTTTTGCTACATCTCCACAATGAAATGAAGGTAGCCTTGATAGCTACGTGGAGGTATTAGTGAGCAAACCCCCAACAAAGAGATTGTGAAGAATGAAGAAAATGACAACTTATGGTCGTGTCCCAAAGAGGAAAAGGACCATGTATACCCCCACTGTTGTAACTCAAAAAACAAACGAAGAAAACCCTGCTGCTCCATAAGAACCAACAGGGGTGGAAACAAAAGAAGTTGCAGCAGAAGAAGAACCCCCTATTTCTCCACAAGAACTAGGAGGGGTAATGGAGGAAAGGAACTCTGCTAACACATAGGAACCAACATAAGTGATAGGGGATGTTATGGACTCTATTGAGCCTACATCTGATGAATACATGGGACCTCACTGAAACACAAGAACCAACAGGGGAAACTCTTGGAGAAGGCCTTGCTACGATTCTAGATGTATACCAAGAAGAAGAAGCTCCAACTCCTAAAGAAGAAAAGGCCATTGTTGCCCAAGAAGAGGAAGAAGCTGCAACTCCTAAAAAAGAAGAGACCATTGCTGTCCAAGAAGAAGAAGAAATTGCAACTCTTGAAGCAAAAGAGACCATTGTTTCCCTAGAACTAGAAAAGACATCCAAGGTTAGGAGACGAAAAATAGTAAGTACTCCTCTGTTCATGCCTTTGTATACATCACTTTTAAGGAAGAATCAAATGCCTGAAATGGAGAATTTTAAGCTTCAAACACTGACAAGTCGTTAACAGATGAATTGATGAAGGGTAGGACTTTTGAGAAGTTAGATTGCCTTTCCCAGGCAAAAGATTCCTTTGCTACATAGGAACCTCTCCCTAAAGCAAGACGAACAAACCATACCTACAAAAGAGAAACCCAAGAAGTGGTTGTCCAAATAGAAGATACCAGACCTACCTTGATTGAGATATTTTCCAAAACTAAGGGCAAAATAGTAGAAAATAAGGTCATACAAGCAGATATTCTTGATAGACCAAGTCACAAGACACGTCCCTTAGGGCCACGTGTCTTGTATTTCACGTGTTGGACACGAAATACAACCTAAGACATGTCCAAAATGGTTTTTATTGTGTCCTCCAATCGCGACATAAGTTTTCGACGTGGCAAAAATGTTCCCTAACATTTTTTCCTCTTAGGACATGTGTCCCACGAAAAGTCACTCATAAAGTCTGTGCCTGGTTCATTTTTTTGTTTTTTTCGGTCATTTTTCGCCGTCGAAGCTTGCAGGAGTCGCTGCTGTGTTGGAAATTGGTCATTGTTTGCTGGCTAGAGTCACTGTTATGTTGTGTTGGAAGTTCCTTTAGCGATTCCCAACTGTCAACTTCACATCGACCTGGGTCCTGGATAATAGCATTCATGGTTTGGAGCTCATGGTTTGGGGCTTAAATTTCTTGTTTTGGAGCGCGTGGGGGCCAAGTACACATTTTCTTGTATTCCATATGCCCATATCTATATAATTTGTATCAATGTATTCAAGTGCCTTTTCAGGTGCCGACTTCCATTCACGATTTTTAACTTTTGAAATAGCTTTCTTCATGGTCTCGACTCTCTATAGCTCGATTCATTTGCTTGTTCTCTAAATATCCATCCACAAACATTTCCCATGTTTTGAAATCTGGTTTTCCTCCTTTTTCTAAAATTTGTTCAAGAAAGACTCTGCAACCTGCCTTTTCAATCATTCCTTTTGTGATATAGGCATCAATTAGTACATTGGGCACCTTGATATCATAACTTAGGCCATCGAATTCCCACTCTTCAAAACATTTTTCGACTCCCTGCATATCTTCAAGTTTGACCAATGAAGAAAGCATGCATATATAGCCATTGTATTGTTTTAATTGCAAATTTCAATGGCTATAGAGAGTTGACTTAAATATATAGGCTCTACCTAGTTGAGTCTATCTTGCAATTGCCCACATTTTCAACATGTGCAACTTGAGTAAGGCAGATTCATATACTAGTCAACAAGAGAGCTAGAACTACTGAGAAAGAAAATATCAGTTTAATGTCACATGTGCAATACGCCATTTGCCCTTGTTGAGATCCTTGATTTGGTTCTCAATCTATTTAATAAGTTAATAACATGAAGATTCAGGAATGAACATTGAGCTGTGAGCAATGAACATCATTGATGTAGTAAATTAATAAACTAATACTATATTTCAGTAACTTAATATGGATCAGGAACTATACTTCAGTATTCTATATAATATATATAACGTGTCCCTCGTGTTTTGTTTCCAGGGTCATTGTGTCTCGTGTCGAACACTCGTATTTACGTGTCCTCCGTGTTTCGTGTCCTTGTGTCATGTGACTTAGTTGATAGATGGGTGAAAGCAAAACTTTCGAAAACACTACAAGGTATATCTGAAAATTCCTTGAATGCAACAACTAGAGTTTAATCTTCTAACTATTAGCAATTTATTTGTCTTCTCAATTAATTATTCGACAAATAACGATTAAATCACTTATGCATTCTTCACAATAAAAATGTTTTGGAAATATAAAAATATACAGCTGAGAAATAGATGCACACACACAAAAATAACACTGTTGTTTTTGGACAAATGTCCCTAGAAAAACCTTGAAGGTAAAACCAATGTAGTAGATAAGGGTTTTATTATTATGCAGCAATTTAAGAGAAATATTACAACTGGTTGCCTAACTGGAAAACCTCTCGACAATCTCCTAGCAAAATATTTGTAAGACGCCCTTGTCTTCCTTTGCAATTGATCTGGCTCTCTCCCGACAACTCGCACTCTCCCAGGCTATTTGTACTGCCTCTGGGAAATACGAACTGTTGCTCAAGATAAATTTGTACAGCCCCGGATCTGCCTCTAGGTGAGACGTCTAGCCTCCCTCTACCTCTGGAAACTACACGCTTTGCCTCCAGAACTCTGATCCGACAACTGGAAACTGAAACAAGCCTCTTCCGGTAACTCGCACTAGGGTTTCTGGCTATTTGCACTGCTCTATACGACCTCCTTTGCAGATAACTCAACCTCCTCTTTCCTGTCACCCATACACTGGAAATACTGAGGAAATCTTCCTCCGGAATCTATGCTCCCAAATCTCTGCTGCTCCCTCTCTTTGATGCTTCCCTAGGTTCAACTGCACCCATGCTGAACATTGCAAACTGGGGAAGTTGAACTGCTCAAACTCACTTGATTTGATTCCCCTTCCCCAAGCCCTCGACTTGCTTTTATAATTTTCTGTTGGGAAACCAACAACTAAGATCTAATCTTGATCATTGGCTTAGATCACTTTGACTCCATCAATAATAGATTTGCACAGTTTTTTCGATGGGTCATTCTACACAACAGATAGTGACTGGTTAAACCCTTTTCAACCCACATCATATTTACGGACAACATACTGAAGTTACAATGGCCAACCCTCCAAGGGAATAAATGTGGATTTCTGCACGTTGGGATTGCCTTTTTCCATTTTTAAAGATAGGTTTACAGAGTTAGAGGAACAGGCTTATGTGGTTCTCTGCAAATAGACTCACTCCCTTATTTGTGGAGAAAGATTTGAATCTTAGTTACCTCAAAGTCTCAAACAGCTAGATATTTCAAACTTACTTATTTTCTTAAAAGCGTGCTCTCCAATGTTGCTAGGCATGTTTTCTTTTCTTTCTTTTTGTTTCTTCTCCCAAATATGGGTCTAAATATCCAAAAAGATTTCAAAGCTGTACTTTGGTCATCATCACTGTTGCCTTACAAAAGTGGATTGTGTTACAGGTTTGTCTCTTAGAAGCAGGTGGCATGGCATCCCAGCTTGTCCGTGAGTGGATGGGTATTCAACAGTTTCCTGTTGCTACTCAGACAGCACTGCATCGAATACTTGATAAATTAAAGCAGGAGGTATGATGCATGATTCCAATTTGTGTGTTCTTTGTGCTGATTCGTGTTCCTGTTGCTTTTCTCCATGTCAAGGGAGGTATGCCATACTTGTGTGAAATTTATGCAGAGTGTGGATACTCTCACCATCCTCATTTTGGGAAAAGGTGGTGTTGGAAAGTCTTCAACCGTGAATTCTATTGTTGGGGAAAGAGTGGCCATTGTCAGTGCCTTTCAGGTGTGGATTTCTCTGCATATGCACACCATTTTAAAAGGTTTTCGAAGAAAAATTAGCTTAAATTTTGTAAGCATATTGCTTGAGAATAAAGTTGTTATGGGGTGTGGTTTATAGTGGACCCAATTAACTGGTTTGTAATTGACACTTTAGTGTCATTTTCATGTAAAATGTGCAGTCTGAGGCAATGCGACCCTTAATTTGTTCAAGGTCAAGAGCAGGCTTTACACTAAATTTAATTGACACACCGGGGCTAATAGAAGGTGGTTTTGTTAATGATCATGCTCTTGATCTTATAAAAAGGTACCAAACGCTTGATATTGCTTCACTGAGCCTATGTCATATATTGCAACTTCTTGTACACAATAGTCTGTCCATTTTAATATCTCCAGGTCATTCTCAAGATTTGTTGTTGAAGTGTATTAGTTTATGATATCACAGTTTTTATAATGGTTGTGATTAATCATTAATGATTTCATGGTGTGTCTTCAATCACTTTACAAGAGGGGCTTTAAATCAAACTTACGTGTTGAGGTTATCATGGCAGGTTTCTTATAAACAAGACTGTTGATATCTTGATTTATGTGGACCGCTTGGATGGTTATCGAGTTGATGGCTTGGATTTGCAAGTCACAAAGGCCATCTCTAAAAGCTTTGGGCAACAAATATGGCGAAGAGGTATAGTGGTTCTGACACACGCTCAGTTGTCTCCACCAGATGAGCTAAGGTATGCTGACTTTGTTGACAGAAGATCGGCTATATTGCAAGCTGTAGTCCGTAAAGCTGCTGGATTCAATAAAAGTGAAGCTCAGGTGATTATATATAGCATACATACTTCTGACAGAATTTGGAATTGCTTGCTTTAGGTATATGAATAATTTTGTCATGGTCAGTACTGGGTAGCAATTCATTAACACTCAACTATTATCAAAGTTTTGGAGATAGTTATTTGTCAAAGCTGGGTAATTCTGATATATATGTATATTATATTATAAATATATATATATATATATATATAATATATATATATATATATATATAATTATTTATTTATTTAACTCAGGTGTTTATATATGGTATACATACTTCTGACAGAATTTGGAATTGCTTGTTTTAGGTATATGAATAATTTTGTCATGGTCAATATTGCATAGCAATGTTCATTAACAATAATCTATTATCAAAGTTTTGGAGATAGTTATTTGTCAGAGTTGGGTTATTCTGTTTTTTTTTTTTAATTTCTTCTTTTGAAATGGGGCTTTATAAATAGTTATTGTAATTATTGTAATATTGGCTATGCAATTGTTAATTGAATGCTTGAACTAGTCCATCCACAAGAATTAAGAATATCATTCAATTTTATTTGAGGGTGGCTAGGTTCTCTTTTCTCTAAAGGCAGATGTAACTTTGTAAGTGACTATCTTTTCTCTATTCTTTAGTTTGATATACATAATAGCATTACACTTTCTTTATCAGCGTGAAAATGTAATGAAATCATATTACTCTGTGGATTCTAATCAATTCTAGTTTTATGCTTAAATCATAAATATATGTCAATGTGATTTTTTAACAGTATGTTATGTGTAACTATAGTTATAGTCTCTCCACATTTTGGCTGTTTTCCATCAATAAAACAAAAATATACAAAGGAAAAATTTACTAAAGTATTTGCAAATCCTTTTACATGTTCGAGCACTGATAATTCTTGCTTACACAAAGGGAATCCTTGCTGAGAGCAACCAAAGACCAGATTGGATAATGACATTTGAAGCATTAGAACTTCCTTGAGAGAACATTGGAAGAAATAATGAGGTTGTGAGGTGGAATGAGTCAATTCTCATCAAAGCGAACACATTCTCTCCATTTGCTCCACTCAGGCCTGTGTTGTAGGCGAATTGTCAAGTTCTTTTTGGTGCTTCTACTCTGTGATCATATGAATTCTGTTGAAGGCAATTTAACATTACAATAGCTGATACAGTTGCAACACTCTACCTTTCTCATGCCTGAATTCAGCCCTTTGTCCTAATCTCCCATTAGGAATATTTTAGCATATTTTCCTACAGGTGATATTCAATTGCTTCTTGCATTGTCACTGCATCTGGACTGGAAGCGATTTTCTGCAGCCACCTATATAAACCAAAAGTAGTAGTTATGCTCCATTCTCCTTTCCATTTCCCTGCCTAGGAATCCAAAATTAATGTCTCCATTCAAAATCTCAGTAAGTTTTATTAGTGCACAATCTAGCATTTTAGTGCGAAGCCTCACTAAGCAATGTAGATTGAGAGCAACAATAGGAGAGTTACTACTGTCACCTCGGAAACTACTCTGCTCATTTTAGTGGTTGGACACAGTTGACCACAAGGGAGGCTTCCCTAGTAGATTTTAGGGATCAAGTAACCCAATTTGAATTAGGTTCAATGCCCCTTGAGGGTTCTACAATAAGATTTCACATGGGAATAAGTGTGCAACAATTAGGTTTTGGGTGGATAAAGGTATAATTCCAAGCAATGTTGTTGGAACTGGTGGAACCGGCTGGTCTGATTGGTTTGAGGTTTGGAACTAAAAATAGTTAGTTTGGTACCGAACCGGCCTTTTTTCACCAAACCGACCGATTCTATACCAAACCTGTTGGTCTGTACAATGTGACCAAGGATGTTCCAGACACAATTAAAAAAAAAGGAAAAAGGAATTGAGTGAGGCAGCCTAATATTCAAGAGTAGGGCCCTACGATTGCAATGCAATTAAAAGTAATGTTAAATTCTTAAATTCATCGTTTTACTTAAATTTTTAACATTACCGTTAATTGACTCAGGATGTTTGAGAGTGGTTCTAACCGCATTGACTTTCATATGGAGAAAATAGAATTTTAGATGCCACTCAAAATCCAATGATTTTAATAGTTTTATGGATTTCAGGATTTGGGGGTTGCAACGTTTCCATTGGATTTTGTCATGCATAAGGGTATGAAACTAGCATTTAATTAAGAGAACCAAGCCATCTATGTACCTTCATGTTAGTGGCATTGATTGTTGAACTCCTCTGTTATGACCCTAGTAAAAATGTACCCATAAATCAAACAAAATCTTGACTTGACAGGTTAAGCTTTTTCTGTCTTATTTTAATGCTTAGAGGATGATATTTATAACAAAGATCACAATCTAGTTAATGATTTTGATGATATGTAGGTATTTGTTGTAGCATGATTATCTTTGGATGCTAGAGGCCTTCTAGAGCCTGTTTGTTGATATATTTTTTGGTTCAAAAATGGATTGTACTCTATGTTATTTTGGTTACATGCACCCTTACATGCTATATAAATGAAAACTTTTGCATATTGTGTACAAATGGTTTGGATTCATATGGATGCACATGAATATATATGTTTTTCTTTAAAATTGGAATATTTATTATTTAGTGTACTTTTGGTCAACCGGTTTTTTGGTCCAGTTTTTTTACTAGTTCGAGGTTTGGGGGATCTACTAGTTTGGTCAATGGTTCAGTTCTAACTTCTAATAACATTGATTCCAAGAGAATGAGTTCAAGGGTTTCTATGGCTCTCTAGAGGCTTAGGTCAACTAATAGTGGCTCAAATATGTTTCCAGGATTGCAGCAAGCAATTAGTTTATAACAACAATAAGAAAAAAACCTTGGAATATATGATAAAAGTGTAAAATTAGGTCTATTTAGTGAGTAAATAAGAGAGTAGATTACAACAATTTTATGTGGTGAGAAAAACACATATAACACCAAAATAGACCATAGACATCAACCCTAATTTATGTCTGAAAAATGCATGTAAAATGATATTTTACTTTTCCAGATAAATGCATACAAGTCCTAACCCTAGGACAATAATATCCAAGGAAAATACTTCTGCAACTTGATGATTTTGATGTAGCCGGACCCTAATTTAGCCTACAACAATTAAAAGAAGAAAATATTTAGGGTTTTTGAAGGATTGGCACAAGATATATATAAGATTAGTGTCTTTCTCAATCTAGGGCTAATGTAGTCTAGGAGTAAAAATATTTGGAAGAAAAGAGATGGATGTGGATTCAAAGATATTAAGGGAGACAAACTTGTGTCCATGAACTCTTTAACCCTAGCGTTCTTTTATCTTCTTCGGACATTGAAAGGGACGGAGATAAACCCAAGTTACCTCAAGAGAAACTTGATGAAAATATTGTGCAAGGAGATTTTTAGAGCCATAAAACATCAACAAAACCTTTGGGAAAATTTCATTAAACCCTAATTCATCAACAAGAACAAGATGGAGGAAGACAACTTATATTAACATAGCACATATCATCAAAGAATCACCAATAATCATCCAAGAGAGGGAACCATCCATGAAGAATCCTCCAAGAGAAATTTGCTACACTAGTGCTCCATAGTGCACAATAGAGAAAAAGACAAGTTACTAGTGCAAGTTAATCTCCAAGTGTGACAATGATTGAATGGAAATTGATTTCCCTCTATTTATATGAGGGTAACCAAGTTGATTTTCCCTAATAATAAATCATGATTACAAGTTGGATAGGTCACAACCTAACCCCCAAAGATAGCTAAATCAATGTTATAACCTATGTTACTTGGGAGCGGGAGCGGAAGCGGGGAGCGGGAGCGGAAACGGGAGCGGGAGCGACCATTTTCAGAAGCTTCCGGTTTGGGAGCGAATCCTGGAGCGATTTTTAAAATATATATATATATAAATATATATATATATATATATAAATATAATATATATTATAATATAAATATATATTAATTTTTATAATTTGATACATATATGTCAACAAAAACATGTAGAATGATGAATTAGACATAAAAAACATAAAAAAAAAACATAGATTGATCAATGAACCATATCACATCAATGATCAATCATCTAGAAATTATAATCTTCATCAACCATGTCCACAAGTTAGTAAAATACATATTACAACTGCAACATATTGAGTCTCGTGAATCATGATTCATCAAATTCAATCTTAAAATTTCAACTTCAAGCTTTCAAAATTGAAAATTCAATATATAACATTTATCATCATTGATCACCAAAGTTGTACTTGTAAGCTAAGTTTAACCATTACAAGAAATAATATCTTAGATATTTCTAAGTCCTAACTTCTAATTGTTAACATGAAATGAATGTTATAAAATGAAACATGAATAATGAAATGAAATGAAACAACTTTAATCTTTCACGAAGCATCATATTCATAATTCACAATCATTACCAATGAGTTATAATTGCCAACTTCAAACTTCAAATTTTCATTGTCACAATAATATATTGTTTACAAAAAATATCATTATGATATGAAAGAGTCAAGAGTCAAGAGTCAAGGACTCAAAACTCAACAGTTATGAAAACTAAAGTCTAATAGAAACTAGAAATCCCCCAATCCTGAAATCCTGAAAAACTGATAATTCTGCTACATTTTGAATGAAATCTAAAATTCTACTTTCTCCATATGAAATCCAATGAGGCTGAAACCACTCTCAAACATCCCGAGTCATTTCATGGTAATGTTAAAAATTTAAGTAAAAGGATGAAAATGAAGATTAAGGAGAATGTCACTTTTACTTTAAGAATTTAACATTACCATGAATAGTATATCAATACTAGGGCCTAGACTTGATCATTAAGCTGCCCCACTCAAAAACTATTTGTTTCTTTAAAAAAAATTGCATTTCGAACTTTACTACAAAAAAAAATTGCAAAAAATGCAAAACACTCCCGAAAAGGCAGGGAGCGAATTTTTTTTAGGGAGCTCGCTCCCGAAATCGCTCCCTTTTCGGGAGCGCGCTCCCGACCCGCTCCCGAGTCGCTCCTACCCGTAGCGCGGATTGGGAGTGGGAGCGAGGGGGGGGGCGCTCCCCCGCAACATAGGTTATAACATAAAATTATGCCTCAATTAACCCACATGTGTTATTTAAATATTCTCTAAGGGTGATGTTATCCTCCAAAAGGTGCGCCTCTTCATGAAAAGTGCAACAAATGGCTCCAAGGGGTGCATCTCCTCCCAAAATTCATGTGTCTTCATCAACCAAATGCCTAATCATTAAGCAAGGCCTCCTGAACCCAATTTCATCCATAAGGTTGCTCACACCATCCTTTGAAGTATCAAGAAGAGGATGCTATCATGCTAGGGTATGGTGTCATCATGGTGAACAATGTACAATCCCCTCCAAAGGGGTCCCATGTCGTCATCAACATCATCAAATATCCTCAAAAACAAGTTAACGTCCATCAAGTAGGTGCAATACCAACCTGCGGGTGTCTTGCCATCTTTGGGGTATACCTTCTCTCAAGGTAATGTATTTTGGCTTTGAAGGATAGTGTCCAAGGTCTTGGAGGTAGGTGAGAGTGTCAACAACTGTGTCAAGTCATCCCATAGTCAACACTTCTCAATTTATGCTCAATGTCCTCTATCAACATGCCCTGTGTCATCATTGAACGAGCTGGACATCCTTTTTGAAATGTTGGAGAAGCATCATACAATTCCTCAAGAGATGGTAGCTGTATCTGGGAACAAATATCTAACACATACTCATAAAATCAAGTGAGATCAACATCATGGGTGTAAGAACCATAAGAGTCTCAAAGTGGGGCAATATTGAATGTTAAAGGTATCAAAGTACTTCACACAAGAATCATCTTCAAATGTCTTCCTAGCTTATGATTTGTACACAAGTTACCATGCTTAGGTATGGGAGAGTTATTGCATGGCCTTATAAGAGATGATAGTGTTCTATGACGTTGCACTATACTTTCCCCTTGTAGTCATTGGATGCTTGAAGGGCAAGTGGTGTGGCACCCTTGGAACTTCAGGGGAAATTCTCGAAGGGCACGACCAACTTGGCACCCTTGGCATCACAATTAAACTATTAGGTGTGGCACCCTTGGAACTTCTAGGGAAGTTCTTGAAGGGCACAACCAAGCTTGGCACCCTTGGAATCATTAAAAATAAACAATAATAAATAAATATAAGGAAGGAATGAAAACTAGGTAAAGTTACATCAAGGGTAAATAATGATTAGAAGCCAAGGTAATTAAACCAAAAATAAAACTTGGAATAAGGAGGATCATAGGAAGAAATAAAATAGAGTACCTTAAAAACTCTACCCTTCCCATGTTGGAAAATACTAGGTAGATTAGGTGGTTTAATTAGGTAAATGGGGAAAGACGAACATAATTGTAAGGATAAAGATTAATCCTAAACCAATTAAACCTAATTAAGAAAATAGGAAGGTGAATTAAAATAAGAAAAATAAATTAAATTTAGAGAAACGTAGAGAAGCTCCATGTGGCATCAACCAACATAAGAATATCCATCTAAGAGATAATCTGAGTTAATTTAGGGAGTAGATTGGGGATAAAATCTTGACTCATTAATTGACTTCAAGTAATAAACACAATTTAAGGAATAAAAGGGGGGAATAAAGAGACAACTAGGAGAAGAAATAGGAATCTTGTGAGGTGAGAAAAATATTAGTTTTAATATAAAAAGTTAATTAAATAATTTTGGGTGACCCTTGATGAGAGAGTGACACATGGGTAGGTGAATAATCAAGCTATTAAATTAGAAAAAAAATTATAATTATGCATGACATGCCAAGTGTCATCTATGAGGGATTTTATAAAAGAAGGGGCAAGCCATGGGAGAGGGGACTTTTGGAACCCTAGTGTTGGATGGACGATATGATATCAGAGCAGTGATTATGAAGCTATAGTGAGTTTGGTGAGGTAGAGGATTTTTAGAGAGGGGACTCTTGAGCCAAGGTGTGCTCTCCTCTGCCAGCTAGAGCTTGCCTCCATTGTACAACCCCATTGCAGCTCGGTGGTTCGCGGGGAAGAAGAGTACCCAAGGAGTAGGCTGGGAGGTTAACCGGTGGGTCTTCACATTCGGATCAAGTGCGTCATCATTCACTCGCAGAAGCGACTGACAACAAGGGAATACCAGTAACAACAGAGCAAGCAGAATCTCGCCTTCTGGTGAACGGTACATATGTATTTTATTACTAATTGATCTTAGTTTAAAGTATGTAAATGTTATGTTATGTTCCTAAAATGAGTGTCAGCAATGTGTGTGTTGAATAAATTTGAAATCTCAATGTGTTTCCTTTCTGGTCGTATTTGTTGTTTTAAAAAGAAAAATAAAAAATGTATATAGCATAAATCGGGTCCTTACAAAAGGTTGAGGCCACCTAACCACTCAACATATGGATGTAACTTGCCTGTTTTTTGATGTTAATGAAAAGGAAGGTCCTACCAAGCTTACAAAATAAATAAATAAAAGAGAGATCATTTGCAAGAGAAGATCAGATCAAAGCTACAAAATATTTGGATCACCAAAAGATCAAGAGTTGAAAGGTATGATGATTCACTCAAAACCCTAGATAACAAGAATCTTAAATTTTATTGTTAAAATATTTTACAATTTATGTCAGATTTATTCACAATCCAGAACAAAAAAAATAAAAATTAAAAACCCAGTATAATAAAAAAATTGCTACAGATTTTACTAGTAATTTTTTTTTATGATCTTTGTTCGTATATAAATTTAATAAAAATTCAGAAGAAAAAAAAAGAAACAAAAAAATTCAAAACTTACCTTAAACCCTTGTTTTTTCCTGCAAAATTTCACATTAGGGTTTAACTTTCTCTAACACTTCACAATTAGGGTTTTTCAGGGATTTTAGATTTAATGGGTTTGTGTACTTACTATATATAGGGCGCTTGACTTATAAAGTAGGAGAATTAATATTGAATTAGATCCAAACCTTGTTGACCCTCTCCATTTTTTTAAAAACGACTATATGTTGCATAGTGCGCCATCTGTAACATAACACATCGATGCTATCTGAGTAATACAATGCACCAGTAAATTATACTATTTTTTATTATGTCTAGTCTATTCGTCATTGCTCTCGTTGTAATATAATGCACCAATGTGTATGTTCCTAATAACACCATTAAATCATTGTGGTGCGTTGAGCCTTACAAATCGCACCGTCAACCCTCTCCGATTTTTAAAAAAATGACTATATGTTTCGAGGTGCGCCCTATGTAACATAACACACCAGGGCTACCTAAGTACTTCAACACACTGATATATAATAACACTTTCAATTCTGTCTAGTTTGTTCATCGTCGCTCCCGGTGTAATATAACACACCAACACACATGTTCCTAATAGCACATTTAAATAAGTGCGGTGCGTTTAGCCTTACCAATCACGCCGCCCTAATCTAAAATTAATTTTCCATGACGGTGCTGAACAATTAAAAACCCAGTTTGTTTAATCTTATAAACACATTGATTACCAAAGCATTTTTTGGCTGAAAATTATTTGATTAGTTTGTAAAATATATCTAATGGCTTTTGTATTGAATGGTACATGTTGTATAATAATAAAAAAGGTGTCAGAAGGTCTCTAGTAACAAAAAAATTGATCGACACAATGAAAACACATAAAAAAATATCAGAGAAGACAAGTTCTTTGTAAATTATTTACAAAATTAATATGTTTGAATTATATGTAAGTTAACTAATATGTATTAGTTGGTGTGTGTCATGCAGAGTCACATAATGCATAAGGTCGATAAGATTATTTTTAATCTAAGTGCAGAAGAACGTAAAAGCTTGATAGAAAAATTGCAGAATGATGAATAAGGTGAATGAAAAAGTACTATTCAATATTAGTTTTTTTTTTTTTTTTTTTTTAATAATATACTTAAGAATATCAGATAACATGTTTCAAACAATCTATTAATTCATATATGTTTAATGTTCTACATGGAGCAACAATGAAGGAAAATATCAATGTTGTTCTAAGAAAAGAAAAATTATGGAACATGTAAATGACGATGAATTGGTCCTTAACTCATCTGGAGTGGTGTTGGAGGTTAATGAAAGGGGGGGAATTTCTTATAGATTTATGAGGGATCTAGTGGAATGAACTTATAGACATACTTTCCACTTACAATACAAAAATCAATGCAATGATTCTAAAAACGAAATTATATCTAAACTAGAGGAAGAGTTTCTAGAGCAATGGTTATTAAGACATGTAAGACTTGCAATAGCAAAAACATACAACAACAACAACAACAACAAAAAATCATTCAAAAGATAATATTCCTGATTGTATTTAATGATTTCATAGAATTATAGGTATATATTACTACAAACCATTAATTTATTAATATCGATTTTGTTATATTTAGTTTTCATATATCATTATAAAAATAGTTTATTACTTTTTTTTTTTCAGGAAGATTATGAAAATCTCAAATGATTAACGTGTTGATATATGAAACATGTCAGTAGGAATGTTTAGAAAAATGTATAAGGAGATGGACAAAGAAATGGACATAATTGCATCACAAGAGGAGCCATCTCAACAATAATGTGCTTCAAATATATGTAATCATGATTGACTTTGTACATATAAAAAAATAATTTTGCATTAAATATTAATTTTCAAGTATTTTCTTACAGGAAAGAAAACAAGATGGAACTCATTCAACACATAAAACAAGATGACAAGGAATAAAAGTGTTGATTTCAAAGTTTGTGAGTAATTGTTAACATTTCCTTATAACAATTCAAGGTTTCATTTTTGTATACTTTAAGTTGTTTTACAACAACCATCCTTGAGTGTCTTTAGATAGGTGTTAACATACAAATAAGAGCCATCGTAAGAATTAATTGACATTGGGTTAAATAACGGTTATGAGTATATGTTGGCATATCCAAAATTAATTGTGGAATTCGTAAGTATCTATGTTGTTTTACTTCTCTGAGTTTATAATTAATAGAAGAAAAAAAATCCTTTATATTAAATATATGATTTATTATGGGTATAAAACTTGCAAGAAACAAAGTTATGGAACTATGCCAACATAAGAGTTGTTGAAAGAAGGCATGAAATTTGGTTTTGAAAGAATGTGTATAATTCACGAGTCACTTTTTTCTATGGTACATTGTTTTTTGATTTACATTGATGTCTATTATTTATTTCAATTTTCATTATTCTCACGAATGTGGATACACTCATTACATTTGAATTTTATGTTTGCAGATGGAATAAGATCAAGAAGATGAAAGCAATTGATGCAATCAACAAAACATTCCTCCAAATAACCCAAGTCATGGAAGTAGCTCAAGCACTGACAATAATTCCAACGAAGAATGATGATCTATTTGGATATCAATGCAACCTGTTGTGTTTTTTGAAACAATTGTTTGTGAAAATGAGACATTTTGTATAATGTAATCATGGACATAGTGTTTGATTCCTAATATGGGGGTTGTATATAAAGTTTTTTTTGCTGCGATGAGAGCTCCTGAGGTCGCACACGCGCAACCCTAGTTGTTGTTGCAACACTCATAGATGCAACCATGCTTCTCCTCAGTGGCCTCCAGTTGCTGAGGATCCACTTCTTTTGGATCAGAGAGATCATGCACCTCCCTGCAACAAGCAATTCGCAACTGCCCTCAGCGGCCTCCTGCTGCTGAGGTTCGAGAAAAATGGATCCACTAGAGAATGAAGAATATCATTCAGCCCACCATCGGGAATCGAAAGAAACAACCAAAGCATTTGCCTCCCTCATTTTGGCAATGGGACCGACTAAGATTAGACCAGCAGTCTCAAAGTTTGTTAAGAGAATGGAAGAAATAATAGAGATATCTCTCCCTTCGACTCTCCCACGAAAAGTAGCTCTCTCCTTGGTAGAGCGAGGATTAGTAGGGCAGTTCACGGGGTTGTGGCCATCACCGAGGACTGTCCAAAAGAGGGTAGAAAAAAACTGGTGGACTTCAATAAATGGGAAGATCTCGATTAGGTTTTGTGGCAAAGGATATTATACCTTTCATTTCGAGACCAAGGAGGATCTAGACTTGATTTTCAGGAATGGTCCGTATTTCATGGATACAAGGGAACTGTATCTGAACAGATGGACCCCTGACTTTGATCCAGAAATGGATGTTCCAAGCACTGTACCTGTCTGAGTTAGATTGCTACATCTCCCTCTCCACTACTGGGGACACGACTTAGTTAAAGCCATAGGAAATGCAGTGGGGAAGTACATCGATCGATGCGAGCCAAAGGAAAATATGCATGCATGCCCCCGAATATGTGTCAAAGTGGATCTAGGGAGAGGACTCCCCGAGGCTATCAAAATCAAAGTGGACCAGTGGATGCACATACATCAACTGGACTACAAGCAGATCCCCTTCAAATGCAAGGTATGTCATGAATACGGTCATTTTGCAAATAGATGTACAAAAAGAAAAGAAAATGAAAGTGAAAAAAAGGAGGATCTGGAAAATAAATGAGAACAGGTCAAGAGGGAAAAAACTGTAAACAAGCAACCAAACCAATCTTCTTCGCAACCCTCAACATCCACCGAAGCCTAGCCCCTCTCGCCAAATGCAGACCTTGCCACTGCAAACCCATTCGATCCATTGAATCTCTCTAGTCCCCCATCTTCTCGACCCAAATCTAGATCTAGATCTAGATCTAGAACCCCTCATTCCCTTAACCTTCTCTCCTCTCCCCTAGAATCTCAAACCCCCACCTCTCTTCGCCCCCCTCAGTAGACAGAATCTTAACCAGAAAGCAAGCAAAGGAACCATTCCCAAATACTGAAAATCAAAAAAAGTGGGAAGGAAGACAAACAAGGAACTAGGGGACGAAGCAGCAACAAAAGAAATGGCTCTAAGAATGCAACAACCTATGGATACTTTCCTAGGGAAGAGCGTAGGGAACAATGAGAGAAGCCAACCTAAGGGGAAGGGCACCGTGTACCACCAAGCAGGTAAATAATGATAATAGTCTCTTGGAACTGTAGAGGAATGGGGTCAAATATTAAGGAAAATGCAGCAATAGGTATATTAATAAATGAAAACCCAGATATTCTAATTATCCAGGAGACAAAGGTAGGCAATCAAGACACCGAAAATCTCAAAAAAAAGTTTAGAAAGTATGAAAGCGAAGTCATGCATGCAATAGGAGCACCAGGAGGTATATGCACAATATGGAAAAAAAGGAATATGGGAATTGATTCAAAAGAAAACAGATCAACATTGGATAATAACGGACCTCAAGAAAATCAATACAAGAGAGAGGTACAGGGTTATAAACATCTATGCCCCCAATCACTATAAGGAAAAAGAACAGTGTTGGGCTACTTTGAAGAAAACCTTACAGGAAAATCAAGCTAGGAAGGTGATTTTAGGAGGAGATTTAAATCTAAGAAGCATTGAGGAAAAATTTGGAGGAAATTATCAAACGGACCCCTCCAGGAACTCTGTAGAAGAAATCATGGAGCAACACAACCTTCTGGACATCCCCCCAAATAACGAGAAATACACCTGGAACAATAAAAGAGTAGGTAAAAGTAATATCAAAGAAAGGCTGGACAGGATATTAATTCAGGAAAGTATAGCAGCAGAATACAACTCTATAAATTCAAAAATCATCCACACCACTGCATCAGATCATAAACCAGTTTTAATAGCTTTGGGTAAATTGGAGAACCAAGGCCCTCTCCCCTTCAGATACAACTCAACCTGGGACAACAACATAGAAATCAACAAGTTAGTAAAAATAATATGGGAACCAAGAGTAGTAGGTTCACCTCATTACATATGGGAGACAAAAATTAAAAATTTAAGAGCCAAGTTAAAAGAATCGGCAAGAACAGAGGAACAAAAAGAAAAGAAAAGAAAAAAGAGCTCCAACAGAAAATGGACATCGTGCAAATGGAGAAAGAGGGCAACGAGGAAAGCAAGCAGGACTATTTAAAAGAGAGAGAAATCTTTTGGGAAATTTATAGGGAAAACAAGAAAGAAGAAGAAGAGGCCAGATTGAAGTCCAAGAGTTTATGGCTCAAGGCAGGTGACAGTAACACGTCCTTTTTCCATAATTCTATGAAGATTAGAAGAGCCAGAAACCAGATAGAAAAGATCCAAGTGGAAAATCAAGAAATTAAAGGAGCAGAAGAAATAAAAAAAGCAACCTACATGCATTTCAAAGATCTACTGTCAGCCACAAAAGAAATGACTAAGTATGAAGAAATTTTGCAGCACACAAAAAATAAAAGAAAAAGAGAACAAAACGCAGCTTTGGGCAAAGATCCAACAGAGGAAGAGATAGTGGAGGCCATATGGAGTCTACATCCGGATAAAGCAACAGGGCTAGACGGTTTCACCATAGCTTTCTTCAGAAATCACTGGTATACAATCAGAAAGGACTTCATAAGAATGGTGAAAAACATTTTCAAAAAAAAAAATGGGAGGCAACACAAAATCCTCCTATCTAGCACTTGTCCCAAAAGAGGCAAATCCCATCACTTTCAATAGATTCAGACCCATCTCTCTATGTAATTCCTCTTATAAGATAATAACCAAATTAGTGGCAAACAGAATCAAGAAATTGCTGCCCCAATCATATCTAAAAATCAAGGAGGGTTTGTGCCAAACTGACAAATTATTGACAATGTCATAATTGTCCAGGAAGCCGTCCATTCTAGTATCCAGAAGCAAGAGAAAGGCATGATAGTCAAACTAGACATGGCAAATGCCTTTGATAGGGTCAGCCACCCTTATCTCATGGTTGTCCTCCAGAAACTTTGGCTTCTCAGAAGAAATTACAGGTGTGATTCAGGCATGCATCTCCACTCCATGGATAGCCCCTCTCATAAATAGAAGACCCAGTGATTTCTTCCAAAGCACTAGAGGTCTTAGACAAGGTTGCCCTCTTTCCCCTTTTATTTACATAATAATGGTAGACACTTTAAGCAGATCTCTGGAATCCCAGAGGAAAGAAAGAGCTATAACAGGGCTAAGAATAGCAAAAGGAACAAAAACCATAAATCACTCCTTGTTTGCAGACGATACTCTGCTGCTAGGAGGAGCATCAACAATAATAGCCAGAAGATTCAAGAAGACATTGGATAAATTCCTACAGGTGTGAGGTGGGCTATTAAACAACACTAAATGCAGGATTTATGGCTGGAATGTTCCACCTAGAATTATGCAAAGGATATCCCAAATCATGGAAATCCCAACACAAGAAAGATGGAGCCATTTCTTCTACTTGGGACTCCCAATCTCCAAAGAGAGCATGAAAGTAGAAATATGGACAAAACAGATCGAAAAAATGCAAACTAAGATAAAGAATTGGGAATGATGCGATTAAATATGGTTGGAAGGGTGATCCTAATTAAAACTCTCCTTGCAGCACTCTCGATTTATCAATATGCTATAATCATGGCACCATCAAGCGCCCACAAATAGATGGAGTTAATTATAAGAAGATTTCTATGTAAAGGTGGGAAGCAGGAAAACAAGAAGTTCAACCTAGTCAAGTGGGATCAAGTAGTGTTAACATATGAAAAAGGAGGGTTATCTATTTGACTGCCTGGACTAATGAATGAAGCTCTTGGTATGAAAATAGTGTGGAGACTCGTAACAGGTAAAGAGAGCTGGTGGAAAAAAATCCTAATTAACAAATACATGGATGGATCCAAGGAAAAGTTGTTGAAAGGAATCACCCTAATCAGACAAAGTTCTCAAGTATGGAAGCTAGTCAAAAAAGTAATTCCATTAATGAGAAGCCACATCTCAAAAATTCCAGGTAATGGGAAAACCATTTCGATATGGGAGGACGGGGTCATGGGGAAATATCAAATCCAAAATCTCCCGGAAGTTGAAGACATTCAAGAATGGCTAAAAGGAAATGGATTCAACGCTCTTCATTCAATCTCACTATGGAACCAGAAGGATTGGCAGGAACAGAAAATTCCAGCCATTCCAGTAAGCCTAGAAGAACAATGGACAAAAATCAAACAACATTTAAAAGGGGCAGCTCCTATCCACTATGATGAGGAAGACAACTACCTATGGGATCCAAACAATGGGCCTTACACAGTTAAATCTGGATATACTATCCTCCAAGAGTAGATTGATCACCAGGAATGGGACTCCTGGAAACTAGCCTGGAAAAAAAAAAGCCTACCAAAAAGGAAAATTTTCATATGGACCTTGTTAAAAGGGAAGATTCTGATTGCAGAAAATAAAAAAAAAGGGCATCCAAGGGCCATCAAGATGCCTTTTATGCCGGCAAGTGGAAGAAAACATACAACATCTATTCCAAGAGTGTGAATTCTCAAAGGAATGCTGGAAGCAGCTAATACAACCATTGGAAATTAACTTAACCTTCGAAAAACCATTGCCAGAATTTCTAGGAACCCTTGAGAAAGCTTACCCTTATGTAACAAAGAAGAAAGCCATGATTATAATAACATGGAAATGCATACCAACAGTGCTATGTTGGCAAATCTGGTTGGTTCGAAACAAGAGCATCTTCAAAAAACAAAGCCTAAGAATTGGGAAAACACTATCCAAAACTTGGGGAATGACTTTCGAAATTCTCAACACAAAAGGAACTGCACCAATGGATTATAGCATTCTCCAACAAGAGGAAAGGGGTTGGCTCAGCAAGGCCATAATAGACAACAATGGGTAGAAAGGCCAGAGAAAAGAAAAAAAAAATGGAAATTGAGAATGATAGAAGAGGAGTTGGAATGCTGGAAGAAAACGCAGAATAGACACTGTATGTATTTTGATGGAGCCTCAAAGAACAATCTGGGAAAAGCAGGAGCTGGTGGAATAATTTATGATCCAAATGGGGAAAAATAATCACTTACGAGTGGGGATTTGGACAAATGTCAAATAATCAAGCGGAAGAATGCAATTTACTGATGGGAACAAGGCTGATTCAAAAAAAAAGGAATTCAAAATCCTATAATCATAGGAGACTCAACCATCATAGTCGAGATAATGGCTCGAAACAGGAACCCAAACAACAAGTTTATGAGTTGAATCATCCAAAGAGCTAGAAGGAATTTAGTAGGATTCAGAAATACAATCTTCAAACATGTCTTGAGGATGCATAATAAGCAAGCGGATCATCATGCAAATCAGGTTGTGGAGAAGGAAGAAGGAATTATCAGAGAGGATCAGGAGGAATACTATCTCAGCGTGCCATAACTCCCATCGAAAAATGACAAAAATGAAGTTTTGGTATACAACAGGACAACGTAGAAGGAGTAAAGAGAAACATTAAGGAATAGAATGTACAACGCAACAAGGAATCCATAGTCATCTGGAAACCCAAAAAAACTTAGACAGTCAAAGGAAAAATCATGACAATGATGAAAATCATATGGAATATGTCAATGATGGTAGCCCGGATCACAAGTTTCATAAGAAAAGTAGAGGCACTAGGAAAAATCGAGGCAGAAAATCTAGGGAGGACGATTGCAATCAAGTAGAATCCTCCAATTGCAGGCTCAGCGAAGGTGGAACGGGCTATAAATAAGTGGACATTGCCAATCAAGGAATGATCACACAAGCTCAAGGGTCAGCAAGAAGCAACAGAAGGAAAGCTACAATAGAAAAAATAAGAATAAGGCAGATAAGTATAGCAAGAGGAAAGAGTAGTATAATGGAGCTTAATCACATTGATATACTGGTTGCGGCAATCATTAAAAGATCTCCGAAGTGAAATGAGGATGGAGTATAGTTTCCAGAAGCGCAACATGGCAGTCCATCAAGAAGAGATCATGGCTCTGAAATCAAAGTGCAAGCATTTAGGGGAAGCAACAGACTATTATAAAAGCAAAACCACCTGCAGACTGAAGGAACAATAGAAGAAGGAACAACAAGAAGACGAAGGAACGACAGTAGAAGGAACAACAACCAGAAGGAACAACAGCAGAAGGAACAACTCCAAAAGGAACAATAAGCAAAAGGAACAACAGTCGAAGGAACAACAGGCCAAAGGAATAGTAGGCTGAAGGAACAGTAGCAAGGAACAACAAGTAGAACGAACACCAGAAGAAGGAATAACAATCAGAAGGAACAACAGCATAAGGAACATCAGATGAAAGAATAATAGGCCAAAGGAACAACAGGTCGATGGAACAACAACAAGGAACAACATGCAGAACGAACAACAACACAAGGAACAACAAACTTAAGGAGCAGCAAAATGCAAAGCACAAGGAAAAGGCCACAGAATTTGCTCTCCCAGTTTACAAACCATAAATTTCTATGAAATATGCTATGTAAATTTGCTTTCTTAGTTGGTCAATATGTTAAAAAATACTCTAGAATAACTAAAAAAACTTCTGAAGTTTTGATACCAAGCATAGGAGAAAGGTCTGTGTGCCTATCTCACTGCTCAGTCTATCATATCAGGACAGCAGAATGTGCAAGGAGCATTCTCCAAAACCTTTTTTTGATAATATAACAACTATCCGAACTTGTTAAAATAAAAAATAAGAAAATCATGGACATAGTGTCCCAATTGAAAGACAAGGGGTTACCAATAACAATCCCATTTTGTATGACAAAGAGCCTCTTATTGATATCTAATAAAATACATTTTAATTTATTCTATTGTGTTATCCAATATCGCTATGAAATGTTACACCACTAATTAAATATATGGATGATTAAATATTATAATGAAGAGATGTGAAATCTGATAATACAACAAATGAATTAAAACATCATATACAAATGCACTAATCAAATATTAATTTATATGAATATTGTTATAAGATATATGTTGATTTCTCAATGAATAACGGATTTAAAAAGTTACAATAATTGCACTTTCACAAATCGATGTCTCCAAAAAAAAAGAAAATCTCATACAAAAACACTAATGTGTCCATAACATAAAAACGCACCAGTGTTCTACTTTAAATAAAAGCATTATGACATCATCTTTTAGCATAACCAATGCCTTTTCGGAAAATGACAACACCGAGGCTTTCATGTCTTCAAACATCGATATTGTTTTTAATTAATGCCTCGGTGCATTATAACTCTTAACACATTAGTGCTTTCATAGAACTAACACCCCAAGTTCTACAAAATATTATTTCCATTTCTGGTACAATATTAAAATTAACAACATCAGGCCTTCTATATAACAAACGCACATGACCCTCTATATAACAAGTGCACCGATGCTTTTATGTAAACAAGACATTCTAGTGTTGTGTGTTTAAGAGAAAGCACCAGATATGTAATTATTTTTTGTCATGCCTCGGAGTTGTTCCTTCATCAAAGAAAGATTGAGGCTTTTTTTATATAAGCATTGGCGCGATATACGTTTCAAGGTCTAGTGCTCTTTGAGTTGAACGCACTAGGATTTTTTTTTCTTGTAAGCACCGAGGTGGTATACATTTTAGGTTATGGTGCTCTTTATATTACATGCCTCAGTTATTTTAATTATGTATGAAGTCCAGTGCATTTCTATAAGTAGCACACCATTATATATATATATATATATGGCCACCCATATTTTTATAGTTATGATGAAGTTACCCATGCCAACTGGGGTAAACATGAGACTAGAGGCTACTATGATCAAATTCGACCTCCTAGGTGAGCTTGAGGAAGTGGAACCGATGGAACATCACACATAGTCATCCAACATCATCAACAGAACCCTCAAAAGACAAAACAACCACTTAGACAACATGTCCCTGGGTCCACTGTTGTTCTGGAATTCTGAGGCCATAGTCACTCTCATGTTATGGGAAAGGGAGCGACCATAGACCTAAAGTCAGTCTCATAGGACTGCATGCCAGCGACTGTGGACCAATCTTGCCAATTCTATGCCAACGACCCTAGGATTTAAGCCACTTTTTTAGGCCCAGAGCCCAGGCCACTGCCCATAATGGAATGATAGCTTGAAATCAAGGAAAGTATAGGGAAACAAAGAAGCAAAAGCAATAAACTCAACAAGACCTTAACTAGAACCCTACTAGACATGGGAGGCATTTCGTCAAACATATCATCGACATGTACTCTACAGGTGTAAACAAAGAAAATTAAGTGTAGGGATCTCATACTTATCTGAGAATCGCTATGAACCATTATTCCCTCATGCCATTTGCTGCATTATCATCTATTAGGCCATAGACACATTATCCATTCATGTACAAGTAAAAACATGTTGAGAGCCATACATAGTTGTTGTCACAAAATGTACATATAACCAACATAATAGGAACAAAATTACCATAAACATATCAACCATCAAAATCCCTATATACACCAGTACATTTACACATGAAAATCAAGGAAATGAATTTCTCATTAATCTATGAAATGGACCAATCGGAGATGGGACTACTATGTTCCACCTGACCATAGAATGGCTGAGCCAAATCTCTCTTCATCCATTCACCCCCGTGCCATATTCCAAACATGAATGTGGGGCTCAAACCAAAATAACTCAACTAGGGCATACCGAGGCTAAACCACCTCACCCTCATCAATAGAAACCAAGCTTTACCATAATCCTTCCCTATGAGGCTCCATCCTAGGGTCTTCTAACTAAAAACTAAATTTCTCTAATTTTAAATATAATAAAATGGGAAATAACTTATTTCTATCTAAACATTTAAGTGATGATAATATACCATTAAATTTATTTCCCACAAATTAAACAAGTAAGGATTTCATTGCAACTATTTACATAAGTAATCAATAAATAGAGGAATACTTGTTCCAATAGCTTAGTTGAGATGCTCCTAAGCTCCTGACTCTGTTGGGATGCTCCTCTTGACTACCTGACTGGATTTGCCTCCCAGCTAACTAGGAAGTATTTCCTAGCCCAGGGAACCTCCACAGGTTCCCTAGCCCTCCGAGCCCAAGTCGAACCAAATGTAGTGTGTCCAAATTAAACAAATACTCTCATTCTCTCCCTTCTCTTTTCTCCACCTTCCTCCCAAAACAAAATCCTCCAAAACCACAACTAAAACCACAACCAAAACCAAGACCAAGGATCCCCCTCTCCTCTCATCACCATTCTCCTTTTATGGCTCTTTCTCCCATCCACCTCAACCACTTATCATTAATGCCATAACTACCCCGTCATCCTTTCATTTGAATTTTCTTACCATATCTTCTCTCAAGTAAATTTGAGAGGACATTTTGGGGATAAGATATGGATATTTAATTTGGAAATTAATTGGGGAGGACCATATCTTCTTCCAAGTAAATTTGAGAGGACATTTTGGGGATAAGATATGGATATATAATTTGGTAATTAATTGGAGAGAACCATATCTTCTTCCAAGTAAATTTGAGAGGACACTTTTGGGATAATATATGGATATATAATTTGGTAATTACTTGGAGAGGAGCATAGATTCTTTCAAGTAAATTTGAGATGACATTTTGGGGATAAAATATGGATATATAATTTGGTAATTAATTTGAGAGGACCATATTTTCTCCCAAGTAAATTTGAGAGGACAATTTGGAGATATAGTTTTTTAAATTGGAATAAATGGAAGGAGACCATATCCTATAAAAATATAGATTTGAGAAGACAAGTTGGGAATCTAATAATAGCAATAATAAAATTTATATCAGTAATAAATTTACAGTTTCACCAATGTAGGTATGTACTGATATTTCTTGATAATTATAAGTCAATATTTTCAGGTAATTTAAACACTAATAAAATTTGCATGATAAGATTAAGTAGGGCATTACATACACCCCTCCTTCAGAAAACTTCGTCCCAAAGTTAGAGTGAAAAAGATACAAGGGGTTCGAAGCAGTTTGACAATAAGGCATAACAAAATAGAGAGAGAGTTATAGTAGTAAAATTTGATAAGTCAGACAATGACATCACATCCCATCAAGAGTCTCCAACTAATCTATATCCTCCTATCCTTCCTGACCTTCTTTTGTTCCCACCCTATCCATCCTCTGTTGCTATATACTGTGGCATCGGCTATACCAATTTAACCACTGATAAAACCAATATGGCGGAAGCATCGACTACATCGACCTAACTTCCCCAACAGGCAATTGGCAATCATCATCACGCGTCTAGGGGAAGCGTGTCCATCATTCCCCTCCCACGATTCTAGGTTTGGAGGTTACACGGTGGGAAATACATCCAACCCTCCTTACCACTAGGGTCAACACTCTAATATGGACCACACTACAACGTTGGTTGGGTACTTGTCATTGAATAATCCAATCAGGTAGTCTTGTCACTTGCCATTTACATTTTACCCATGTCATAAGAGTGCATATCAAGTAGATACAAAATGTAATAAAACAATGTACATCATACCTTTCCTCATTAAATGCCTCGACCTTCCCTAATGGAATAGTAGATCTTGGCTATCATATAGTTCTTTCCAATCTGTAGGTTAGTTCTCATTCTTGCATACATATAACAACAAAATATATATAGATAAGTGATCTTAAACATCATGTTATTAAGTCTAGTATCCATGTGTCAATTTTGTAGTTTATACTGGAAATAAAGCTTACATTAGATAAATCATAATTTCGCTAAGTCATTCATTAGATAAATCATATCCACTTAAGCCATACATGAAACAACAATGGCTCTAATAAGTCATTCACTAGATAAATCATCACCAAGTAAGTCATAAATTAGGTCATACATTAAAAATTCCATCATCAGTACCTAATCCATCTAATGATTTATACAAGTAGTTTCACATGTCCAACTAAATGCATCAATATTACATAGCGTTCATAAATAAATAACACGAAACTGCAAAATAGAGCCTTATCATAGGTAGCTATCTAAGTCAAAATGGGCATCACAGATGCTCGAAAAGTGAGGGCTAGTCACGACGTATAGTCACTGCATCCTCCCAGGTAGCAGATCCTGGGCTATACTTGTCCCATTGGACCTTAACCTGGTCCACCATGCGACATCTGAGTTGTCAAACCCTACGGTCCAATATGCGTAATGGTTCAACCACTATGGTTCCCATGTCGGAATCCTGCAATTCCCTCCAATCCAATTTGTGAGATTCATCAGAAACATAATATCATAAAATAGATACATGAAAAACATTATGAGTTTTATGTAAATGGAGTGGCAGTACAAGACAATAGGCAATTGGTCCAATCTTCTCCTTGATCCTAAAAGGTGCTACGAACTGAGGTGACAACTTCGTCCCTTTCCCAAACCGAATGGTGCTTTTGTTGGGTCGAATACGAATAAAAAATTGGTTCCCTACTTCATAACTGCGATAAATCCTATGTGAATCATCATAACTCTTCTATCTATCTTGTGCTTCCTTTAACCTTTATCGAATTTGTCTTACCTGTTCCTCCATTTATTTAACTAATTCTGGCCCAACTATTACTCGGTCCTCCAACTTTCCCCAACTCAATGGTGTCCTAGATGATCTTCGATATAGAGATTGATAAGTAGGCATCCGATTGAACCATGGAAACTGTTATTATTTGCAAACTCTACCAATGGTAAGCACCTTTCCCACTGAGTTTGATTATCCATGACGTACATCCGAAGCATGTCTTCTGTAACCTGATTTACTCTTTTGGTCTGCCCATCTATTTCTAGATGATATGTAGTGCTCAGGTTCAACTGAGTCCCTAGTGTTGATTGCAAACTTGTTCAAAACCTAGATGTAAACTGAGAGTCTCTATTAGAAATGATCTTTGTGGGTAACCCATGTAGTCGAATAACTTCACTTATAAAAACTCTGCCACATCAGTAACATCGTAAGTGTCTCTTATTGGAATGAAATGGGCACTTTTGGTCAATTTATCTACTATAACCAATATAACATTGTGCCTCTGTGACGTGAGTGGCAAACCCACAACAAAATCCATAGAAATTACTTCCCATTTAGACATAGGGATGTTATGTGGTTGTAGGAGTCCTGCTGGATGGCGATGATCAACCTTCACTCGTTGACATTCAAGACATTTAGTGACAAATCGGACTATGTCGTGCTTCATGCCTGCCCAAAAGAAGAGTTTATTCATGTCTGCATACATCTTCTTCACTCCAGGATGTGCACAATAGAGTGCTCTATGTGACTCTTCGAGGATGGTCTTCTTATACCCCCTTCCTTAGATATGTACATTCTCCCTTGAAGTCTTAATAGTCCATCTGGTTCAAGGACATATCCCTCAAACTTTGATTCTATCTGCTTCCCAATCTGGAGTGCTGATATAACCTTTAGATACCAACTATCTTCAAAGAGTTTCTCCAACACACGTTCCCTCAAATTTACCTTTAAGGCTACTAGGGAGAAGGTTTGTGGTCTCCTGCTTAGTGCATTGGCCACCACATTCTCCTTTCCCTTAATGTATGAGATCTCAAAATCATACTCACTCATGAATTCACTCCACGACCTTTGTCTAGCATTCAAATCCCTTTGAGTGAAGAGATGCTTCAAGATTTGATGATCTGTTCTTAAGTCAAATTTTCCCCCAACGAGATACTGTCTCCATAGTTTCAAAGCTAACATCACTGTTGCTAACTCTAAGTCATGGATAGCATACAACTCTTCATATTTCTTCAATTTTCTAGATGCGTAAGCTGTTACTCCACCTTCTTTCTTCAATAGTGCTCCTAATCCTTGTTTCAAAGCATCGGTGCAGACAGTGAAGTCTTTTTCCATGTCCGGTACTTGAAGGATCGGTGCACTAGTTAGTAACCTATTTAGTTCTGTGAATGTAGTGTCACATTCATTTTCCCATTCATACCTGGCCCCCTTTCACTCTAATGTGGTGATGGGTTTTGCAATCCTTGAAAACCCTTCCACAAACCTACGATAATACCCTGCTAGCCCCATAAAACTACGCACCTCATGAGGTAAAGGCCAATCCATTATGGCCTTTACCTTTTCTGGGTCAACTGAAATCCCTTCTTCTGAAATGATGTGCCCAAGGTAATGAAATTTCTTCAGGAAGAAGGAACATTTTGACAAATTTCCATACAATTGATTTTCCCTTAAGCAAGTCAATACAACCCTTAGGTTCTTTTCATGCTCCTTTTCATTCTTGGAATACACAAGAATGTCATCTAGAAAGACTTACACAAATTGGTCCAAATACTTCATGAACACACCATTCATGAGGCTCATGAATACTGCTGGTGCATTGGTCAAACCAAATGGAACAACTACGAACTCGTAGTGTCCAAACTGAGTTCGAAATGCAGTTTTTGAGATGTCACCTTCCTTAATCCTCAATAGGTGGTATCCAGATCGTAGATCGTCTTTACGAAAACCATTGCTCCCTTCATTTGATAAAATAGGTCATCTATTCTAGGTATCGGGTACCTATTATTTATTGTGGCTCTATTAAAGTCCCTAAAATCTATGCATAGCCTTAAGGAACCATCCTTCTTCTTAACAAAAATCACTGGTGCACCCCAAGGTGAAATACTAGGTCTGATAAATCCCAAGTCTAGGAGCTCTTTTAACTGCATCTGCAACTCACAAAGTTCTGGAGTTATCATCTTAGAGGGTGTCTTAGATATTGGTTCTGCACTCGGTTTTAGGTCGATTGTGAAATCAATTTCCCTTACAGGAGGTAATCCAAGCAATTCCTTAGGAAAAACATCCTTGAATTGTGACAAAATTGGGTGTTGATCTAGGGAGGGTCCTTTCTGGTCACTTATAACCTCGGCCACATATAGCTTGCAAGCTTGTCGAAGAAAATGTTTTACCTTCATCTTGGATATGAATCATAGCAACACTCCTCTCTTGATTCCACAAATCTCAATTGGCCTACCTTCATCATCTAAACAAATGACCTTCTTCTTGAAATGTTCTACCAAATCTCGATGAGCTTCTAGCCAGTGCATTCCAATAATTACATCATACATCCCCAATGTTGTGACATATGCCTTCAACTTAGTTATACACACCTCGAGGTTTACCTGACATTGGTCAACACTAGGTCCTACAACTTGTTTTATCCTAGAAGCCATCTCAACTTTCTTAAAGTCATCGTGCTCATAGGATGCCAACCCACATTTTTCTAATGCAACTAGTGAAATGAAACTATTTGTAGCACTTGAATCAAACAAAATTTTAACTTTTACTTTGTTTATCATACCTGAGGTTTCTACCACCGCAGACTTATGTTCAACTTGTCGGTTATCAACTGCTACATAGATTCGATGGTGGCTACTTGGCCCCCCCATTGGTGATTTTCCTTCTCTATGGTTGTTACCAATTTGTAACTTAGGACAGTCATGCTGGTAATGAGGTCCCCCGCATCCCCAACAAGTGATGCGTGGTAGACCTTGAACCGAATGTTTTGGAGTTCTTTGGAAAGAGTTCCTTCCATTGGGACCCCTGCCCCTGCTTGTTGCTCCTCGCAGATGACCTTGATTTGTATGCGCTTTTGAAGCTGCAGGTGAAGTTGCACTAGTAACCATTGATATCCCCACTGTCGGTTCTCTGGGTACAACCCTGTTTCCATATGGCGGTGGCCTCAAACTTCCTCCCCTGGGGAAGGTACGAGGGGCCTTCCCCATAAACCTTAGTTGTTGTGGAAAATGGTTTTGTTTCCACCCTTTAAGTCTAAGTGTTATTCAACATAATGAGCATGTTCCACAGCTTCTGCAACTAAGGATGGTTTCCACATCGCACCATTGCCCTAATCTTAGGTTTCAATCCATAAATGAAACAATCTGTTTGGCGCTGGTCAGTATCCATGTAGGAGACATACTTGACCAATTCCATGAATCTAATTTCATATTCTTCTACCGTACGATTTCCCTGTACTAAGGCATGGAAGGCTGCTACCTATTGTTCTTCATAATATGTTGGTAGGTACTTTTTCCTGAATCTCTCCTCAAATAACTCCCAAGTAACTGTGTCCGGAGTGAGGTGTAGTTGACACTCTAAGTTACCCTACCAATTCAGAGCACTATCTCCGAGTTGGAATATTTTTATTTTAGCTTTTGAATTGGAATTATAATCCCTTAGTGCGAAGCACCTTCTCATTCCTTCTAACCAGGCTTCTATACATTTGCTGGCACGACCTCCTGCAAACTACGAGAGCTTAATCTTTTGGAGCTCCCTAGTAATGTCCTCAATTGGAGGTCCTCTATTAGAGTCTCTTGATCCCTCGAGATTTCCTAACCCTGATGGAGGGTGATCAGGTGATCTGCTTCCACTTCATTTGTTTGGCGCCCTTTTAAAGTCTCATTAATTGCTTCTAGGGAACGCAAGATGAGAGTCAACTCCAATGAAGGTAATGGGTTATTTGTGGGAGGTCCTTGTGATGACCCTCCTTAACCTTGATTTCTTTGCGTACCATTTTGAATTGTTCAAATATTTGTATGATACGTAAGACTTATTAGCACAACTTAGGGCCTTGTCAATTCTTACTTAGCTCACACATGTTTTACATAATGATAGGTGCAAGTTTTCCTTTTGTTATGCTTGTAAATGACTATTTCTAATATTTAGAAGATAATCGTGGGTCTACTAAATCCTCTCCCATTGCTATATAAGCAAGTGCTACCACGCACTACTAGTCACCCTCAAATATCTTTAGATATCCCTACAATCATCCTAAATCCATCTTATATATTTTGAGCATTCACATAAACATTAACTTACCATTTTTAATCACATTATTATAATTAGGTGTCCTCTTGAAATTCCATCAACAATGTTAGATTAGTTTTCAATATTGACATTGTTGTTAGATGTATACTATCCAATTGACGTATATAGAATGGCTAGTGCTACATGTTTTAAGATAATAATATTGTATATTGTAAGTGATTGTAACATACCAATCAATTGTTGTTCACATTTGACAACTTTAATGCATTAAAATCTACTAAAAGGAAAGAGAAATATTTTTGTGCAATGCAATGGAGTTGGGTGTTAAAGTTTTAGAAGAAAGGTTTTTTTTTGTTAACTACTCAAAACCCCTACATTCCATACATACATACATACATATATACATACATACATACATACATACATACACACACACACACACATATATATAATATATATATATAATCTATTTTAAATTAAATAACATTATACTCTACTTTATTTACTATAATATTTAAAAACTCAAAGTTCTCAATTAACAATTATATTAATTATTTATTATTTGGTTTATGACAAGTTTGCTAACAACTAGATAAAGTTTGATATATATAAGTTTGATAGGGTTGAGCCAAGTATAAGTGTAAAGCGCGTTGACAGTGGGTCTTTCATCTACAAAGATCCCAGGGTCGAACCCCTTCCTCAACCAAACAAAAAGGGACAAGGGTTTTCATAAGTCCTTCAGTTGCACTTACATTCCTATCTTGGGTGAACATTTAGGAGGCACCGAAGAGCAGATCAATATGTATCTGTATGTATGACTGAAGCAACAGGCGACATTGTGAAGGAACGAATTGGAAACCCCTTTGGATTTTGGGGACCACTCCTACTAAGGCTCAGATATGGATATTTCGGATTGGATCCTTGAGAATCATAAAGATTCCACTGGTTTGAGTACTAACAATCTTGCAGAAGCAGGCTATCCAGGAGCTGCGTCACTAGGTGATGTAGTTTGTGGGATAGCGCTGTCAGAATTACCTCCAAAGACTTCTTAAGGAAGGGTGTCCGAGTCAATGAAAGAGAAAGAAAAAGGGAGATCTCAACTACTACAGATCATTACCTTAAATTTAGTAACGACATTCATAATTTATGGATTTCTCCTGGATTTTGCAGATTTGATAACTACTGTTTTTCATGAGCTAGAAAGGAATATTTCTGTATTTTGCAGGTGAGAATGCATATAGATGTGTATGAAATATCGTGTAAGCAACAGTTAAACAAACCAATTTATTCCCTTGCTATAGCATGAGAATCTTATTCCCTATCAGATAAAGTCTTGTAAAGTTTATGCTCTGCTTTCAATATACTAATAACTCAGGATTTTAATCTCGCTATCTGTAGTAAAATACAAACAATATAAATGACTGTTTATGAGAACCCACCTACAGAGCTTCATATATACAAAAGGTGTATAGCAAATAACAGAGCTTTGTATCCCACATACAGATTCTTGTGGGTGTTAAATTCTGCCCTTCAGGTGGGTTTAGCATATGTTGTGTCTTCAATAACGCTGTTTGATGAATACACCAATGATTTCTTGTATATGCGAGAAGGATCCTGCTTTCCAAGGCCTAATTATTGTAGCCAAAGCATGCCTTTGTCCGGAACATTATCAAGGCGATATTCATTTGGCAGGGATGGATCATATGAAAGGAGTGGCTCTATCAGCCTAGGTAACAAAATGCCAAGTCCCCAGCGCACAAAGTCTTTGAAGAAGAACATACAAGAAATGAAGCCTATGTAGATGTGGGATTATATTTTTTGAGTCATCTGAGTGTAATGGAAAGACCTTGGTTGAGGAAAATGTAATTAAAATTTCAGACATATATGAGTGGAACCGTACTGCGAAGTGCAAAATACTCAGTGTTGGGTTACCTGCTCACTCTATTTTGCAGAACCTTATTTGTTCCACAAAGTTTGATTAAGCTAGATTTATGTTTATTGATGGAACCGAAGACACGAAGAGTCTGGATCTATGGACAGTTTTGAAAATTTATCTTCTAGTTATGCAGTCGGAAATGTTGCAGATACTAGGCAACTGCATTTGTTGCAGGATGAATTTCATGGCAGCAGCTTACACACTGATCCTTTACAAGACACACAACTGGATTGGGAACCAAAAGTAGAACTCATTTACAACAACGCTTTGGCTATAGAAAATTGAAGTGCTTCCAAAAAGAGGCTTTGAAGGCATGGGCATGTCATCAAGACTACCTCGTTCTTGCAGCAACAGGCTCAGGCAAATCCCTTTGCTTCTAGCTTCCTGCATTATTGAATAGGAAATTTGTAGTGGTGGTATCTCCATTAATCAACCTTATGCATGATCAATGCTTGAAGCTAACAAAACATGGAGTTTCTGCTTGTTTCCTTGGTTTAGGGCAAGTTGACAAAAGCATTGAGGATAGAGCTATGGTAAGCATCTATGACATTATTTATGTCTATCTAGAGACACTTCTACGAGTAATTGGGTCATTACAGAAGCTTGCAGAAACTGGTGGTATTACTCTTTTTTCTATTGACGAATTTCATTGTGTGTCCAAATGGGGTCATGATTTTTGACCTGATTGCAGGCGCTTGTCTGTACTGAGAGAAAAAAATTAGGTAAGCAACGTTGAGTCGTAAAGCATCATATACCGATTATGGCACTTACTGCTACGGTTACACATCGTGTTCGAGAAGACATTATGAATTCTTAGGGCATGAAGCCAGACACAAAATTGTTCTGTCATCGTTTTTCAGACCAAATTTGAGGTCCTCCATGCATCATAGCCAGACCACTTGTCCATCATCTTACAAAGTGGATTTTCAAGACATAATTGATAGTTATACTAGACAAGGGGCCCCGTCAAAGAATAACAAAGCAAGAGTTGATTTTCAAAAGGATTCTATAGATAGGAACAAGGAATCTACAAGGGAAATTGGTTCTGATTCAGATGAAACATCCTTAAATGAATCAGACAACAATGAAGAGAAGACTGATGATGATGATATCATCACAAAAACTAGTTTAATAAAATATGGAGGAGATACTTGTAAAGGTCAGTCGAATACCTTGAGGATGAGGCTGATGAGCATATGGCTGAAGACTTTGATGTGCCATTTGGTGAATCTGAAGGATCTATTTTCAAAGAAGACCACCATTTAGAACCAAAAAGTGGTTCTTTTGAAACTGTATTGATTGAGGAACTCCCTATACTAGGATCGGGTCCAAGTATCATAGACACACCCACAAGAAAAGAGACATAAATGATAGTGAAAATTCTTAGCAAGTCTGGTGTGAAGGTTGTAGCTTATGGGTCCAAGCATCATAGACACACCCACAAGAAAAGAGACATAAATGATAGTGAAAATTCTTAGCAAGTCTGGTGTGAAGGTTGTAGCTTATCATGCAAAGTTGCCAAAAGAACCAGTTGAGGCAAGTCCATGAACAGTTTCATCATGAAAAACTACAGGTGGTTGCTGCAACTATTGGTTTTGGGATGGGAATTGATAAGGCTAATGTGTGGCGAATTATTCATAATGGTTGGCCACAAAGCTTGGAACCTTATTACGAGGAAGCTGGGAGAGTTGGAAGAGATGGGTTGCTGGCATTTTTCTCTTTACATGTTAACATGAAAAGACTTCCTTCCTTGTTGCCGAGTAAAAGAAATGTAGAACAACTGCAGAATGCACTTAATATGCTGTCAAAGTGTTTCAGATTTGGTGTTTCTACCACATCTTGTAGAGCTAAGATTCTTGTACGGTACTTTGGAGAGGATTTGATTTAGACGAAATGTGGATTGCGTGATGTTTGTGTCAATGGGCCACCCAACTGTGAGAACTTGAGCAGAGAAAGGCAAGAGGTCAAAGTGGTACAGTTAAGGAAACACATGGCAGTGATAAAAGAAGTTCTAAATTGCCGGTAGAATGAAAAAAAAATCATTAATTTAGTCTTAAATGAAATCAGTTCCACATAATTTTTATAATCAAAATGCTTACAAATAACTTTGGGGGTTATAAACTCTTTTAGCGGAGATTTGGTCTGATGGGTCTTGGGTCCAGATTTTGAGTATGGGCTCTGATACCACGTGTGAGGCTCCATCCTAGGGTCCTCTAACTAAATACTAAATTTCTCTAATTTTAAATACAATAAAATGGGAAATAAATTATTTCTATCTAAACATTTAATTGATGATAATATACCATTAAAATTTATTTCCCACAAATTAAATAAGTAAGGATTTCATTGCAACCATTTACATATGTAATCAATAAACAGAGGAATACATGTTCCAATAGCTTAGTTGAAATGCTCCTGAGCTCCTGACTCTGTTGGGATGCTCCTCTTGACTACCCGACTGGATTTGCCTCCCAGCCAACTAGGAAGTATTTCCTAACATAGGGAACTTCCACAGGTTCCCTAGCCCTTCGAGCCCAAGTCCAACCAGATGTAGTGTGTCTAAGTTAAACAAATACTCTCCTTCTCTCCCTTCTCTTTTCTCCACCTTCCTCCCAAAACAAAATCCTCCAAAACCACAACCAAAACCAAAACCAAGACTAAGGATCCCCCTCTCCTCTCATCACCCTTCCCCTTTTATGCCTCTTTCTCCCATCCACCTCAACCACCTATCATTAATGTCAGAACTACTGTTGGCTTGTTGGGGCTTGATCCAGGTTCGGAGTTAATTAGCCAAACAAATCCCGGTACTACTGGCCCTTTCGGTAACAGTCCGCGGAGCACGGACTGAGGTCTCATCCGAAGTAGTATGGGAGGATGCTAGAACCAGGTTTCCGCACCCTAGAGATGTCTGATGAGTTCGGCTGGTCCGCAGTTTTTCCCTATGCACAGGTTGCTTTGTGCACTTTCCCATTTCTCGCGGCCTAATAGATTGCCTTCGCGCAACCCTACCTAGGGGAAAAGCACCGTGCTCTACATTATTACCCAATACCTTGCTTATATTCCAATGTTAGTTAATTATCTTTGCCTACTGGAGTGCTTTAAGTTATACTTAACAACATAAAACATTCATACAGGTGCACAGTAAATAAACAGTATATTTGCAAATGATATCAATCATGCACTAGCCCAAGAACAGATACACAAAATTATAGCCAAACTTCTCTATAGTGATTCTTTCCATGGTTACAGACTCGACTCGCCCTGTGCACTCAGCTACAAACTACAGGCCTCTGTGCACATAGCTGCAGAGCCTTCTCCTACCCTATGACCCAAAGACACACTTTACACTGCGACTCAATCACTTAGACTTCTCATCCTTCTCTTCTATTATCTATCTCCCCTTTTAAACTTAGAGCTTCACTCTTTTATACAATCCCATGGTCCACGGACCATGGGTAGGTCTATCCAGCCGACATTACATTACAAAACTAGGGCGGACAACCCTGTGACTCTATCATACTTTTGCGCCATGCGCCCAGAATTCGCAGAGCTTTACAACAAGATTCAGTCAAAAATTGGGCTTTGAGCCCCAAAACATGCCTTGGGGGAATTCCATGCCCAACAACTACCCCTCATCCTTTCATTTGACTTTTCTTACCATACATTCTGCCAAGTAAATTTGAGAGGACATTTTGGGGATAAGATATGAATATTTAATTTGGAAATCTATTGGGGAAGACCATATCTTATTCCAAGTAGATTTGAGAGGACATTTTGGGGATAAAATATGGATATATAATTTGGTAATTAATTGGAGAGGACCATATCTTCTTCCAAGTAAATTTGAGAGGACATTTGGGGATAAGATATGGATATATAGTTTGGTAATTAATTGGAGAGGACCATATCTTATTCCAAGTAAATTTGAGAGGACATTTTAGGGATAAGATATGGATATATAATTTGGTAATTAATTGGAGAGGACCATATCTTCTCCCAAGTCAATTTGAGAGGAAAATTTTAGGGATAGGGATATTTAAATTGGAATAAATGGAAGGAGACCATATTCTATCAAAATTTAAATTTGAGAAGACAAGTTGGGAATTGAATAATAACAATAATAAAATTTAAATTAGTAATAAATTTATAGTTTCACCAATGTAGGTATGTACCAATATTTCTTGATAATTATAAGTCAATATTTTCAGGTAATTTAAACACTAATAAAATTTGCATGATAATATTAAGTAGGGCATTACATTCCCGGATCATTAGGCCAACACAATGAACACATCATAATGAGATTTACCGTGATCTCCACTTGATCACTAGGACAAACAAGCATGGATGCCACTAGATTTCTCCACCTACACCGTGAGGAATTTTCTTCTCTCCTAGTCTCTCAGGCTTTACCACAATCCAAACCTGAATCACTAGGCCCTAAACCGAGATCCAGTCTCTCAGGCTTTACCCCAATCCACTCCAGATCACTAGGCCCTAAACCAAGACCCACTCTCCAAGCTTTACCGCATATCCCAAACCCAGGATTACTAGGCCCAACAGAAAGAAAACCACCTCTAGGCTTTACCGTCATTCACCAGCAAGGATTCCTAGGCCATCCGAGGAAACACAAAATTTGACTTTACGACAACCCACAGTTTAGCTCAGGGGTTACTAGGCCATGTGTTCTATCATTTCGAAGATCCACCTCACTCAGCTTTGAATCCATCTGACAATCCAACTCAACCAAAACATGAGAAGCCCATCACACCATGGTTATTCGGAAGTGTTGTTCTATCATTTTAGAGATCCACCTCACTCAGCTTCGAACCCATCCAACAATCAAACTCAACTAAAACATTAGAAGCCCATCACACCATGGTTATCCGGAAATGGTAAGGCTAGGCTGAAAAACACTATCACACCTGGAAAAACCCATGCCATGCTAGATCTAGGAAGGAAAATACACATGCAAATCAATACCTGCAATGAAGCCCATTATAGTTGCTTGATCCTGCCTTTCCTTACTTGATCCATGCTTCTTCTTACCTTATTTTCCTTTCTTGATCCCATGTGTAACCATAGCCAAAACTTGAGCCAAGATCTTACACTAACCAAGAGCTTAACATTGAAAAGAAGAAACCTAGCAACTGACCCTCAGAAGCCTTTTTATGAATGAGGCCTCAATTTTCTTCAATTTCCATTAGTTTCCTTCATTTTCCTCCTCACATGCAGTGTGTGACCTTTCACCTTCCTTTTCTCCTAATTTCCCTTATTTTCATAAATAAATGTGCCAAAATACCTTTTTGCCTCTTTAATGCTTTGGCCATTTCCTTTGCCAATTTCCTTAAACAACCAATTGAACACCCACACTAGGATATCCTGCCCAACATTCAACTTGGCATACGTGTCCCATAATTCATGGTGTTTATATAATTTTACATGAAATTTTCACTAGGGCTGTTAAAATAATCTTCACTAAAATATCTATTCCCACAAATAGATGTTTTAGTAGATGTTTTTTGACAATTTTTACCAATTGTATAACACTAAAAACCTCCATTATAACCTCTTCTAGAAGGTCTGTGTGCATCGAACACATGGAACAAAAGTATTTCTATTACAACAATAGAAAATTGTAAAACAATTGCCAATAATTTCTATCACTTTCCTCTTCTCTCACAAGATTTCAGGGAAGTTGAGTATTTATACAAAAATACTAATGTCTAAACTGGATGATAGCTTGGATGACCAACTTGAGCAAATCAAGTGACACATCTTATTACAATGAAACATTCAAATTTGGTATGATTTGTGCAAAATCTAACTTGGATCTGTTTAGCATCATTAGAAGTTGTTCTATCCTTCCTAATTGGTCACACACTTTGTTAAGTCCCTACACTAGTAGTATAGGGACCTAACATGTTATGAAACCATCTCACAAAAGATAGATCAACGACTTCAAAATGAACCTCTTCAAGGGGGAAACCTCCTTTATATTACACAAATGAACAATTCTTGGATGATACAAATGACAATACCTCCTTTTTATATATAGGAGTCTAAGTGGTCCCAATATAATCAGAGCTTACATAACAATAATATTGTAGGGGCACAACAATAACAATAGTGGGCTTCTATGGGGCACAATAATAACAACATGGGGACTACATGGGCACAATAATACCATAAGGGGGTTGCATTAATAAAAATAAGGGGCTACACTAGTAGTATAGGGACCTAACATGCCCCTCTCCTTCAAAAAGTGTTGTCCTCAATGCTTGAGTAATTCTATATGCTGCTTATAAAATTCTCATCCTTCCATGTTGAATCTTCAGTGAGTAAGTTCTTCCACTTGATGAGATACTCTGAAATTGATCTATTTCGTAGCTGTCGGGTTCTTGTTTCTGTGACTGCTTTATGTTCAAATATTATTTTTCCTTCCTCATCAAGTTCCGACAATATTGTTTGAGCTAGGACCTTGTCACCTATAACCTCCTTTAAGCATGAAACATGGAAAACTGGGGGCACTCAAGAAGATGCAGGAAGCTCCAATTCATATGCCATAGTACCAATCTTTTGCAGCACTTTATAAGGACCATAGTACTTTGGTGATAATTTTTTATCCTTCTTAGCTTGATTGAGGGACATTTGTTTGTATGATTTTAGTCGTAAAAATACCCAGTCACCTATGGCAAAACTTCTTTCCCCGTGATATTGATCTGCCTGTTGTTTCATTCGATTCTGCGCAAGAGGTTATCCTTTTTCTTCTTGATATGTCCTTCTATCTTGAGAGTTTGAGGAGTGGTAATTCTTGCCAATGCATTCTAAGATATGGTCGGATTCATTTATTCTTTCTCTGCGGTTGGTTCCTGGTGTATATCATCTTCTTTTGACATTTCTTGATCCTTTTCTTCCTCCTGTTCACAATCAATGTAAAGTACTTTCTTCTCATCACACTTATGACCTTTAGTGTATTTTTTATCACAACTATAAAAAAAGTCATTTTCTCCTTTTTCTTCCAATTGTTGTGGTGTTAACCTTGTAGGTTGTGGTAGGCTAGGAGCATCAACACTTCCATCTTTATAATTGAGTGGTAGGATTTCTTGTTGCCATAATTTGCTTTCAATTTTTCTTGCCAACCTAAATGCCTTCTCCAATGAATTAGGTTCCCAAAGATGAACCTCATTTTGAATGTTATCCTTTGAAGTCCCTATGAAGACATTAATCCTCTGCTTCTCTAGAATATCAATTACCCTTATATTCAATTTGTGGAAGCCCTCAATGTGCTCTCCCATTGAACCCTTTTGTTTGAGATTTATCAATTGTCTAAAGAAAGTGTTCCTCTTTGTATCCTCATAATGTGCTATCATTTCCTCCGTGAAAATTGACCAGGTGACAAGTGGTTTACGAGAAAAAATCCATTTCTACCATAAAAATTGATTCGGTTCTAAATATAAAGATGCAATGCGTACCTTTTGTAACAGTTGCACATAATGTAGATCAAAATATTTCTACATCTGTAGTATCCATGTTATGGGATCCTTGCATCAAAATTCCTCATGTCAACCTTTGGAATATGGTGGGTCTTCAATCCAATGTTAGATTCTATGAAATCATGATTAACATATATATATATATATTTTTCTCATCGTGAGTTTCCTCTACTACCTTTTCGTCATTAGGAGGCCTTTCTTGTAGCAACTTTGTCCCACCTTCCTTCAAACCTTCCATGTCTTTCTCCAAATATTCCATGCCTTTCTTCAAATATGCTTCCCTACCATCAATTAGCTTCCATGGCACATATAAAACTATTTATCTTATCTTTGATCGCATTCTTCAAATCATCCATCCAATTTTGCTTACTAGTTTTTTCTATTTTCTTGATTTGAGTCATTCTTTTTCTTGCTTTTAGCAGCTCGATCTTGAATCTGTTGTATCTTTGAAATTTCAGATCTCCAAGGTCTAAAATTTTGTCCTCTGGTAGCCATTTGTGTCCTCGTTCCAACCCCGCAAGTATGATCAATATTGGATTCTCCAAGAAAGAGTTATGCCCAATCTCCCAAGATGACCTGATTATATAATTTTTCAGTAGAGCGGACTTGTACGAAGTGCCACGTGTCACTGTTTCAACCTTCGGACCTGAAAATGATATACAGAGAAGTAAATTCCATCCTCTTTTTGCAACTTCTTATGAAATTTCAATCTGATGCTCACAAAGAAATCTAGTTTTCCCAAGGACACCTGTTTGGAATGTAATTTAGGAGTCTGCAAAAACCCTAAATATCTTGGATTTTATCTCTGAAAATATAGCGAAACAAGATCTGAAATTTGGGCCCTAGTGTCACCAATATTGCGGCTCAAATGGGTTTTAATTTTAGAGTCTGAACCTTCGTAGAAATAAAATTATAGCGAAAATTCCACAATGACCTATATGAGATGGAATTCTGGAGCTTGCAAAAACCCTAACTTCCTCAGATCATATCTCTGAAAATATAGTGAGACAAGATTTGAAATTTGGATCCGAGGTTTAGAACGATTTAAGTGAAAATGGGTTTTTTTTCTAGCTTCTGAAACTTCATAGAGAAACATTTATAGCGAAAATACCACGATGACCTGTTTGGAACAGTGAAACTCTAAAATCCAAAGCTCTAATACCAAATGTTATGAAACCAACTCAAAAAAGATAGAAAAGATATATCAACGACTTCAAAATTAGCCTCTTCAAGGGGAAACCTCCTTTATATTACATAAATGAACAATTATTGGATGATACAAATGCCAATACCTCCTTTCTATATACAGGAGTCTAAGTGGTCCCATTATAACCAGAGCCTACATAACAATAATATTGTAGGGGCACAACAATAACAATAGTGGGCTTCTATGAGGCACAATAATAACAACATGGGGATTAAATGGGAACAATAAGGGGCTATATTAGTAGTATAGGGACCTAACACACTTGCCTTTTTTTCCTTCCATCATGAAAAACACATATTGGTTGTACAGTTAGAGCATTGACCATCAAGTTGTCATAATGAGTTGGAGTTGCAGTAATGCAAAGTCAAGGCACTCATGAGTTGCAACAGTGTCATTGGTTTCAGACGAGTTGTAACATCCCTTTCAGTGATTAAGTTGGAGTTGCAATGTTGTAGAAAATTTGTTGCAGTGAGATGGACGAGAGCTGCAACACTCTGCAATTCGTAGCTGATGGAGTTGTGATTTTTGTTGTGGAGTTACAACCGGAATTGCAACAACTTTGAGGAGTTGCAGTCACATCATTTTGCTCTTGTTTTACAATATTGGTATGAAAGATAACATTTTCACAACATAATGCATAAGAATAATCATAAAAGTGGCGAAAAATAGAGTAGTCATACCTATACCTAGAATGGGGTGATAGTGGATAAAAAGTGCATAAAGAGATGATGGAAAGTAGAAGAGTAATATTGAAAAATTTATAGATGGGTGTTGAAATTATGCCAATTTGGCCACCCTTCATCTCCCTGCAGCTAAAATTGTTGCATGTCCCCTATGCAACTAGTGGTTAGTCAAAGTCAGAGAAAACATGGCTCCCATGGAGGTTTTCGAGGCTGAAATGTGATTTCCTTGCTTCATCTGGAAGGAGGTATCATCCTTTCTCTCGTATGGTCTTCCATGAAGCAACTTCCTTTTTCTTAGCCAATTTAAATTCCCTCTTGTAGGACTTATCTAGAAACCATATCATTGGATAGCGGAAGTTCAACCTAATCCAATTGTCTCCACACTCTCTCATGCACTTGACATAGTTTTGTACTCTCTCCAAGGAAATTTGCAGGTCGCTAGGGTTGAATGGACCTTTCTGTCTGATGTCTCCCCTAGCTCGTTTGCACCTCATTTTACACCCTTCCTTACCAGGTTCCTTGAGTATATTGATATGATCCAAGCAACAGGTAAAAACCTCATGTTTATCCTCTAATGCATTGGATTCCCGAGGGGGAGAAGAGATCCAACTCTTATGATTTTGAATAACCTATAAGGGCATGGAGTGTTCCCCACTTATCAAAAAATCGCTATCAAAATTATTATATGCAACTTTGTGAGTTGTATCCCAATCAACTTGGTTGGTTAGAAAGGAAATGAAATATCTTAATTGAATATCCCCCACAAAATGATTGAGGTTCCATATATGTCATGGAATAATAAAACATTATGTTGTCAAAGCTCACAAAGGAGGTTCTTCTCCTTGTGATTTCACTGAGAGTAAGCTATGAGGAAAGTGAGGGGGCTGGTGATTTCAAAAGACTTACCTGTCATTAATGCAATTTTTTGGAAGAATAAATATTGCTCTTGCAAGAACATTCTTTATTGAGGAGAGGGAGCTCTGCAGTTGTGGGTAGCCTTTACAAACATGCCCAACTAGACCTTTTAGATCTCTAACTTGTTGATTTTGCATTCTAATTGATCCACTTCCTTCTTGTCCTCCTCTTTTGTCTCTCATTTCATCTTGTAGAATTTTGTTGTCTCAACCCATTTGTCTTTCAACTCTCTTTAATAACTTTATGGTGTTCTTTAATGGGCATCACCTCCTCCTCATAAGAAGCCAACACATGTTTCCACCTGTCCTCTTATCCTTTTATCTAGTACTTGTCCTCCTCTACTATATTTTTAGTTTAAATAATTTTATCAGCAATGGCACTTTCAGCATGTACTTCCATATCTTTCTTTTCTCTTCCCTCATCAAGGGTTGTCTCCTTTTGTTGTTTAATAGGTTACTTTGTACCAAGAGAATTTGTTTCTAGGGCGAGACATTCCAACCCCATAAAGGATCACCCTTCATCTGAGTTTTTCTTATTACATTAATCATGACTTGCAATTCTTGGTTTTTCATTATGAGTAACTTGTTTTGTTTAAAAAGTGAGGTATACAAAGGTAAAGAGGGAAACCGCCTTACCTTTTTACACTATGTAGGAATGGTAGCAATTTCTCTTCAACATTAGTCTCAATAGAAATGGCAACAGGTGTGCCCGTTGTAGAAACATCAATTTCTTCTATGTGGTCAACAGGCATGCCTACAGGAGTGGCAACAACTACATCCTCAGGAGTAGTAGTAACTATGTTTATGAGAACAAGAACATGTGTGCCATTGAGAGTAGCAACAACTATATCTGCAACCTCATCATTTGAATATGCATCCATCAAAGTGGTGAGCCTTTCCCTAAGAGCGTTCGCTAGTCCTTGTGGAGAGGTAAAGTCACCAACCTGAAATTTTTCAAACCCTAGGTTCCCCGCCTCTGTTGGTTCTTATGTGTCAGCAAGGGCAATGTCTTCCTGGTGTTTTGGGATTTCTTTTTCCCCCGCTAGTTCTTGTGGAGAAATAGGGGTTTGGGTAGTGGCAGGAGTGTATACATCCTCTTATTTATAGGAACATAGGGGGTCACTTTCAATACCCTCTCATTCTCTTGACGATCGATTTGCTTTTAATTATTTCGATTTCATGGTTTCTTTCCTTCTATAGTGTCAAAGTGCTTGGTACTTATTCCTCATTAGGCACTAGCGGGTACTCTATAGCCAAGGGAGTCACACAATTACATTCTTCCTCCTCTATAGTTGTAGCAGGTGCAATTGAAGCAATGTGGAGCTCGTCTGGTGGAGTTTCAACCACTCGAGCTACAATGATTTCTTCCCATGTTTTTCCTGCTCTCTTAGAGCCCATTCCACGAGCAAATTGATAAGGCAATGATGAGAGACAACATCTCTTGTAATATTTATTTTATATGCATGGGTCGCCATGTTTTATAGGGTCCTGAGAAGGAAGTGCAACATATTGATAGTGTGATTGTGTTTAAGATGGCCGAGGAGGTAGATGTGCTGAAGTTACACAGTCCCATAACGTCCCAGCTCGTCAGTGACATAACTTTTTATAAGTGAGGCTACATTTCCCCAGGGATTTGGAAGAGGCTTGTGATTAAATCACATCCCCTTATTTATCAAACTCTCTCCTAGCTTTAGGAATTGTTGCAAATCTTCAGATTTGGAGGCATTTTGCAGTACTACTTCTCTCCTTCCTGAAAAAACCCCATTCTTCATCAGAATGTCCTTTGTCACTTCTACAACAACTCCAACAACTACATATTTGTTGTCCCTAAAATTCAAGGCAAACTCCAATGTTATCTCAACGTCATAACCCTTTAACCTGTGCACATATTCCATCCATCCGACCTATTGAAAAATAGCTTGAACATGGTTGTAGGCTCCCAAGATCATTGCTTTAGTGGGTTCGTGATGGATAAGCGAGCAACCTATAGTATGTATAACTCTTTTTCTCTCAAATATTGTTGATACAAGAGGAAAATGGAAACTTGATAATTTTTGGGAGATAGTTTCCAATTTGGTACAAAGTGATGAGTTTAATGGTTTCCAATAGATGACTTATGATTTGGAATATGATGTAAAGGAATGGAGGTAGTAGGTAGTGATATAGAAGTAATATTTCCACTTTAAGACTCATTTAGTGTGTGAAATTCCAGAAAACATACATGTAATATCTTACCTTTGTGGCTTCTCCTTTGTACAATCGGTTGAGTTAGCGACTAGTACACGAATCACGCATTCTCCATGGAATTACATCAATAGGTCAAAGTCCCATTAACAGGAATCACAACAACCAAAGCCATGGAAAGAGGAGTTGCAATAATGGGAGTTGCGACAACAGAAGCATCAACAAGGAAGCAAGAGTTGCAATAGTAGGTATTGCAACAACAAGAATTACAACCATGCAATTCTAATAGGAGGAGTTGCAACAACAAGAATGGCGACATGAAGGTTGCAATTGGGGTTTGATGTAGGAGCATCTAAAAAACAATTTTACATTTAACCACTACTAAAAAGTGAGCCAATTTTTTACGACCTCTTGTCGTTCTTGCCACGAAGTTGCATTGCTATAACAACCAAAGGAGGTTTTCCTAAATGTGGAACATGGTATAGTCACATTATTGACATTTTCCAAATCCGTTGTAATTATGATGCCTCTCACATGTCAGTAAACCGATGAAAGGATGATCTTATGGTGTCACATGATTAGCGACAATGGTGGTTGGTCTACCGCCAAAAACATACATGCTTCGACGAAACTCGTTGTCGGAAGATTGAAAAAATTAGGAGTCTTTTGGTGTCACACAATTGATGATAATGATGGTTGATCTACTACCGAACGCATACATAATTTAATGAAACGGGTCGTTGGAGTCAATCTACCGACATCACTAGGCATAGGAGTCCAAAGACCAACAAAGAAAATACTGTCGGTAGAATGACGACCACCAATTTTTTGCGATGAACTTGCTATATCATTGACGCTTTTCATGCGATGGTTATAGGTTCCATATCATTGCATGACCTACGTTGGCATGAGTCAGTTTTCATCATAAGACTGATGAGGCAAAGTTTTTTTTTAAATATTCAAAAATATCTCTAGCTGCAAAACTTTTCATCAGGTTCAAAATCTCACACGAAACTACTTTGAGCTAAATTTAAGGTAGCATATGGCTTATAACTGATTTCCAACTGTGACACATTAGCAAGGATCGGTAACTTTTCATCGGGTTCAAATTATCACACGCAAAATTACATTGAACTAAATTTTGGTTCTCTTTTGGTTGGGATAATAATTTTTTAGGCCAACTATCATGTGGCATGAGGCGAAGTTGGTTCTTTTGGTAAATACGACATTTAGAAAACAACCATAAACTAGATTTGAATGAGTACTTTTGGGTGAAGATAATGTTGTCAATTAGCAACTTAGTAGTGCTTGGTATAGTTGCATTCTAAACATAAGTGTATCCTTGCAGAATATTATAGAAAGAAGGGTTTATGGCACTAATATCTAATAGTAACCAACCTCTTTCTTAAGAACCTCAACACGTACGTTAAGTGTTTCAACATGTAGGTTTTCACTTATCAACATATTATCAACATGCTATAATCATTTACTTTGGTGAAACTATGTATCATATTTTTGTGCCCAACATTGTAGGTGAGCCTTGACCCATTGTGAAGGGAGACAACCAACGAAAAATATGGAAACTCTTGTTGCAAAATAGGCAGAGGCCCTTAATATATAGATAAGAGAATAAGTTAGAGAGGAGGAAAACCAAGCAAAGCAAAAAATACGGTACACAATTCTATCAAATTATATGCTTACAAAAGCAACAATCCTAATCCAACATTAGGTGAAAAAGCAATAAAAGACTATTGGATGACAATTTAAACAATTTCCCAAGTGATGGCATGCATAACACTGTTCTAAATGCCCATGTTGGCATTTGTAATGATATCCAAACCCTTAATATCCATGTGAAAATAATCAGCGAGAATGGGGATTATATGTGTAGGCCTCAAATTCCCTAGGCAGGCTTATAAAAGGCCTTGCAAAGTTTTGCTTCTTTCAAAAGTATCAATTGTAGTAAGACTGTTGACTCGACATGCCAATGGACTTAAATTTTTCTTTTGATTCAACATATCAATGGACTCTAAAAGCTTTTTTTTATTGGACTTCATAATGATAATGCCTCCTATTATACACAAATCATGAGATCTCCGTAAAAACATAGCAAGACCTAAGATTTTTGAGAATGATAAAAATTTGCTTAGGGAAAGTGCCATATGAACTCAATTTTTATGGAGGACAATGAGGGCAAGTGGATTTGTAAAATTCACCACTAAACCCATCCATATTAGGAGCTTATCATTTGCCATTGATTTGGTTTTGCACTAAGTTCACCTAAATATAAGTTACGATCAATGAATGAAATTTATAGAAGCATTGAGTTTCTCATAGAGTGCTTGATTGTTGGTTTGTATGGTTAGTTTATTCTATGATTTTATTTCTTAGGATATATTTGCAATAATTTTTTCTTCATATATAGAAGGATGTAGGTAAGAAATCAAATCCATGGCTTGAGAAATGTATGGTTGTGTTTCTTGTTGACGTTTTTGGCTTGAACATGACAAAAGAGATAAATGTAGGTGGTGTTCCTCACACTTTTCACAAAAGAAACAATGTAAATTGGTGTTGTAGCATATGGTTCCTTTGAGCACAAACATGGGGTCTCTTGAATTGTATTTTAAAAAGGAAAACACGTAAGAAACAAAACTAACAACTCAAACAAATTTCCAATTAGGTTGTGGATACCATCCAACGATTCAATTATATAACCAATCAAGTTGTAGGTAAAACCAATTATCCAATTATATGAGGAAATGAACTCTAAGTACCCTATATGAATTGTGTAGGTAGTTAACAAAGAACAACAACAATAAATTATACCCAGTGGTCATGCAAATCATTAATATCTAGCTAGAAATAAAATCAATCTCAATGTTGTGAGAGTTGATTAGATATTAAATTCATGGGTGCTGAATTAATTAACACCCTAACTAAAACAAAAAGAATGAGAACCACAATCACACAATGATCACACACCATAGACACAAACATTACCTTGGAGCAAACCCAAAGAAGAAACTCTAGCATTGAATGTCTATTCTTAGTGTTTACTTTTCAGCAATTGTAGTATTGCAATAGTCTTTGGCCCTTTGGAGCAATACATATTATAATCACAAGAATTTTATGCATCCCCCCAATCTTTGCCAAAGAACCTGTTTGCAAAAAATTGAATGAGTTTATAGGCAATGCCAACTTACTAGGATATGTTGGAAGGTCAAGCATCCCCAACTCTTTAGTGCTCTTCTTCTCCTTTTTCCCTTTTTCATGAAATGTTCATCTGCAAGGAACTTCCTTTGTCACTTGTCTTTCTTGTCTTTAATATTTTAATTCTTAGTGTTTTAAATGGCATCATTGCACATTGAAGGTGAGTGGTAGATGATTGAACATGTGTGGGGCCCTTCACATTGTCAATTGCATCTTGACCTCACCATCAACTTATAGCCTCAACCTTCAACCAATTTATTAGCTTTTCCAAGTGTTTTGCATTGAGTTGAGCCTTTAAACCATTTGATGTTTATATGAATTTGTTTTAGATCACACCTTCCCATTGGGAGATTTTTGGCCTCCAAAAGTTAATTTGTCAAGGCAATGGATGCAGAAGGCCTCCACTTGTTTCCCCAATTCCATTACTTCATCAAATATGATGGATCCCTACTACTTACTTATCTTAATCAAGATAATTTATATCCTCATTTTGCTACCATCAGAGATATTTTTATTTTCTTTTTGACAAGGTAGGCCTTACCACGATTAACCAATTGTTTTTTATTATCTTTCCTATAGAAAGATGCATCTCTATCCTATAAGTATGGGTTGCTAAATATCACTTCACATGTGTCTAGTGGCACAACTCCACATTATACTTCATTATCATAATTAATATTAATGGGAACCTAGTCTTGCATATCATGTTGATTCTTTTGATCTATATCTTTTGGATCCATCCAAATGAACATGGCCATACTAAATCACAAGTTTCTAGATAAATTTCATCTACTAAGGCTTCAAAAATAAAATTACATTGCGAACAACTACGAAACAAAGCATCTGTCTTTCAATTCTTCACCTAAAGTTTGAGTTGGAATGGTGCATTTTTTTCTCCACTCGGCCTCATTTGTTGTAATGTTGTGCATACAAGTGAATTTTTACTTGTCCAAGACTCATAATTATTAGTTAGTTCGAGTATCCACCTCATACTTGACCATGCAATTGCCACTTTCCAAGACTCACCCTTGCTTGCTAGACTCATCAAGACGTGCCCTTTCTATATTTTTTTTTAATGTCACTTGAAGGAGGCTTTGGGGTTGCTTGTGAAATATGTTGGGGTGTGTAGGTTTTAACCCCGTATAGAAATTACCTGCATACGAATTCTAAATCACATAAAAATAAACAATGCGAGAGAGTAACACATAAAAACACATGCACAGAGATTTTCCCCTGGATCCCAAAACCGGGACTACCAGCTTGTTTTTTCATTATGTTCCTTTCAATGTTACAATACATATTTATACATGCCGAAGCATCCAATACCATGGACCAAAAACCATCGTGTCCAAAAAACATGTGCGAAATTCATGCACAAAACCATAGGTGGGTCAGACCAACCTAACATAGGGTCCAAAACCAAAATTTTCCGAGGTGCTGCCTCGAACCCCATAAAGTGGGGTTATGAGTGCCCTTCAAACCCCATTTTAACTATGTGGAAAGAATATAACACAACCTAATAGTCCTTAGTCATTACATTAATGGTAGCCCCAAGATCAATCAAGGTATGTGGGACAATCGTGTCGTTGGTGTGCACATCTACTACAGGGCTTCCAGGGTCTAAATAATTTGGGCAAATTACCTACCCCAGCATTAAATCAGGCAATTGTCCAAAGACATTAATGGTAGGGGTGTCTCTTTTCTTCCTCCCTGGATGTTTGAAACTCTTCTCTTTAATCAGTTTGTTGTAAATAGGTACATCCTTAATGGCTTGGAGAAGTGGAATTTTGACACAGATTTTTCCATTCACCCAGAAGTTCATTCTCTTCTAGGGTAGGTTGGACTAGATGAGTTAATCTTTCACGAAAGGGTGGTGGATTCACTCTAGGCATACCTTCCTCTCTTTCCTCCTCATTCTCCCTGGATGGAGATGGAGGTTGGTTATCCAGGAGTACTCTCCCATACCTCAGGTTGATTTCCTGAATTTCCACAACATAAGCAGGGTAGGATGTCTCTCCACTATAGATCTGTTGTGCCTGTCTGTTGTTCGGGTTTGGATTTGGTGGGGAAGACATTTGAGGTTGTTTAGGTGGAGCATGGTGTAAAAGTTGTGGTTGAGTAGGAGGTGAAGGCAATAAAGCTGGAGAATTGTTGTATGGGGGCCTCCACCCCTGGGGTGGTGCATTCCATTAAGGTTCTGGAGGAGTATATGGCTGAAATGGTTGGTTGGTTGGTTGGGAATGGTACTGAGGTGAAAAACACCAGGGAGAAGGTGTAGACTGGGGGGTTGAGTAGGGAGCCCTCAAGAGGTAATGGATGTGTTTTGGTTAGGGTTGTAATATGCATAGGATGACCTTGCATGCCCTGTTGGTATGGTCAAGACCCATGAGGCCTCCTATGATTTATGTAGCGGAGTTGCTCAGTCACCCCTTCAGTTCCCTGATACAAATCTTTTAGTCCAAGTAGAGAAGGGCACTTATCTGTGGAGTGGTTTTCTTCACAAATTAAGCAAATTTCTATAAGGTTTAGTGGACATTAATTCCTAGGGTGCCTCCTTGTGCATCTAGGGCAAAAGATGGATAATTCTCTCTCTGCTTCCTCATGCTTCCTCTTGATTTTCATAGTGTCCATCTATAGGCAAGGTTTTGCATATTTTCACTCTTAAAATCTTCCAACATGTTTCCAATTTCACCTTTTATAGATGTGTTGGAAGAGGATGAGTTGGTCACAATTTGACTACCCCTACCCTTTTTCCTATCTGCCCTAGAATGGTTCTTAAAGACGGTCTTGATATCTTCATAGGGTAGCTGGTAGATGTCCCCTCCTAATAGCAGGTTTAGGGTATCCATAAGATCTTCCCTAAACCCCCGAATAAGGACTAGATTAAGTGACTTAGGATCAAGTGTGCACCTGACCCTTTTGTAGCTAAGTTGGAAACTTTCCTCATAATCCTCTAAGGACTCATCATGCCCCAAGGTCATTCTAAAAATGTCCTCTTTAGTGTCTTTGGATCTATAGTAGTCCCTATACTTGTTGTTGAAAGCTAGTTGCATCTGAGTCCAGGTGGTGATACTATCCCCAATTAGACCCATGAACCAGCGCAGAGTTTCATCCTTGAGTGTGGATGGGAATAATTTCAACTTTTGATCATCAATGGTGTAATCATAAGTTCTGAATATGACAACAAATTCAAACAAGAAAGTATCTAGAGCTTCCGAGGTCAGGCCATGGAAGTGATGAAGAGAAGAGGGGCTTATGTTTTTCATCTTAGCATCCCCATTGGTTTATCTGATGGGAAAATCACCCTAAATTCTTTTTCTATCTCCCCTTTCATTTCTGTTTTCAGCCATGTTGTATTGTACAACAACCCCCCATTTCATAAAAATTTTCTTTCTAACTATAATATGAAATGGGTCCCTTTTAAACATAGATGTGTGAATAGATTGGTATCAACTCATCATTAGAAAATCCTTCATCAAAAGGTCTAATGGAAGTGTTATATTATAAACCTTTTGAACTATAATGAAATCGGTCTTATGAATAAATATAAAATTCTTTATTATTGCGATAAAGTGATCGCAAGATCGCATATCACAACAACAAAGAAAACATAATGCATGTACCCATTGACTTACTCCGATCCGAAAAGCAAACAACTATCGAATATCGGGAAAGGCGAATAGCAATTATAATGAAAGACCATCCCCTATTTCTCCGATGTGATATTGCTATCGGAAATCGAAAGGTTTAGCACAGTGCATGTTTATGATCCCTTTAAATCTCCTGATGCGATAAGGTATATCGCTATCGGTGATCGGCGATTTTGCAATGACATAAGTAATATAACCCGAGCCCATCCCCGATTGCGATACATTAAGGTGCGAGTTTCAAAATAGATTTAAAAGGCTTGCATGCATTATTTTGGATTATTATTAAAGCCTTCCCATTCATGATAGCGATTTACTTTTGATTATCCGCCAAAAAACCCAAGCCACGCTTGAATGAATCATTCGGCATATAAACAATATGATGGGTATTTAAAACTCCTTTACCATGATTGACAGGTTAAGCGACTAATTAATGAAGCAGTTATGTCGAGATCTTCCCTGAGATTGTATCTACGGCAGTATCACTATAATCTTTCATTATTCACTAATTGATATAATACTTTCATATTGGCTCATACTACCTATTCTTTGTATCACGTTGATTTCATTCCTTGCACAGAACTCTGTCGAAATAACAAATTCAAACCAAATGGGAAAGAAATCTAAGAGATCCGCGGCACCAGTGGCTCCCGCAGTAATAGTGCAGCCCACCAGTGATCAAGGACCAAGCAAAAGGGTTTGATTTCAGACACTAAGTGTCTTGGCCTTGGAAACACAAGTTGGCAAAGCATCTATAATTTAATTGAAGTAGAGGAACCTGAGACAGTACTAGTACAAGCTACCGCAGATTCAACTAGAAAATCAAAGGCTTCCCTTAAAGATTTAGTTGATTCATATTTGCACAGAATAGCAGCACGTGAGAAAATTCTTCCATACACTGATGTAGTGCGATGGGAAATAGAGGAGATCCCGGTTTTAAACAGAACATTTTGCATAGTTGATGGAAGGATTCTTGGCTCATTTTAGCCTGATGACTTAAGGAAAATGTATCACTTACCCGAACCTCAAAAGAAATACAATAAATCCTTTCTTGAAAAGTTTGCAAGAGAGAATGATACTGAATTGGCCCCAATTTAGGAATGGAGACAGAACTCTGCAAGGCACAAACATGAATCCTCAGGTAAGTACTATGTAGATTCATTATGTTCTCCTTACTATTATGTCGGAGCAATGATGTGTAGAATTTGGGGATTGCATGATTCTGCAAAGTTCACTATTGAAATGGTTCCTTTAATGGAAGCGACGATTAACAGTGAAGTAATGGATTGGGCAAACATATTGTCAGATAAATTAGCCATTGCAATTCTTGAATTTAGAGCAAAAACTCACGTGACCGACAGGTCTATTCCTCCATTTTATTATAGTGCTTATATTTTAGATATTCTTTGTTTCAATTCTGAATTTCCTGTACTTGGTTTGAGATGGACTTCACAAGACCCCATGCCAATCCACATTTATCATCAAAATTTATGGAAGGCGCACTATAAGGACCACTTGTACCAAATCTGCAATGGTTTCATGTTACCTATCTATTATGCCATTTTTGATAAGCCTGCCCCAAATATTTCCACGGAAGCAGAGGTTGACCTAACCGCTGTAGGAAATTGGTTCGGGGAAGACAAGTTCACACACTGGGTTTTTTGTAGCCTTTGCCAGACCTTCATGTCCTTCCTCTTCTGTACTAACAAGCTGTTACGCCCTGAGAATTGGGCCTACAAAATAACAACAGCAGGAACATCCAGACTCTTAGGCTTTCAAAGCAGGCTTGGTTCTACTTTTCTTTGAGATTGCGGGTTTATACTCTACTGACTACAAGCTGAGAAGGAGGAAAAAAAAAAAAAAAAACATGCTCAATCTTGCAACCATTCCTAATAGACAATTCAAACCAAGGAAAGTTGCCTATACTGTGCTTGAACAAGCCAAATTTACAAGGTTTGATCATGAAAAAGATTAATTTGATGACCTTTTTTCTTCGGCAGAATCATTATTCCAGGTACAAACGCTGGCCAAAATGAGATATAGCGATGAAAGGCTAGTAGAATTTAATAGGCTCAGAGAACAGAGGTTACAAACTCTACCTCTGGACTTATTAGCTACTACCCCGACAACCCAGTCAAGCGAGCCTGAACGGAAAATTATTGATAAACCTCCTGCTGTAGAGAAGATTCTCGAAAGAGGAAAAGAACCAGAGCGGGAGAAAGAGCAGGAAAAAGAATAGGACAAGGGCAGCGAAAATATCAATATGGATACTCAGATTGATCCCAAGCTCCTCCAAGAATGGCAATAATTTGATTCTATTATAAGCAATCTGGAAGGTCCACAAGGTGCCAGCACACCCAAAGTAACAGCTAGACAAGATACAGCGTCAACAACGGTTCCAAATGAAGGAACCAGTGGCCTACCCACTAGCACGGATGTAGAAATGATTCCAAAAGATCCATCCGATCAAATTATTTTGCAGATAGAAGACATACCTCCATTAGATGTCTTTTACAGTCCCAAACACAGGGTTGTAGTGAAAAGACAAAGGAAAAGGAGAAGACTTGATCAATCTTCCCTGTTTCCAGCACAAACAGAGACAACTAATGTAGTGTGGAAAGAAGAGTTTAACCCTTCCAATGACCTTACAAAACTTTCTTAGTATGTCGGAGCTTATTCGGTAACCACTATGGATAAGGCATCGGAAGTAAGTAATCTACTTAAAGAAAAGGACCAAGCAATTGTTTCGTTGCAGTCACAAGTGTCCGAAGCACAACAGAAAATTGAACAGTTGGAATAGCAACTATCAACACAGCAGCAAACAAACAATCAATTGAATAAGCAATTTCTTGAGGAGAAACAAAGGATAGACTCAAGCGCAATACAAAAGAAAAAGGAATTATCCGAAGCATTGGCTAGGATAAAGACAATGAATGAACAAATGATGAAAACGAAAGACGAGCAAATCACTCAGTTGTCACATCAAGTAGAAAAGTTCAAGAGTCTTCTGCAACCAGCAGATTTCAAGTCCGAAGCTCTACAGATCAACACAGCATTGGTTACACAGTTAAGACTGCTATGTGATAACATTTCTCAGATTGAGCCCCTTTGTGATATAACTGCATCAATAGTTGACAAATCAGTCGATGCTAGGCAGGATTTGGAACAGGCCGATGAGAATCTAACTAAATTTCTTGCTTAGAAAGACACCAATGAAGGGCAGGTCGCAAATCTACCTAAAATCCTAGATTTACACAAAGCGATCCTTTTCTTAGAATGGCAGTCATAGCTAATGAAAGCAGAGAGAGAAATCTCAAGATGCAGATTATCTACAAGTAATTTAATTGAGTTAATCAATAACACTCTTTATCTGTCTAACATGTTTTTGTAGTGCACTCCAGGTAAATTGCTGTCAGCCAAAGCATTGGAACAAGCATGCAATCAAGAATTAGAGAAGAATGGAAGATTAATTGTCGGCATCCAAAGTTTAACTTGGGATACCTAGTGGTTTTTCTTAGTAAAACCATACAGTCAAAGGGCCGCCCTCAAATGCCTAACCGATGTGATCGGTTGTATCATTCCCGAAATCCGAGATGCCACATACTCAACTCAACTACATTCTCATCTCACTCGTCCTCTAGAATTGGAACCGATGCTTGCAATCTTCCAGCTCAAATCAAAAGGAGATCATCCAAAACAATGAATCATGTTGCTGACTAAACAAACGTATTGTTGAGAAGATACTCATGATCTAGTTGTACCAATTAATAGCATTTTATTTTTGTAATTAGTTAGCTTAATTAGTATTTATAGACCCTTTCATGCATTTAGAAAGGGTCCTCAATTTTTGTATAAACTCAAATCTAGAAGTTGCACTATTGTGCCTCTGGTATATTTTTTTATAAAGACTGGGCTAGTATTCCAAATTTTAACGAAGAAAGCTTTGATGAGATGTGCACTATTGCCTTGATGTGAAAGTGTTTCTAAGTTGGAAAAAGGAATTTGAATGCGATTGATATCGAGAGTGATCCAAATAACATATGGTACTATTATCTATGATCTTGTTTCATTCTTTCATGTGAATCATCATTTGTTTAATCTTGCTATCATTGGATATATGTATGTATTTTTGACAGCAATCCTTATATTTTTCACTATTGAATGTTTAAGGAGTGTTGTTCTTTCAGTCATATATGTATCAGTGATATATAAAGGATAGTGTAATAATGTTTTAATGATTACTTTGTTCAACTACTTGAACAAAGTAATTATCATATGAATAAATGTCTTTGTTTACCAATAGAGTCATCTATATGCCTGTTTGTGGATAAAGATTATCAAACGTTACACTAAAAACAGAAATTTCCTGGGATAGGATAGTTATTCATATTTTTACTTTTTAGGTTAAAGCATTCATCCATTACCATTTTATTAGAAAACCACTCATTTATCCATCCCCTTTTTATTCATCATTGGGAAATTGGTCCCATTAATTCCAGTCGGAGCCACCACACCAAACGGAAAAGGAGCTGCATTAAGGTCCGGACCGGGTGGTTTTCCCCGATGTTGTTGTAGCGATTTTCGAGGCATCAACATTTTTGGTGCTAGAGGGAGGGGGTGAACTATGAATGGCGAGTAAATCAAAACCTACAGACCATTCTGAGAGTAAATCTCCCTGTACCTCACCTCGGACCTCCCGTTTGCATTCTGGAACACCATTATTCAGACGAGAAGAAGAGGAGTCAACTACCACTGCTCAATCCCATCATACTCCAGATCGATTTAGTCCTGAGTCTCCTGAAGTTCAGTCTCTCGTCCAGAAACTTCAAGGCTTTTCGATATCACCACAGAAATCTGAAGTATCTCAAGGCAGTGAGACTTCGCAATTCAATCTACCTCACCCTCTCACTAGAATTCAAAGTGGAAAGCTCGGTATTGAACCTACTGAGTTTCCTTTACCGAAAAGGAAAAAGGCTAAAAAGAACACTGAAGGATCGGACAGTGAGACCTTCTCATCATCATCCTCCATTTCATCTTCTCCAGTGCAAAGTCGGTTACACATTGTTGTTCAGCAGGGATCACCAACTTCAACATCCCAACCTATTCAATCTTCAATACCAACTCCTCCCCAAACACCTGGGAATTCATCGGCAATATCAATTGTTATTGTTCTACGAGGCTCAGAATCCATGGAATAGTCCTGGTGCAGTCACTATGCCTGCACCATTACATCCATTACCAGATTCTCCTGAAAAATAGTTGCCGAAATTTAATCCAGATGCTGGAACATTAGCCGAAGAACATATTAACAATTTCATGTTATCACTTAATTTAAAAGGAGTGACACAGGAAGATGTTGTCGTTAGGATTTTCCCTTATACTTTACAAGGATCAGCTAGGTCTTGGTACTTTTCCCTACCCTCTGGATCCATTACCAGCTGGAACATTTTTCAAGAATAATTTCTCACTAAGTATGGCGATGATAGATCTTTAGCAACATTAATCAACGATCTTTCGAATCTTAGGATAGAATCTAGAGAACCTATCAAAGAATTCAACTCGTGATTCAATAAACTCTTGAATAAGATTCCAATCGACTCTAAACCAAGTGAGAAAATCAGAAGCGAATTGTATATAACAGACCTACCTTCCAATATAGCCATTTTTGTAGATAGAGCTGCAAAACCAACTTTAGCTGAAAACATGAAAGAAGCGCTTGCTGTAGAGAAACGCATTATTGCTTTAGAAAAGAAAGTTGCTCTTGAAGATAGAAAATCCAAAAAAGTTTCTTTTAAAGATGAATCAAAGAAGAAAACCCCTAAGATCCAGTATGATATGGGGGTCTGCAAAAGGTCCTCAAGACTATGTCAAATGAAATGGTTGAAATCAAAAAACAAGTAGCTGAAACTTCAACAAAGAGGCCATTTAGAAATTTTAAGAAACCTGAGTCAAAACCACCAAATGTTATATCTAATGCAGACTCAGATCCTGAAGAGGAAGAAGAAGATGAAATAGTCTTACCATCCGACGAACCCGAAGAAGAGGAGATTATCGAATGCCATGGGATGTGGGACTTCATTTTACCTAACTCCAATACAGAGAATGAACAAGAAGCTTTCCCTGTAACTACCAGGAGTAAAGGTGCTCCTGAACCTGTTCAGTCAATTTCAAAGAAAAGGAGTGCAGGTACCACTACTATAAAAGAAAAGGTGCCCACAAAGAAATCTGCGGCAATAACATCCCAAAATCAACCATTATCCTCAAACATACCTTCAACATCTAAGACATTGGTAGTATCGGATTCAATGGATTACAATATTATTGATGATATGAAGAAGACAAAGGCAAACATTACTATGTTTGAACTTAGCAAACTCAAACATCAGCAGAAATTACTTCTTAAAGAACTAAATGCAGTACCTTCTTCACTTCTTCCTAATACTGTGTTCTCCAAAGCTGCAAATGATTCAGGTCAACCACCTCCTGGTAGAGTTGAAGCTACTGATGCAGTTTTAATCGGAGACAGATCAAATTCCCATACTCCCCCTTTTCTCTTGACCTATGAGATTTATAATCGAAATCTACACAATTGTTTGATTGACTCAGGGGCATCCTCTAACATAATGTCAGCTTCAGTTTGTTCCAAATTGAACATTGAACCCCAAAAGTCTGCAATTCATATCGTATAGTTGGATAGAACCAAGGTCCAGGTTTTAGGGGAAATCAACTCCGTAACTATCAGGTTATCAGCTGATCCATGAGTGGTTCAGAGAATTGATATTTTAATTGCCGATATACCTGAATTTTATGGTTTAATTTTGAGTAGGGATTGGTCTGAGAAACTCCACGGTTATATTTCTACTGATTGGTCCCATATGTGGCTACCCTATAAAGGAAAGCCAAATCAAATCAAAATCGATCGGGAGAAACATATGACCCATACTGTCACTGAATTTGAATAGGAGAATCAACCAATAGCATTCAATAACAATATTTTGGGGAATTACTCTTCCAAATCATTCTTTGGAAATTTCACTGCCCAACCATCTCCTTTCTCAGTAAATAATTTCACATCCCAAATTGAAAAATTTTCACAAATCGATAGATCAAGATGTGTCAATATTGCTGAGGAAACTGTAAATACAATTGTTTATAATTCTTTATTTTGGTCACTATACTTTGATGGGTCTAAATCTAGTGAAGGTGCAGGAGCAGGGTGTATTTTAGTTAGCCCTGAAGGAGAAAAACTATGTTATCATGTAGATTGGAATTTGAATGCACAAATAATACGGCTGAATATGAGGCCTTAGTTCAAGGACTATACAAAGCAATTGGTCTTAAAGTTCAATATTTGAAAGTGTTTGGTGATTCAGAAATTGTCATGAAACAAGTTAGAAATACAATTCACTGTCTTTCTAGTCATCTCAAACACTATCAGTCTTTGGTGCAAGAACTCATATCTCAATTTTTAGCATTCAATATTTCTCCTATCCCTAGATCCTAGAATGCAGCAGCAGACTTGCTAGCTAATGTTGCTTCTAAACTCCTACCTTCCGAAGATTACATCCCAGACATATTTTCAGTAGAGTTAATTTTTAGACCATCAATTCCCGACAATGTCACCAATTGGCGAGTGTTCAATCATGACGAAGAAATTTTAAATTTCTTGACTTCCGACAAGTCCTATGATGATCAAATCATTGATGAAAGTAATCATGACCTTCAAATCAAGGAAAAGCAAGAAGAAAACTCAATACCAAAACCAATGGTTAAGCTAGAAGATCTTTATGATATTAAAGACAGGTTTAAACAGGTGACCAATTCAAAGCTCCAGAGTTCCACTTTAAGATTCGAATTGATAAACCTAGGTACTGAGGAAAACCCTCAAAACATCAATTTTGGATTAGGACTTTCTTTGGAAGAAAGAACAACATTCATTAGGTTATTACAAAAAAATAAATATGTCTTCGCCTGGAAATATGATGATTTGAAAACATACGATGCATCGATCATTCAACATACTATTCCAATGCTTTCTGAACAAAAACCAGTCCAACATATGTTAAGGAAAATTCATCCTAACCTAGAGAGTCGGATAAAAACCGAACTAAATAAACTCTTGAAGGCTAAGATCATTTTTCCTGTCAGACATTCAAACTGGGTGTCCAATATGGTGCCTGTTAGAAAGAAAAATGGTGACATCAGGATTTGCATAGATTTCAGAAATCTTAATAAAGCAAGACAAAAGGATAACTTCTCTTTACCTACCATGGAGCGGATACTCCATTCAGTAGCTGGTTTTGAGTTAATGTCATTTTTAGATGGTTTTTCAGGATATAACCAGATTTTGGTCCATCCTGATGACAGGCTTAAAACTACCTTTGAAACTAAATGGGGAACTTATGCTTACCAAAAAATGCCTTTTGGACTTATCAATGCAGGAGCTACATTCCAAAGAGCAATGGATATAGCATTCAAAGGATTGATCAATAAAACAGTAGTTGTCTATTTAGATGATATCACTGTATTTTCCAAGAAAAGGTCTAATCATTTACATGATTTAAAAAAAATCTTTGAACGCAGCAGAAGGTACGGTATCTCGCTCAATCCAAAAAAGTCCTTTTTTTCTCTTAATCAAGGAAAGCTCTTGGGCTTCATTGTTTCCAAAGATGGTATTTATATTGATCCAGATAGAATTAAAGAGATTTCTGATATTCCATTCCCTCATAACAAAAAATCCATGCAGTCATTTTTGGATCAAATTAACTTTGTTAAACGATTCGTTCCAGATTTTTCCCAGATTATTTTACCATTGCAAACAGTGATTAAGAAAAATTCGGTGTTTAGACGGGGATCTACAGAAAAAGAGGCATTTGATTCTATCAAACAATCAACAATTAACGCCCCTGCTTTAAGCACTCCCAATTTTTCAAGTCATTTCATACTGTATACTCTCGCATCCACCTCGTCTTATGCAGTAGTGCTGACTCAGATTAATGATCAAAACTTAGAGGCACCAATTTTATTTTACAGTTCAAATCTTCAAGGTGCTGAACTTAATTATTCGAAAGTTGAAAAACAACCCTTTGCTGTGTACAAAGAAGTCAAACACTACAAAACCTTCCTTTTAAAAGCTCACGCAAAAGTTATAGTTCCTTTTTCAGCAGTAAGACAATTACTATTTCAAAGGGAATTAGGAGAAAAAAGGGCAAATTGGGTCACAACATTACAAGAATATGACTTAGAAATCAAGCCAGCAAAGATTGTCAGAGACCAAGGTTTTTGCAGGTTATTTGATCCGGATTTAAACAGGAACGCAATAGATTACAGAGATAACCATAAATATAGAGATGCGATAACCATAAATATAGAGATGCAGCGGAAATAATACTTCATTTCATTAATGGAAAGTACCGAAATATGCTTACAACCAGAATTGGAAATAAACCAGCTAGGACGATAGTAGCTTATCTCTGAGAAGAGATGTGCGGCTACATGTCTCTGAAATGTTCCAAACTTGTGTTACAATGAGGCTCGAAGGCTTATTTATTATTGAGAAACAATGGAAAACCCTTCACATTCCAAAACCGACCCTTATAAGATGAAACCCCAAATTGTGGGCCCCGTTTTGGGTAAATTGGTACATCAATTTCCCGGGGTCGTAACTTTGGCATACGATCTCCGTTTGACGCGTATGATAGCCCGTTAGAAAGATCTATTCGAGCACTATAATTTTTGGAACGGGCAACATCGGTCCATTTTATGGACCCATGTTGCCCCTGGATTCCCCAAAAAACGTCGTTTAGGGCCTCAAAACGGCTCCGGAAGTTCAGGACCCCAAAAACTGCTAAAAATAGTAAGTTGTGCTATAATTAAGGAAACTGAAAATGCTGAGAGAGACAATTGTGGGGGTCCAAATGGGATAGGTGGGTGGCCACCAACATCGACCTGGATCACAATAATAAATAGGCCCTTGAGCCTCATTGTAACACAATTTAGAGGCATTTATCCACCACATATCTTCTTAGAGATAAGCTACCATTGGCCAAGCTAGTCCTATTTCCATTCTATTTATAAGCATATTTCAGTATTTGATATCAAAGAAATGAAGTGTTATTTCTACTCTTTGTGTTACATCTCTTGGGGTTAGGGTTTTGGTTTTCTAGGGTTTTCTCATGTTTTCAATAATAAATAGGCCCTTAAGGCTCATTGTAACACAATTTAGATGCATGTAGCCACCAAACCTCTTCTTAGAGATAAGCTACCATTGCCCGAACTAGTCTTATTTCCATTCTATTTGTAAGCATATTTCAGTATTTGATATTAATGAAATGAAGTGTTATTTCTGCTACATCTTTGTATTTATGGTTATATTTGTAATTTTCTACATTTATGTTTAAATTCAGATCACCCAATCACTAGGCCAAACAAGCATGGATAACACCAGATTTCTCCACCTACATCGTGAGGAACTTTCCTATCTCCTAGTCTCTCAGGCTTTACCACAATCCAAACCTATATCACTAGGCCCTAAACTGAGACCCACTCTCTAGGATTTATAGCATATCCAAAACCTTGGATTACTAGGCCCAACGGAGAGAAAACCACCTCTTCGCTTTACCATATATCCTGTCATTCACCAACAAGGATTCCTAGGCATAACGACACAACACAATCCTGGCTTTACCACAACCCATAGTATGTTTTAGGGGTCACTAGGCCAGTGGATTTGTTGTGATCCACAGTCTGGTTCAGGGACCATGTTAATGGTGTTGGACCCGCCAACATGTCAGGGGATCTCCTCAGTAAGAAGTCCCAACTAGACCTCAAACTGTTTGGTGTAGGAGTCCTAGCAGTGGGTCATATGGTATCACCTTAAACATGATTGCGTGCAAATTCAAGGAAGATTTCGCTGTTGGTAGCAAGGGTGTGACATGTGCAACAAGCATAGGAAGGTGTATGAATGGTTCTAACACACAGAAAGTGAGGTGAGTGTGCACCTTGGAAACCTGTGGAAGCACACAACTTGGAAGGGAACACACAAGTGAAGATGCATCACAAACTAGAAAGAAGGTAAGCTAACAATCCAAAGTGATACTTAAACCAAAAACACATCTCAGTAAGATTCATACATACTTCTACAAAAAAATTCCATACATGCATGAGTAAGAAAATAGACACATATATATTTAGGGTAACCAAGATAGTTGTAATACAATAACAACATAGGCATGAAATGTGTTGGCTATGTTATATTAAGAAGTGAAAGTTCCAATCATACAATACAACCATGACCAACCACTAGTCCTGATAGCATAATGTTACAGTTACTCCTCCAAAGAGATATACTAACTTTGCACTATGGAGAAGCCAAGGCTCATTACAATACTGGCCAAGTTTTCTCTAAGATACTACTATCAGAAGCTTGGCCGACCAAAAACCCATACAATGAGTTATGAGGGACTATATACCCTTGACATTCCCCTTTGTGACTATTCGTCTATCCTCATGACTCTTCATCTACTCTATGACTATTACATCCAACTACCGACACTTGAACTTTGACTTGACAAGACATCACATACAATCCGAACATGTACCCATGTGAGACAAAATAGGCTTGAGCATGCCATGTAAGACATCACTATGACTCAGACAACTATGGGAAGACCATATCTTCAACATCCTCATGATAGCTGACGGTGGTGAATAGATGCCATGATCGATAGTCTACAATGGTGTCCGTGAACTCTGTGGTGACATATTTTGAGAAACAAACTCTTGCCTCCTTTGAATCTGGGTACACTATTCGGGCTCCTCTGTCCATCTCGTTTGATAATATGCGCACCAATGTCTTGAGTGCAGCCAAACCAATGACATACTGATGCATAGTGTTTTTGTTGATCTCCAAGCATGTGCTGGTGGCTATGTGCATCAACTTGTTGAAATACATGTTCAGCTCCAGTCAGACTTACTTCTTGTCTTTGCCTTGGTGAGTGTGTCAAAAGTGTGGGATGGCATGAATGCGCACAATGACATGCATGTGATCAATAACACTGCTCGCCTTGTCTCCTCTGTGCCAGCTGCTGGGATGGATCTATAACTTGTATGGGCACAGTTTCATCTGCTTGTACATATTGTGCCCCCTGCTGTACCTGTTCCTGCTGTAACTCATTCTCTCATCTGTGCAGCGCTTTCTTTTCCTTGAGTTGCTGCTTCAGCACATGCAACTCCTTCTCTATTTTTCTCTCTGCCTTCTTGCAATCTTCGTGTCGCATCATCACCTCATAGCCTCAATCTCCAAAGCTTCTTTCATCATGAGTGGATCTACTTTTAACTTGCAACTTTTCTTCGCCTCTATGATGTCAACAACCTTCATTTTGCATTTGTCACGTGCAGGTGTGCTGCCTTCTACTATTGCTCATTGTGATATCATTGCCATTCTTCTTGATATCCTGTTCCATGAACAACTTGATGTATTCGTGGATAGGCAAGTTCATAGATACTTGATCGACTGCATCCCCAAATGCACTCATAACAATGTCTTGGACTCTACTCTCCTGGAAGCGACTGACCTGTGCTGTTGGGAGGCAGACAACACCTATGATACCTGGAGACATAGAAAAACTCATGGCAAGAAATATGTCATTGAAAACCAAAACAAATTGGGGGACTGACATGCAACTTACCTCTGTGGCTGTCCATGAAGATTGCATAATTTTCACCAAGAGCCTAGGAGTCTGACTTCCAAGACTATGGATGACACAGTTCGGGATATTGCACAATGGGCAGTCTAGCATTGCCTGCTGAGGAATAAAACTATGAAATGCGTAATTTCAGTCAGAAGTGATATGTAACCAGCAAACTGCATTGCATAGTTTCTGGGGCCAATAGGACACTGCCTACGAGAATTGCATAATACAAGCATGGAGGTCAGTGTTGGGCTAGACTTGTGCAATTTCTAGAGGGAAGGCAGAAACTTCACTTCCAGAAATGCATAGTGCTAGTTGGGTAAGGCACGCTCTGGGCCAAGGAAACCCAAATCAGCCAACGGGTGAATGAAAACATGAGAATTCTAAACGCATGATGAGATGAGTGCAAACAAGAGTGAATGATTATGCATGAAAATAGTAAGTGCAGGATTAGAAAATGGGATGCATGGATGTGTGTGAAGTGGGTCGCCGCGACGGTGACCGTTGGTGCAAAAGCAATGTCATGCATGCGACAACAGCGAGATGCAAATGAAAACTGAAACAACAATTTTAAAAGCTAACATGCATGTAAATGACAGTAAGCGTTGACAAAAATCAAGTAGACAACATTCACACAAGTCGAAACACAAAAAGCGACAAAAACGCAATGCAAGACATATGAAGTGGGATTACCTCAAAACAGCTGAGCTGAATGTGCCAGCAACTCCTAGATGTGATGTGGGATGTCAGATCTGCAAGATTGATGAGAGGAATAATCTCTGCAATGTCTGGTTCATAAGTTTTGATAAAATCAAGGTTATGACGTGCATGCCACAAATCTAGGAAAGGCGGCACTTGGAAGGAGGTTTTTGAAATGATCCTTGCATGTAACCTCCAGCTACTAAAAATAGATCCCTAAATCTAGGGATTCCTTTGCATGCTACCTTGGGAAAAGTAGTCCATGCATACAAATTAGTTTTGCTCAGTCCTGGAGGGAACCGGTCAACCTAAAGGCACATGTATCAGTCTACGAGCCCGAGATAAAAATCTGCGTTGTTCCTGGGCTGAGAAGAGTTGGTTGTCCCAAAGGGATTGCACAATTTCTGGGAGGAAAATGTGACTATCTCACAAGATTGTGCAATTTCTAGGCTAAGCAGTTGTACTCAGTCAAATTGCGTAATTTTATGAAGGAAGCATGTTTGACTACATTGCGCAATTTTTCAGTCCAGCAGGTTACCTGACTGATTTGCACAATCTTTGCTAGCTAATGAGATGGTTGTCCCAAAGGGATTGCGCAATTTATGGGAGCACAAAGTGACTGTTGCCTAGAATTGCGCAATTTATGGGCTAAGCAACTATCGTGGGATGAATTGTGCAATTTTTTAGAGGAAGACTGTGAGGAAGAATTATGCAATTTTGGAGCCCAGCTGGGTTTGTGCAATTTTTGGAGGGAAGGTTGGTTCCTCTCTAGAGTTGTGCAATTCCTAGAGGGAGATGTTCAACCAGGAACTAATACTAAGTCTGAAAAGCAGCTTGTGAAGGAGGTGGAACAAACTTGCATGCACAGGCTGATAAGACTCTATGAAACAATTGGAGCATAGGTGCTTAATGATGTAAGAAATGTTACTGAGGATGGTTGGTAAGGAAGCTCCAAAATGAAGCTGAGGAAAAATTTTGGAGGGTGCTTGTAGCCACTACAACACTTGGTGACACACTAGTAGAACTCTAGCTCTCTGAATGGACCTTGTTCACGAAAAGAAAGTCTAACACCTCCGGAAGTATTATTCAGTTCTTTATTCATCTTGGTTTCCACACTTGCTTGATTGTAAGATGTAGCATCTACCAAGCTCTTGGTCGGTCGACACACATTCCAAGCCAAGCGAACATAGGTGTTTCGATTGGGGATGAGGGGTATATTGGTTCACAAGTCATATGATCATCAGAGTTTGAGTTTCATCTCTAGTGTTGCTCTGCTACTAACAAGCATGGATGGTACCCCGACGGAGTCACGCAGGAACACAAGCATTGCTCTATTGCCAATGAGCCTGGTCAATACTTCGGCAGAGTTACTTATATCACCTCTCTGCGTAGGAAGCCTTTCTCTTCTTTTTCCTTATTCATTTTTCATTTTTTTCAAACTTTTTCACATTTTCATTTTTTCATAACTGTGCATACAACTTATTCATTTTAGAGGCAAAAGAGGGATCATGACTTATTGAGAGCAGAAGAGGTTGTTCCTTCAGAGAAGTAGTTATATATACCACTGATGTGCTTGTTAAGGTTTCCCCCCTCACCTTACTCTACTTGATTGAGCTGAAAAGGATTAACCCAAAAACAACTGACTAGAGTAGGTGATACTAGTTCGCGAGCAAGCAGTGTGTTTTCACCAAGATTCACTTCAAACAATACGTACTTTCCATTGATGTATCATGGACTGAAAGTAACAAGTTCTTCACGAGAGAGTGGACAACAGATAACAAAATTTTAATAGATGTATAAGTCCTCTTGTACTTTACCCATGCTTGTTTCAAGAGTCGCACATGGTCCATGCGAAACTAACCTACGAATGAAAACAAGCAAACAAAGAAAATGCAAAGGAAGAAGCAGAAGCAAATGTACATGCAGAGAGATTAGGCAAACAACCAATCAAGCAAGCAAATAGAGAACGAAAGAAGCAAAAATGCATGAAAGCAAACAACTCAAAGAAAATACTACTCCTACTCTGAAGTTAATAGCGCATGGGTTGTCTCACGTGAAGTTATACTTCCAATGCAGCCACCGGCACATTGGACGACCCATGTTGGTGGAGGCATGGTTTGTGAACATTGCAGTTGTGCAAACTAGCAAGCATGAAAGATATAACTATGAATACGTACACACTCTAAGCTTACAAGCATCCATAGAACAAAAATGAGTGAAATCGCATGACATGCACTCTGTGGACTTGCCATGGTGTTGTGCTACACTGCATGCAGACATTGAATGTATGCATTCTCTTGACTGTGACATCCAAGAAAATGTGAGAAAGGTATACCACTTATGTTGTGCAAGTGTGCTTGTTACGTAAGATTCCTCCAATGCACGAGCGATGGGATCATGTAGTTCGAGTGGAGGAATTGAAATCTAAGTGTTAGATTGATCTTAAATGCAAATCAGAGAGTGATGAGGAGCCTTGCATGTTTTAAAAAGTTCCTTATCACAAGCAAAACCAGCCTCAGGACAGCGAGGGCTTGACATAACCATCAGCTCGGGTTGAAGTGCTTCGATAGTCTACTAGGTTTCGACTTCGTTGATAGATAGATCATCATAGACTAGTGGCCTAGATGGATTAACAATGAGTGAATGAACATCGTGATCAGATGAAGAAGTAGGGAGATCACAACAACCAAGATAAAAAAATCCAGGATGTTCATCAACATCCTCATGATTTGATGAATCATGCATAGGGGTAGATGAGAAGCAAGGATGTTCACCCTCTATGTTCTTAGAAATGATAGATGATAGATTGGACATATTTTTAGAGGAATATGTGTCCTCTCTACAATGTAATGACAGATTGACATCCAACGTGTCCTGTGAATGATCGGAAGTAAAAACATCCAGAAATGAGTTTTCAGAGGGGAAATCAACAGTGGAAAAATGACAAGGGATGTTAGGAAAGAGTGGGTGAGGCATGGATGGAAGGGAGTCATCCTTCATCGCGATTTCTTCTTTAGATTCCCGCACACACTCATCATGAATGATGGTGCAGGTTGGCTGCATGACACCAAATCCATCGACGACTTTATCCTCATTCACAGTAGGTGAGGAATTCGGAATGGAAGAACATGAGACAGTACAATCCAAAGGATCAACAAAATGCAGGAATGGAGGTTGAGGGAATGAATCCACGTGACAACCAGTAGGCTTGCAAGCTAAATTTGTGCAGATATCAGGAGCAAGTGGGGTGGGAGGATGTGACAGTTCAACATATGTGTGTGCATGTTCTCCCACATCACTCTGCAGTGGTGGAGTTGCTTGATGAGGTGAAGATGGATAGTCACTTGTGACAACAACTGAGCCTGCTTGTGATTTCCTAGCTCCATCACCAAATTGTGCTGAGCCAGATTTGAGTGATTTCAAGAATTGTGGATTTTTGGATATGTAAAGAAGATACTCAAATCTTCCATTGAAAAATTCCCAGTCAATTTCATCTTCGGGAAATCGATATGCAAGATTATAAAAGTGTCTGAAACTGTTCAACGGATTCAACGGGTGGAATTTATTTGTTGAGTGATTTATGATTAAATTGATTGAAAGCATGGTCTCTCTCTATGACTAGATGAGAAAGAGAATGAGTATATTTTTCAGGTAGCATGGCACACCAGTGCATTGGGTGCCCTTGAAGCGTGTATATGAGCAATGCATAGGTCATGTATTCTTTAAATATTCCATGTCTTTTGCATGAGCCTAGAATGTCGACCACGTGCCTAACCAAGGCTACGTAGCCTCCACCATCGTATGTTTTATGTGATAAGTTATCCCAAATCTCTTCCGAGATTTCAAAGTTGTTTCCATGAGACATACACTCTAGAAGGGAAACTTTGTAGTTAGTCATGATAGATATGCAAAGATTCAAAACAGATTGTGCGGACTCAGCTTGTCTTTTAGCCTTGCTTCTAGCACCAAAATATCGATGGTGTTAGACCCGCAAACATGCCAGGGGATCTCCCCAATAAGAAGTCCCAACTAGAACTCAGACCGTTTGGTGTAGGAGTCCCAACAGTGGGTCGTACGATATCACCTTAACTATGGTTGCATGCAGAGGAAAGGAAGATGTACCTATTGGTAGCAACGGTGTGACATGCACAACAAGCCAAGGAAGGTGTATGAATGGTTCTAACACACGGAAAGTGAGGTGAGTGCGCTCGTTGGAAACTTGTGGAAGCATGCACCTTGGAAGGGAACACACAAGCAAAGATGCATTACAACTGGAAATAAATTAAGCTAATAATCCAAAGTGATGGTTAAACCAACAACACATCTCAGTAAGATTCATACATATACAAAAAAATTCCATACATGCATGTGTAAGAAAACAGATACATATATCATTAAAGTAACCAAGATAACTTAAATACAATAACAACATATGCATGAAACCTGTTGGCTCTATTATATTAGGAAGTGAAAGCTCCAATCATACATTACAACCATGACCAACCACTAGTCCTAATAGTGGAACGTTATAGTCACTAACGCTTGCTCCTTCAAAGGGATATACTATATCTGCACCGTGGAGAAGCCAAGGCTCATTACAATAATGTCCAAGCTTTCTCTAAGATACTCCTATCAGAAGCGTGGCTAACCAAAAGTTCATACAATGAGTTATGAGGGACTATATATAACAAAGGGTGGGGTGGTCCTTGACGTTCCCCTTTGTGATTGTTCATTTATATTCATGACTCTTCATCTACTCTATGAATGTTACATCTAACTACCGAAACTTGAACTTCCACTAGATAAGACATCACATAAAATCTGCATATGTACCCATGTGAGACAAAATAGGCTTGAGCAAGCCATGCAAGACATCACTATGACTCGGAAAATTGTGGGAATACCAGATCTTTGACATCCTCATGACGGTCGACGGTGGAAAACTGATGCCATGCTCAGTAGTCTACGATGGTGTCCGTGTACTTTGTGGTGACATCTTTCAGAAAATGAACTCTTGCCTCCATTGCATTCGGGTACACTTCTCGGGCTCCTCTGTCCAACTCGTCTGATAACATGTGCATCATTGTCTTGAGTGCAGCCAGACCAATGAAATATTGATGCATAGTGTCTATGCTAATATCCAAGCATGTGTTGGTGGCCATGCACATCAACTTGTCGGAATACATGTTCATCTCTAGTCAGACTTTCTTCTTGTCCTCACCTCGATGAGTATGCCAAAAGTGTGGGATTGCATGCCTATGCACAATGACATGCATGCTGCTGAATTCCCTTGCATGTGAACAAAAACACTGCTCACCTTGTCTGCTCTGTGCCAGCTGCTGGGATGGATCTATAACTTGTATGGGCATAGTTTCATCCAACTATGCATGTTGACCCCCTGATGTATCTGTTCATTTTGTAACTCATTCTCTCATCTTGCAACTCTTTTTTTCCTTGAGTTTTTATCTCTACCTTTGTACAATCTTCGGGTCTTGCTGTCACCTCATAGCGTCAATCTCCAAAGCTTCTTTCTTGATGAGTGGATTTGCTTTGAACTTGCAACTTTGCTCTACCTCTATGATGTCAACAACCTTCCCCTTGCATTCATCTCATGCAGGTGTGTTGCCTTCTACTACTGCTGATAGTGCTTCTCATTTCGATGTTGTTTCCATTCATCTTGATATCCTTGTCCATGAACAACTTAATGTCTTCGTGGATATGCAAGTTCATAGACACTTGATCGACTGCATCCCCACTTGCACTCTTAACAGTGTCTTTGACTCTACTCTCCTAGAATCCATTGACCTATGTTGTTGGGTGGTTGTTTGGTCAATTTAGTATGTCCTAAATTACTATTTAAAATGTCAATCCGAGAGTCGTAAACTGATGAAGTGAAGTGCACTGTATGTGCAAGATAACCTTTTTCTTAGTCTTTTGTCTTTTTTGAGTTTTTAGTTTGTTTTTGGGTTTATCTTCTGTGGATTCCCTAGTGTGAGATGGAGAAATTGAAAATTAAGTATGAATGGTAATGGTGATTTCTACAATGATTTTTCAAACTTAAAAGTTCTCCAAAAATAAGGTTTCCGAACTGACTGTAATGAAATCAATTCTCAAAAAGAAGTAAATGCACCAAAACAATGAACTAGTGACAATGGCCTAGTATCCTTACTGCTGTATGAAAAAGAAAATAAAATCTGAACTTAAAGAAACTCAAAGGATGAAAGCAAAGCAAACTAAATCACACTACTTCAACCCATACTCTGACCCTTCATCTTTCGACTCAGTCCGGCTATAGGAAGTAATCATAAACAAGCTGAGTATAATGATATCTAAATTGCAGGAAATTAAATTGCATAAAAGGAAACTAAGATTTAACTGCTCATTCATATTTCAACTCTTGAAAATGACAGAAGTAATTCAATCTCTAACTTGTAGGAAAGAAAACTAGATCACACTACTTCAAGTAATATTCTGATTCTTTACTAATTAAGTCGCTTGGCTATAGAAAGGAAATCATAAACAGGTAAGTAATATGATGTCTAAATGGCAGAAAAGTAATCAAGCAAAACAAAACTTGAAAGAAATGATAATGATGGAATTAAACTTAGTAAGTGAAAATCAGCAGAAAGGACAAGATGATCTCATGTCAGTAGCTATCAAAAATATGTAAATTTGCCTGGGCTGCCTACAAAAACCTGTAAAAGAAACACTGATCAGCTTAACAGTTATGAAGAAAACATGAAGCAAATATGGACAGTGATGAACATCATAACAACATAAAATATATACAAGTAATGATTATAAAAACAGTAAGCAAAAGCAAATAAGAAACTATACAAAGCTTTGGTGTACAGGGGCCCTCTGTCACCTCGGCCAACCAACTACTTAGTCACAAATTGGATTCAGAAACGTTGTCTTCTCATATATTGAAGTGCAGTAATAAAACAAAAGAAAGTACAGTACAGTGGGCTGAAACAACAGTCAAAATTACATCTTAAAGACTAACTATCCAGCGTACATCAACACGTTATTTATAAGTGAAAATGCTGGTAACTAATTCCAAGATTTTATGCTACCAAGAGACATGTAAATCTCCACGGCCTGAGATTTAGCATTAAGGTCATTACAGCAGTTGAATCCATGGAGTGGTGGCTGCCTGATTCAGTTCACGGGATGATCAAAAGTTGTGCCAGTACCTCCAAGAATGAAGGATCGTGCCACGCAAACCTTCACGTGGGCAAAACAGAGCCGTGCCACCGCAAACTTCCTCATTTGGCCCTTCCTTTGACCGTCATTGACCATGACCGTTTATGAGTGATTTGGCTAATCTGAGGAGACACACTCCACGTACACGTCACCTGCATCCTGCCCATGTGGTCGGTTTCTCCATTGGACACCTGTAACCTAGCTTTTGACAAAATGGTTGCGGAAACTTGGGCTGGCTGCGGAAAATGACAAGTTTCCGCAGCTATTTGAAAAAAAAATCTAAATCAAACAACAGTGATAAACATAGTTAGGAAACCATTTCATAAGCTCTTTTTAGACTAATATACAATGATTTGATAGCTGGGTGGATGAAGTAAATGGAAAAAGAAGGCTGAAAGGGTATATAGGGAAGTGCAAGTTTGGGATTCAACATACCCACACTGTGAAGGTGTTGCATGTCCTCATGCAACCAAAATTTAGTCATTCCCCTCTAGTCCATATGTTCTGATGCTTCTGCTAGGACATCTAGCCCTCTTTTCTTCTTCTTTGGTGCTACCACCATCCTTGGTTTCCTTATTAGACATCTGAATTTGAGATTGATCAATGATCTGCTAAACTTTTTGCACTTTTTCTTCAGTTTCTTGTTTTTCTTTTGCCACAGTCCCAAATGAAGTATAGTGTTATCATGAATGATTTTATCTACTTTGCTCTGTTCCTTGAGTGTTTCATTTTCCTGTTTGATATGTCTGTTTAGGACCTCTAATTCAAATACCTCTTGTTTTAAGGACTAAACTTGTGCATCTAGTGGCAGAGTGGTACTCAGACCTGCAAATGATTTTTCCAATGATTCCAAGTAGTCGTATACCTTCTGTTGATTGGGATCTATTTCAGATGTCTTTCTTGGACTGAGCTCAAAATCTGGTGGAGGAGGAGGATTGCTCTCTAGCTCTGGCTGAGAAGGGCTTTCATCATGTGGAGGACTAGTTTCAATACTTAGTTGAGGACTAGGTGAACTACGACCAGCTGGAGTTTTCTCAGGTGTCTCTCCACCCAAGTCGATGAAGTGGGGCCATTTTATTTGTGTTTTATTCCACTTTCCTCTTAACCTGTGGCTTCTCCTCAAGAATGGTGGACTAGTACTCTTTTCTTGTATACTCTGTTTCCCTTTTTCCTTTTTCTTTGCCATAGCAGCCTGAATATGTACTAATATTTCTGACAATGGTTGATAATCCTCCTCTATGGATGGCTCAGGTGATTGGTAGACTTCTTGGATGGTCCTTTTACCTTTATCTTTCTTCTGTTTCTTGTCTTTAGTTCTGTTTTCCTCTTCTTGTTGACCAACTTCTTGAGTTTCTGTAGTAGGGGAGTCTTGGACTAGAGTGCTCTTTTCTCTCCTCCTACTTTTTCTTGGTGTCTTTGGTGTACTACTTTCAGAGGCCTCAGATGGCTCTTGGAAGTAGTTTCTTATCAAGAATTATTCCTAGGTATCTTTGTTTTTCTTTAGTTTGTCCTCAGTGAGAATTTTTATAAGTCCATGATGATATAGATGAGGTTCTATATTGCATATGTGTTTTTGGACTATAATACTCATATTTTTCAAACTCAACAACAAGAAATAAGGCAAATTAAGAGTAAGATTCTCTAAGAAATTCATCAGCAGTCTAGCATGGTACATGTACATCGAACCAAAGCGGCCTTCACAAGTGAAATTTTTTTGGATAACTAATAGCAGACTGGCCCATTCTTCCTTCAATGCATGAACAGGTATTCCTTTAGTAAACATAGTGGTGTCCATACCTAGGTTTCTTAGCATAATTCTCCATGACTGTTCATCCATGCTTTTGTTTTTGAACCATCGCTCACCTTCTTGAGGTAAGCCTGTGGCAGTTGTTATTGTTGTTTCGGTCACCGTGAGCTTGAAATCTCCAATCTCCACCATTTGACCATCGAAAGACCGTGCAAAATCCTTCGTTACCTCTTTGTTATAACCTTTGAACTTTTAGATAAAGCATAACCATTTGGCTTTCCTCAACAAATCTTTTGCTTGAGGGTAACCTTAGATATTTCGGTCCTTCTAGCTCTGCCCTTAGTAGTTTTCCCATTTCTTTCTCTGTTTTGAATTTCAGCTAAGGATGCAATTGCGTATAAGGATTTTGCAGAGGGAAGGTAGCTCGATTGCAGGGTTTATGGTAAAATGCAGTGGTTGCAATCAGTAGCAGGTAACGGGAATGCCTCAGATTACAGGTGGAACAGAGGGTAAGCAATCGCAAATAAGTTCACAATTTGAAATGCGTGTATATGAAAGAAATACCTTTAATGAAATGGTAAGTGAATGGAGTGGAGGTGATATTTGAATTAACGGCTGCGTATGGGAGATTACACATTTTGATAGATGGCTGCGGAAAATGCGATGGAGAGGAGCCGTAAAGGGATTGGTCACATCTCATGAGCGCAGGTGGCAAATGAAAGTGCAGTCAATTTTGAGTTTAAACCCAAAAATCCATCATGAGACCATTAAAAAATAAATGCATGGTGGGCGGAGTAATATCGTGGGATAGGAGTGGGTAATGGAGCTATCATATTGAATCATTGCACATAGTAGAACGTTTTATGGTTTGATAACTATGCATAATCATGACTTTAATTGTTATTTGATAAAAAAAATTGCTCATACCTTTGGAAACTTTGTCATTTCTTGCTCATAGCTTTTAACCAACTGTTCTTTCTTGATGTCTTGGAGATGCTCCATGTCTTCATGGCAATTGCTCAATTAAACCTGCATTTTCATGATTTTTGCACTAACATTTTGACTGTGAATTTTGCAAAACAGAGTGGTGGTAGCTGCAGAAATCATTTCTGGCTGCGGAAACTGCTTCCAGCTGCGGAAACTAGGACAACACCCACTTAGCTGAACAAAGATAGTTAGAAAAGAACTAACTGAGTGAAAATAGTCCTGAAAGGAGCTTTTATTGATGAAATGAAAATGAAATGAGTGGAATGGAGTGAAAATGAAGCGGAGTGAAGTGAATGAGATGGAAATGGAGTGAAATGGCAAATGAGGTGGAGTGAAGTGAATGAGATGGAAATGGAGTGAAATGGAAAATGAGGTGGAGTGAAGTGAATGAGATGGAGATGGAGTGAAATGGAAAATGAGGTGGAGTGAAAATGGAAAAAGAAGGAGAGGAGAGAGATTTTTTTTTTGGAAAATATAGAGTGTCAGGTGTCCCTGATTTTCACTCTATATTTTCTATATAAGACTGCCAATCTATGATTGGTTTCACGCTTATACATTTTTTTATTTTTTATTTTAATTGAAAGAAACAAAGGCTAGGCTGGTGGGGAAGAAGGATTCTTCTCCACCAGTCTTATTGCAGAATTCTCTTGGAAGATCTTGACGAATTCCTCTTTTGAGAGTGGCTTATGATAAATTTTCAATCGGTGGCCATTCACAATAAGAGGAATCTGAAATTCATCAATGGTCTTGATTCTTACTGCTCCATTGTTAAAGACTTTGTCACTTTCATATGGCCCAAGACAATGGGTCTGAAATTTACCTTTGAAGTCTTTGAACTTGGAATCAAACAGTAGCGCCCAATCTCCCTCTTGAAACTTTTCCTCTTTGATGTATCTGTCATGCCACTTAGCTCGTTGATGTTGAACTAGATCAGTCCTTAAAATTTCTTCTTGTCTGATCTCATCTAGCTCATTCAACTGCTCCATTTTGTGCTTTTGGGCTTCTGATAGATTCATCCCCAACTGGACTGCCATCTTGAAAGTCTTGACTTGAAAATCAATGGGGAGCAGGACTTCTTTCCCATAAACAAGTTCATAGGGAGAATGTCCTGTTGTATTCCTCCATGTAGTTCTGTAGGCCCATAAGGCTTCAGGAAGCCTTTCAGCCCAATCTCTTCTATGTAGATGAACAGTCTTGGTGATGATACTCTCAAGCACCTTGTTTGTAGACTCCACTTGGCCATTTGCTTGCAGATGGTAAAGAGGAGATTTCCTATGCTTGATCTTGTATTCTTCCATCAGCTTCTCCATCAAGTTAGATGTAAATTGACTTCCCTGATCTATCACAATTTCTCTTGGAACACCAAAGCGAGTAAAAATATCCTCATGAAGAAAACTAACAACTGAATTTTCAGTAGCAGCAGATAATGCTTTGGCTTCTACCCATTTAGTGACATAATCAGTACATACCAATATATACTTCTTCTACCTAGATGGTGGATTAATAGGTCCAATGAAATCTAAAGCCCATTTTTCAAAGGGTTCGATGAGTACCTATGGTTGTAGTGGCATTTCATTTGAAAGAGTCGGTCTCCCAACTCTTTGGCAGCTGTCACACCTTCTGACATATTGTTTTGCATCTTTGAAAAGGGAAGGCCAATAATACCCTAAAGAAAGGATTTTATAGGCCGTCATTTTGTCAGCAAAGTGTCCACCGCATGGTTCATCATGACATTCCTTAAGGATATCAGGCATTTCATCTTCTCGAACACATCTTCTGATCACACAATCTAGCCCTGTTTTAAACAATTCATTTGAAATCCATGAATAATTCGAACTCTCCTGAATAATTCTTATTTTTTCACTAGGAAATAAATGTGGAGGTAGCTTTCCTGTAACCAAATAGTTAGCAATATCTGCATACCAAGGAGTCTTAGTAGTTATTGCAAATAAATACTCATCTGGAAACTTATCCTCTACAGGAGAATCTTCATTAGTATTTTGGATTCTAGACAAGAAATCAGCTACAGTATTTTGTTTCCCTGGTCTATCCAGCACAATAATATTGAATTCTTGTAAAAGTAAAATCCATCTTGTAAATCTGCCATTAGTAACAGGTTTGTTCATTAGATATCTAATTGCAAAATGATCAGTATGGAAAAAAATTTAATAGCTTGTTATATAATGTCTAAACTTATTGATTGCATGAACAACAACTAAGAATTCTTTTTCAGTCACAATATAGTTTAACTCGATGGGAGTCAAATTTTTACTGGTGTAGTAAATGGCATAAGGAATTAAATCCTTTTGACCCAACACAACCCCTAGAGCTGTATCTGAAGCATCGGTGGAAATATGGAAAGGAAGTTTCCAATTTGGCCCTCTCAAAATGGGTGCTTCAGATATTCTTGTTTTCAAAGTTTCAAATGCAGATTGACAATCAGGATTCCATTTGAATTCACAGTCTTTTGTAAGTAATTTGAAGAGTGGAGATGCTATTTTGGTGAAGTTTTCAATAAATCTTCTATAGTATCCAGTAAATCCAATAAAACTTCTAACATCTTTTTGACAATTTGGAATAGGCAAATTGGAGATGACTTCAACTTTTGATCTATCAACTTTAATTCCATCTCCCGAAATATGATGTCCTAAAACAATTCCCTCAATAAACATCATAAAGCATTTTTCATGACTTAAGGAAAGATTTGTTTCTTTACATCTAATAAGGACCTTTTCCAAATTTTCTAATGCCTCTTCAAATGAATCACCATAAACTGTAAAATCATCCATGTAGACCTCTACACAATCATGGATTAGATCAGAAAAGATACCTAGTACTGCCCTTTGAAAATGTTGCGGGTGCATTACATAATCCAAAAGGAAGCACTCGGTAAGCAAAAGTTCCCCATGGATAGGTGAATGTGGTCTTATCTTGATCTTTAGGTGTTACCTGAATTTGATTATAGCCACTAAAACCATCCAAAAATGAAAAAGTACTTTTTGCCCGCTAAAGTATCTAATACTTGATCGATAAAGGGTAAAGGAAAGTGATCCTTCAAGGTTTCTTTGTTCAATTCCCTGTAATCAATGCATACCCTCCATTTACCATTCTTTTTAGGTACTATAACCGAAGGAGAAACCCATCGGCTATCTGAAATTGGATAAATGAAGCTTACATTGAGAAGTTTTTCGAGCTCTTCTTCCACTATCTCCCTAAGGTTTGGATTCATTCTTCTCTGTGGTTGTCCGATTGGTCTACTATTTTCCTCGATGTAGATGTGATGAATGCAAGTCTTAGGGTCAATACCTTTCATATCTGTATTCTCCCATGCAAATGCAGTAGAATGTTTTTGCAAGATTTTGGTTAGTTCTCCCTATTGTGATCTTTCCAAGTTTTTGTTGATATTCAATGTTTTACCTGGAAAGATCTCAATGGCGGAACTACCAAAGTCTTCAATAGAGAAAAGAGACATTTGTCTAGATGATAGATACTCAATGTCGGAATCTAACTGAAATTGTGTGTGGTCATATTCTGAAGATGTTTCAAATTTTTCTAATGTGTTCGAAATTTGACTATCTTCACTGACTTCAGAAATGGTAAAGATAGGTTGTATAGGGTCCTCATCATCAACCCATGCATTATCTCCTATTTCTGTAATTTATTTTGTTGGAGCATACAAATTGAATTTATTTGTCGAATTACCATAAGAAATATACATATCCCCAGACCTACAACTGATAAGGGCATCAGTTGTGGCTAGCCAAGGTATCCATAAGATGAGAGAGTGTCCTCCTAAATTACTCTTGGGAGTTAAAATCATGAAATCTACTGGATATTCCCAAGAGTCTAAGGAGACCGAAATGACTTCTAATACACCATCTGGTTTGATAATTGATTGATATGCAAGTTGCAGTAAAGTAGGTGTAAAAAGAAAATTAGGAAGTTTCAGTCGTTCCATAGTCTGTCTACTCATGATGTTGATAGCAACCCCTAAATCAATCAAAGTATTTGGAATTTCTACCCCATTGATGTGTGTTTTGACAATTGGATTATCGGGATCTACATACTTCTGCATAGTAATTTTTCCCATCATAATATTTGCAATTTTTCCTACCAGGTGGATTCTTCTTGTATCTCTAGGTTTCCTTCCTGGTCTTTTAAGACTCAAATCCTTTATTGTCTTTGCTAGAATAGGAATCTCTCTAATGGTTTGTAACAAGGGAATCTTGATACATACATTCTTCAATTCATCTAGAAAACCATAGTCCGGCAACAAGATTTGTTTTTCCACCCCTTTGTCACTTTGTAATCTTTCAGGAAAAGGAGGTGTGGATGAAGATGCAGGTTGCTCAACTATAGGAGTTATGGGGGTTAACTCTTTTCTTTATCTTTCTAAGTTCTTGGGTTTTGAAGAGATGCTTTAGAACCTTTATTGGCTTCAAGAGAATCTTCCTCAGAAATGATTTGCTTTTGGGCATCTATAGAAGGTTTATCTAAGACTCTACCAGATCTGAGTTGTACATCATTGAGAGGAACAATCATATAGGTAGGAAATTGTTGACATTCTATTATGTAAGCATTCTGAGGGTTTTTATTATTAGGGTTTGGTAATGGCTGGGAAGGAAGTTGATTTGGCTTCTATTGGAACGGAAGCAAGAGTTGAGAATTTGGATTCTGTTGAGAAGGTTGTTGTTGTTGTGGAAATGGAAATGATAGTTGTGGATTTTGATTTGGAATATGTGAAGCTTGTTGGTTTTGAAAAGATGGAGGATATTGATAAAATTGAGCAAATCGCAAATCTCCCATAAGGATTTTGCATACCTTGTACCCATGATTGAAATGGATTTTGTTGTTGGTGCCAAAGTTGTTGCCAAGGATTCCAATTTAGTGGGGTTTGAAAGTTCATAGAGTTGTTAAACCCTTGGTTTTCTTGCCCCTGCCAAGGTCTCCTTGTAACAATATAGAGAGACTCATTTGCATTTGGATCTTCTTGAAAGACAGATTTGAGCCCAGGAATTGAAGGACAGTCATTGGTCTCATGATTCTCTGAACAAATCACACATGTTTCTACAACTTTTGCATCCAAGGGACATTCCCTTAGAGCATGTTTCTTTCTACATTTTGGGAAAAAGATGGCCAAAGCTTCAGCTTGTACTTTCTGCTTATTGTGTATCTTAAGAGTGTCTAGTTGCTCACTCAGACTCCCTAAGATATCAGTTTTGAATTCATCAAGCATATTGCCAATCTCAGCCCTACTTATTGATCGAGTTGCAGATTTGTTTGCTCTAATGAGAGAAGGATCTCTAGGCCCTTTCCTAGTTTTTGATTTTCCCCCTGAGAGATGGACACATAGCTATGTGATATCATGAAGTGGAAGTTGAGATATATCTCCTTTTCCCATCATGTTCAAAATATCTATCCATTCATCTCTAATGGCTTTTAATAGAAGGGCTTTCAAGGTTTCTTCATCGAGGTTACTAATTTTTTCTCTTTTGAGGTTACACTGAAATCTTTCAAGTAGATCCTCCAAGTTTTCATCCTCTTTTTGTACCATTTTGAGTACCTCATCTTTATCATTGGTGGGCATGCAATAGTCCAGGTATCTATCCAAAAATGTTTTTTTCATATCATTCCAAGTCCTAATGGATTGGGTGAGTAATCCCATGAACCATTTCAAAGCAGCTCCTTTCAATGTTGAAGGAAACAATTTGAGTTTTTGAGAATCTTCCAGATAATCATAAGTTCGACACACGACCTCAAACTCAAATAGAAATATTTCAGGATCCTCATTTCTTAACCCATGAAAGTTTGGGAGGACAGATGGTGAAATATTTTTCATTGTTGCTCGAAAATCCTCATGGACTATAGGAAATACGAATGAGTTATCTCCATCCCTATTTCCCCCATTGTTACCTCTACCTCCTCCATTGTTTCCTCCTCTCCCCCCTCTACCTCTACCTCTACCAAATCCGTTAACTACCTCCTCTGTCATGATAGCTTCCTCAGAGATTTCAGAGTCCTCTGGTTCCTCTACTAATGGTGAACGAGGAGGAATTTCTCCCTCTTCTTCCTCAGGTGATTCTACTTCTTCAATTGCATTGTGTCTCCCTGTAGAAGGAAAGAAAGGATCTTTTCCTAATTCAGATTTGATGGATGGTGTGGGAGAGTCTCCTAATTCAACTACTGCCTCTTGAACTCCAGGAATCCTAAGGTTAGGAGTATGAGTTGGAGATGATGGAGGTGTCTCTTGTCTATTCCTTGAAGTACATGGAGTTGTAAAAATTGAACTCTTGGCTCTATCTAAAAACCTTCCCCTAGAATCTCTTTCTCTATGCATGTATTTTTTGTTTTTCTTCAAGTCGGGCTAATAATTCTCTTTCTAATCTTCCAGGTCACTCTAGGTGCAAGAAGAGAGCATACTCAAGAAACTATTAAACCAACAACTTTCTCCTTTCTAATCCTCTAGGTCACATTATGTGCAAGAGGAGAGAATACTCTAAGAGGTTATCAATTTTCCTTCCTTGAAAAAAAAAAAATTATTTATATTTTTTAAGAAATTGGCTACCTAGTTTCACTTCCCCAGAAATGGTGCCAAAATGTTTGGTCAATTTAGTATGTCTTAAATTGCTATTTAAAATGTCAATCCGGGAGTCGTAAACTGATGAAGTGAAGTTCATTGTATGTGCAAGATAACATTTTCCTTAGTCTTTTGTCGTTTTTGAGTTTTTAGTTTGTTTTTGGGTTTATCTTCTGTGGATTCCCTAGTGTGAGATGGCGAAATTGAAAATGAAGTGTGAATGGTAATGGTGATTTCTACAATGATTTTCCAAAAAGTTCTCAAAAAGAAAGTTTCCAAACTAGCTGTAATGAAATCAATTCTCAAAAAGAAGTAAATGCGTCAAAACGATGAACTAGTGACAATGGCCCAGTGTCCTTACTGCTGTATGAAAAGAAAATAAAATATGAACTTAAAGCAACTGAAAGATTGGAAGCAAAGAAAACTAAGTCACACTACTTCAACCCATACTTTGACCCTTCACCTTTCGACTCAGTTCAGCTATAGGAAGTAATCATAAACAAAGTAAGTATTATGATATCTAAATTGCAGGAAATTAAATTCCATAAAAAGAAACTAAGATTTAACTACTCATTCATATTTCAACTCTTGAAAATGACATAAGTAATTCAATCTCTAACTTGCAGGAAAGCAAACTAGATCACACTACTTCAAGTAATATTCTGATTCCTTACTAATTGAGTCACTTGGCTATAGAAAGGAAATCATAAATAGGTAAGTAATATGATGTCTAAATGGTAGAAAAGTAATCAAGAAAAACAAAACTTGAAAGAAATGACAATGCTGGAATTAAACTTAGTAAATGAAAATTAGCAGAAAGGACAAGATGATCTCATGTTAGTAGCTATCAAAAATATGTAAATTTGCCTGGGCTGCCTACAACAACCTATAAAAGAAACACTGATCAGCTTAACAGTTATGAAGAAAACATGAAATATGGACAGTGATGAACATCATAACAACATAAATATATACAAGTAATGACTACAAAAACAGTAAACAAAAGCAAGTAAGAAACTATACAAAGCTTTGGTGTACAGGGGCCCTCTGTCACCTCAGCCAGCCAACTACTTAATCACAAATTGGATTCAGGAATGCTATCTTCTCATCTAATGAATTGCAGAAATAAAGCAAAGGAAAGTACAGTATAGTGGGCTGAAACAACAATCAAAATTACATCTTAAAAGACTAACTATCCAGCGTATATCAACGCATTATTTATAAGTGAAAATGCTAGTAACTAATTCCTAGATTTGGTGCTGCCAAGAGACACGTAAATCTCCACGGCCTGAGATTTAGCGTGATGGTCATTACAACAGTTGAATTCATGGAGTGGTGGCTGCTTGATTCGGTTGACAGGCTCAACGACAGTTGTGCCAGTACGTCCAGAAATGAAGGATCGTGCCATGCAATCCTTCACGTGTGCCAAAATAGAGCCGTGCCACTACAAAATTCCTCATTTGGCCCTTCCTTTGACCGTCGTTGACCATGACCGTTTATGAGTGATTTGCCTGATCTGAGAGGACATACTCCATGTACAAGTCACCTGCATCCTGCCCATGCAGCAGGTTTCTCCATTGGACACCTGTAGCATAGCTTTTGACAAAATGGCTGCGAAAACTCGGGCTGGCTGCGGAAAGTGACAAGTTTCTGCAATTGTTTGAACAAAAAATCTAAACCAAACAACAGTCAGAAACATAGTTAGGAAACCATTTCATAAGGTCTTTTTAGCCTAATATGCAATGATTTGACAGCTGGGTGGATGAAGTAAATGGAAAAAGAACGCTGAAAGGGTATATAGGGAAGCGCAGGTTTGGGACTCAACAAATGTATGGTTGCAGAAATTCTAGAGGCTGGTATAATTCAACATACTCAAAGTTCTTTCTCTACTCCAATAGTATTGGATCACAAGAAGGATGGATCATGGTGCATGTGTCCGGATTATAGGGAGCCCAACAAGATCACTGTTAAAGATAGAATTCCCATTAGTGTCATTGATGAATTATTGCATGAATTTCATGGATAAATTTACTTAACCAAGTTGGATCTTCATTTAGGATATCATCAAATCATAATGAAGACTGGAGACATTCCAAAAACAACATTTAGAACTCATGAGTGTCATTATGAATTTTTGGTCATGCCTTTTGGCCTTACCAATGCACCTTCTACATTTCAAGGTTTGATGAATTCCATTCTCAAACCCTTAATTAGAAAATTTGTGTTAGTATTTTCTGATGATATACTAATCTACAACAAATCGTGTAAGGATCATGTTCAACATGTTGACAGGGTGCTCAAACTATTGGAGGACAAAAAATTATATGCAAAAAAACTCCAAATGTTTCTTTGGAGTACAAGAGGTGGAATATTAGGGTCATATTGTATCTCATGAAGGTGTTAAGGTAGAACCTAGCAAAATTAAATCGATTAAGGAATGGAAACTCCCCGCATCCATAAATCATCTGCAAGGATTTCTCATGTTGACAAGGTATTATCACAAGTTTGTTAAGAATTATTAGAGAATAGGAGCACCTCTAACAACATTATTGAAGAAATATGCATTTTCATGGACTCCAGAAGCAATAAAGGCCTTTGGACATCTTAAAGAGGCAATGTGCCAAGCACCGGTCTTAGCTATGCCAGACTTCACAAAAACCTTTATTGTGGAATGTGATGCCTCAAGAAATGGAATTGGTGCTACTTTAATGCAAGAAGAAAGACCCATTGCTTTCGAAAGTCATCCAATAAAAGTAAAATATTTACACAACACTATTTATGAGAAGAAAATGTTGGAAATACTACATGCACTTAAGAAATGGCGAACCTACCTAATGGGAAGACACTTTAAGGTAAACACGGATCATGATAGTCTTAAAAACTTTTTAGAACAAATATTATATTTAGAAGAACAACAAAAATGGGTCAGAAAGATGTTGGGTGATGACTTTGAAATCATTTACAAAAAAGGGAAGCAAAATGTTGTGGCAAATGCACTCTCAAGAAAGGATGAGAATATGGAAGCACTGATTTGCACCATTTCTATTATCTAAACAGATTGGATAGACAAAGCAACGGATAAATAGAAGAATGATGAAGAAGTGTGGGAAATCATTCAAAAGTTACGACAAGACCCTGGTACATCTGATACATTCAGCTGGAAACATGATTCGTTATGGTACAAATATCACTTATACCTATGTAAGAATTCCCAACTCAAACAAAACATTCTGATTGAATTGAACATTTCTCACTTTGGAGGGCACTTAGGATTTCTAAAAATTACCACATGGTTAAGAAGGATTTTTTTTGGGATGACCTTAAATCAGATATTCAAAAGTTTGTGGCAGAATGTTTTTTTTTCAACAAAATGAAGTTGAAACACTTAATACCCCAGGTCTATTACAACCTTTATCCATTCCAATCCAACATTAGGAGGAGGTTTCAATGGATTTTATAACATGTTTACCCAAGTCTGAAGGGAAGAGTGTAATCATGGTGGTAGTTGACAGACTTACCAAGTATGCACAATTTTGTGGTAGTTGACAAACTTACCAAGTATGCACAATTTTGTTTATTATCTCATCCATTTAAAGCCAGTACATTTTCTACTGCATTTATGGAAACAATTCAAAGGCTACATGGAAACCCAAAGATGATTGTATGTGACAGAAATCCCATTTTCACTCGAAATTTTTAGACATAATTATATTCTTGTCTCGGTACTTAGTTAGCTCATAGCTCATGTTATCATCCTCAACCTGATAGGAAAACTGATATAGTAAACAAATGTTTGGAAGGTTATCTTCATTGCCTTGTGTTTGATAAGCAAACACAATGGGTCAAATGGTTGCCTTTGGCAGAATGGTGGTATAACACTACCTTCCTTACAATAGCAAAAATTACCCCATTTATGGCACTTTATGGATATCATCCACCATCCATCACATGATATTTAAGAGAAAATTCTAAGGTTCAAGTAGTGGAAGATCACATCAAGCATCAACAACAAGTTCTCTAAATCTTAAAGGATAACCTCACGTTGACACATAATAGAATGAAACAACATGCATATCCACATCGCAATGAAAGAAGTTTTGATGTAAGTGACTTGGTATTCCTATGACTACAACCATATAAAAAAATGACCCTCAAGTAAGGATAATAAATTATCACCAAATTATTATGGTCCATATAAGGCGTTGCAAAATATTCATACTATGGCATGCAAGTTGGAGCTTCTTGCAGCTTCCCAGGTGCACCCAGTTTTCCATGTTTCATGTTTAAAGAAGGTTATAGGTGACAATATTGCCAGAACTTGACGAGGAAGGAAGAATCATATTGGAACCTAAAATAGTCATAGAAACAAGAAATCGACAGCTACGAAATCGATCAATTTCAGAGTATCTCATCAAGTGGAAGAACTTACTCATTGAAGATTCCACATGTGAGGATGAGAATTTTATACAGAAGCATCCATATTTACTCAAGCATTGAGGAAATTTTTTTTTTGAAGGAAAGGGGCATGTTAGGTCCCTATAATACTAGTGATTCCCCCATTAATATTGTCGCTGTAGCCCTTGTTGTTATTATTGTGCCCCTGTTATCTCCATATTGCTATTAATGTGCCCCATAGAAGCCAACTATTGTTATTGTTGTGCCCTTATATTATTATTTTTATGTCTACTTTGATTATATTGTGACCCCTTAGACTCCTATATATAGAAATAAGGTTAATAATGGGGTGGGTGGGATTCATTGTGTTAAGCTCAAATTAATTATTTCCTTGAAAACGTAAAGTATAGCACTTAGAAATGATGTGTGTTCCTCCATGAAAAATATTTAAAGCAATATGGTTTTATGGTTCCATAAAGATATGTCTTTTATGACAAATGAAATTCACTAAGGTAGATAGAGTTAAAAAAAATTCCCATGTATGCTAAACATTGTTGAGTGAGGAAAAAGGCCTTTCACATGAATCATGGAAGAGTCACAAAAATAAAAACAGAAATGAAAGAAAAAGGAAAATAATTCCTAAATTAAAGTAGGAAAAGAAATCAACAAACAAAAATAAAAATGAAGAAGGAGAAAGGTGAAAGAAAAATCCAAATTTGAAAGATAAACTCCAACAAGACTACTTATACAAATGGCTCAACAAAAGAAATAAAATAAAATAAGCATATGTATGTTCCTTCCCGTGTTGAGATTTAAAATTTTTATCTTACCGAGTTATAAGATACGAGGCTTTCAAAATGGAGAAGGTGAATAGAAGTGATGATAGATAAAATGCTAAATGAGAAGTCTCTATCTACTGCAATCTTTCTTGTTTCAAAGTAAAATTTGTATAAAATCATCTTAACCATTTTTAATAAATGTGATTCTCAAGAAATAGACTAAATGTTCAGAAACTCCCTAGCTTAGCTGATTTGATGATTTCTGCTTCTTTCAAGAACCTTAAAGAAAATTGAAAAAAAGAGAATGGTCTTTAAAACTGCTCTGGTAGTGGTGTGAAAGGTTCATGAAGACCTACAAAAATAGAGTTCAAGATTAAAAAAAAGAACTGAAACCAAAAGTAAATAAATGAAAATAAATTAAAGTGGGCATATGAAACTTACCATTGGAGAATCACATTTAATGTTGCCTAAAAGGTATAATTTTCTCCAACAAAAGATAACTTATTGCTTTAATTACAAATACAATCATGAAGAATTTTTATTGACTGAAAATCATTGTTTATTAAATTTAATCTAAAGAGAGCAATAAAATAAAATAATGGAATGGTTTATGTCAAAGGAATATGAAAATAAAACAAATCAAGAGAAATGAGAATGAAAGGATGCTTCTTTATAAATTCCAACGGTGAATGTCATCATAATATTACAAGTTTAATGTCAACTCTGTGATTTTCATAAATTGATCAGACTCAAGACCAAATCCAAAAAAATGTAATATAAATGGGTAGATGGAGAGTTCTTGCATTTTGTATATTAAATATAGAGTGATATATCACAAATTTCAAATATAAGAGAAATCTAAAATGATTTAACCATGTTCCAAATTTCTTATTAATTGCTCCATTACCATGGTGGTTTCCCAAGCATTCTTTATGTTCTTTTATACAGGATAATGCCTCATCAGATGTTTCACATTGCAAGTTTCTTTGCCAGGCATAACTTTAGGGCTACACGATTCATCTTTGCAGATATGTGATTGATTTTTATACAATAGTTAAAAGATAATGGCAGAGAGGCATATATCCAAGATTATGTCATCGAAGGATCTTAAGATAAGGCATCATTTGAGTCTGGCAATGTGATATAAATGTTGCGATGGAAAAGTTATGATATGAGCATATCTAATGGGAAATTGTGAACCAACAATTACAATATTTGAGAATAGTCATATCAGAGATAAGAGCTATTAATAGAAGGAAACACCGTTATTATTCATGCGATAACTAGAATTCGATAGGCGACATGGCTCATTGGTGGGACTAACATCGTATTTTATAAGAGATCGGTGATTAGAAATTTCGAGTACGAGATGTAACATTGTTGATACGCCAATGTGCAATGAAGAACATACCTGATAGTTTTATTATGTGGATCTAATTTCATATCAAATCTGGGACATCAAAACCTTTGAACATATGCCCTAATCAAAATTCTGATTTATGAATGGACGCGATACATTTTAAAAATGGATTTAAATGTCATATTGGGTTCGGGGTTATATGGACATCAAAATATTGTCAAAGTCATTTATCTAAAAGCAGTGATTCAGGTTATCAGAGATATGTAGTTATCCAATGTTTTGATTGATGCTTATATAAAATGTTCTGACATTTGGAATATCGACGATCAACTAATCGCGATGAGGTTCACATTGAAACCTATGATATGCAAAGTTACAATTGTGTCATTTTCATAAAGAAGTGCTTAGCTCAATTTTGTGTTTTAATAAAAAAAACCCCTTTTATCAATTATCAAAAATATTGGATTGGGGAATGATTTTATCGAAGCTTTTGAATGATGAGAATTATGATATTAGAATAGTTTGTGATCCAAAATGGATCTTGAATAGACTTCTAAGTCTAAAGTGTTCCTCACAGAGGAAAATGAAAGTCCAATGATGCTTCTGAAAGTAGTCCCATTGCATAGATCTTCTCAATATGAATCTAATGAAATTTGAATGGTCTAAAATGGACTTCAGACGAAGAAGTTATCACAGAAAGAAGATTGCCATTGTCCTATAAAAAGGAGGCAAATTCTTATGAAAGTGGCCTAAAAGACTCATTGAAGAAATCACATCAGAAAAAGCCAAGGGAAGGACTTAATGCAAGGGAGGAAGGACCCCCAATCAGCAATCTCCGATATATCAGGTTAGAGGTAGGCTACACCCAATATCGGGACCCCAAGCAGAGTGATATGTGATTGAATAGGCGACTGGGGCGATCGACGATCAGAGGAGTAGAGGAATAGACCCTGCCAATGCAATACATGAGGTGCGATATCGGTGATCGGTGGATTGGTGATAGACATGACCAAAGGGAATACCCCCGAGCTGTTGCGACATGGATAAAGAAATGGGCTGATTTGTGATTGCGTATGGAACATTGGATGGGGTGCGCAGATCAACTGTCAGGATTTGGTCGGGGTGATTCAAGATCGGACGATCAGCGGATCTCTGATACAAAGGGCTGTTACATGCACCATGTGACTTGCAATAGCGATATACCGATAAGGGCCAGATCCGATGGGTTTATAGAGGTGATTCAATAATATTTGAAGTCCGATTAAATGCTCCATGAGGCGTTTTCCTGTGTATTTCCGTTATTTGGCTATCACGGCTAGACGAAACAAAAACGGTCAGGTTTCCACACGCCGATGATTCATTTCCATTCTAAATGGATTCTTGTGGTGAAGAGTCGGGTTTTCCATGATGGAGGGTTGTAACTGACGTGTTGCAGATGCATAGAGTGCACAATTGTAGAAGATGGCTGAGAGAGTGCGGAGAGTTTTGGAGTCACTTGGAGGTTGAGTGAACTAGATAGCACAACTGTTGAAGGGCGCTAGAAGGTTGCTGAGAGTCACTTGGAAGTTGAGTGAAATACAAAGGCACGTAGAGGCCAAGAGAAGCTCGTGAGAGCGAGGTCCAAGAGCTAAAGCTGAGAGTAAGAGCAGAGCCAGAGCCAAGAGCTAGAGCCAAGAGCCAGAGCCAAGAGCAAGAGCCAGAGCCAAGATCTAGAGCCAGAGCCAAGAGTAAGAGCCAGAGCCAAGATCTAGAGCCAGAGCCAAGAGCAAGGGCCAAAGCCAAGAGCCAGAGCCAGAGCTAAGAGACAGAGCCAGAGCCAGAGAGCTAGAGCTAGAGCCAGAGCCAAGAGCCAGAGCCAAGAGCCAGAGCCAGAGCCAGAGCCAAGAGCCAGAGCTAGAGCTAGAGCTAAGAGCCAGAGCCAAGAGGCAGAGCTAGAGGCAGAGCTAGAGCCAGAGCCAGAGCTGAGAGCTAGAGTGAGAGTCGAGAGTCAAAAAGCCGAGATCTTCAGAGCCAGGCATAAGATGGTTTCTAAACCCATAGATTCATGTTTGTAAACCTATGGAATTGAGCTTGGATCTTGTAAAAGAATTTATGCCATAATCCCAAAGAGCCTAGTTGAGTTGACTAGAGCTCACGGAGATGTAGCCCAAGAGGTTTGGGTGAACTCCTAATTATATTGTTGCCTTATATGTTTGCTGATTTGCTGCTTCATTTACTATTATGTGTGTTTAAGTATCAGCATAAGAAAATGTACATAAGCACTTGAACAATCCAAAAACAAACACAAGCATACACCTATTTTCAAGTATTTTTAATTCCGCGATTGGTTAATCATAAGATCTGGGAAATATTTAAGCTTTGGAAGTGGGAGAGGTTCTTGTAAGTTGACAATAAGCCTTTATTGCCCCATTTTTAGATCATGTGGTATCGGAGCCTAATTTTGATTAATCCCACCTTCAAAAAAGGTGATATCAGATCAGACTGCTTGATTGACGTAGCAAAGATTTCTTGTCTGAAAGGTGTTTAAACATTCAGATGTTGATTGTATGCTTGTTTGCAGACTGACTATTGTTTGACTTTGCAAAGGTTCCGGGAAAGCTGTTGTTAGCTAAGTCTAGGAGAGGACAAGAAGGAAGAGGGGATGAAGGCATTCTTCTTATCCCAAAGGACCTCAAGGCAACCCTTGAAGCACAAGATCTTTGTTGCAAAAGGTTGCTTGAATAAGCTCTTTGTTTATCTTGTTTGAAGTTCTTTTGTTCATTCAAATAATGGCAACTTTTACAAGTGAGTCCTCAAATTCTTCTTTCTTCACAAGAGTCTTTAATGAAGAAATGAAGCAAGACTTATTCAGCATGATGGATATGGTGAGAGAAATGTATGAGGATGGAAGGAAGAGTAGCATACTTAGAGAGAAGTTGAATTCCGTGGAGGAAGAGAAGCAATTAATTTCTTAGAAATTGCAGGAAATGGAGAGGCAACTTCATATTGCAGATATGAACCTGAAAAGGATGCATGAGTTGGAGTCACAACTCTTTGTTGCCAAAGAAGCCTTAGTCAAGTATCATCTTGAATAAGAGGTAAACCATTCCTGTTTGTCTTCAAATTCTTCTAAGAATGTTTATATTGGTTGTTTTGAGAAACTTACCAGAGGCATAGGTTCCAAGTTAATGTCCAAGATGGGCTATGAAGGAAAAGGCTTAGGCAAGAATGCAGAAGGTATTGTTGAACCAATAATAGTTGAGGAAAGGCCTAAGTATTTGGGTCTTGGCTATGGACAATCTTATGGAGAAAGTTCCAAAGCTGCCATGAAGGCCATTGAAACAGTTCCAAGAAGGAGTTTAATTGTAGGTCTTCTACCTCAAGAGTGTGAAGATTGTATTCGTGGAGAATGCAATAGCTTGAAACATCATTTGTAGGATGCAGGTGTTCATAAGCATGCACTTGAACTAGAGAGTTGTGGAAACTCTGATAGCCTTGAAGAGGTTGATGATGTTCCAAAAGGAGCTACTTCTTCATTCAATTCACGTCCTCATGAAGGCAATAAAGGCGAAAGAGAAAGGTATAAATCTGGTTCTAACCATATTCCTTTTGATTCTGTTCAGCATGGTAAATTTCCATATAATTATGGGAAAAGAATTGCATGTTCATTTTGTGGTTTGGATAGCCATAATGTTTATAGATGTTGGAAGAGAATGGCCACATACAGGAAACTTTTGAAAGAAAGGAAACAAGAAGGCAAAGGTCCATTGGACAAGGCAAATAATGTTGTCAAGAGGATGCACATGTGATTCACCTACTGCCATAAGCAAGGACATGTTACTACAAAGTGTTGGACCTTGAATCCAACCATGCTTCCACGAAACTTGAAGAAGGTGGAAAGAGAAAATGGAATGAATGGAAAGAAAGATCCATGAATGATGTGTTTCAAGATGATTCACATGTTGATGCTGATGTGTAGGCAAAGGTAGCACCTTTGAAATGGATTGGTAAGAAATGGTTAGAGTTCTTATCCAATTAAGGTTTCATGTCTTTTGAAGATGCATTATATCAAGTTGCATCTATTTGCATTTATTTGTTAATGGAATGCAAGTTGCAAGATCTTACCAAGAAGGTGAATGGAAAAAGTTGAGTAGGAGACTCACTTTATTGTTGCAACATTATATTTCATTTCAGCTTCGAAAGTACAGTGTGCTTAAGCGAAAGTTGAAGGATGAAATGCATGCATGAGAATGTTGTGCATGAACACAGGGATGTTGAAGATTTCCTTGCATTTGAACATGTATGCGTAATTAAGTTGAAGGGTTGATTGCTTTGGCATGTGTGTAGTGAAATATTGACTTGAGAAAAGGTTACTTGGTCTCCAATATGGAGATAATGATGAAGTGTTTCATCTTTTGAAAAGAATCCTTGAGATCTTTTCCACATGCTTGTCTTGAAGGGTCAATTGTTTTAAAGACATGTTTTGTGGGCTTGTTATCTAGTCCATCATTTGTATGCAGATGTAAAGACATGGAGGTGTTCACAAGATGTGAAATCTATTTCTTTTGTTGAAGAAGTAGTCTAGGCTATCCGGTTGTTGCCTGTATTTCTGTTGTTGTTGATAACATGCCAAACAGGTACAAATGAAAATTTTGTGAAGCAGATGTAACTTCACATTTCTTTGAGCCACCTTGGATCAATGATCAAAGAAGGGAAGTTCAAACTACCTTTTGTGACCATTTCAGTAGGAGTTCTGCATGAAGTCAAGGAGGAACACAGTTCTTCCCAAGAGGACTAGCACATCCAAGAAGGAGAGTGGTCAAAGGCTTTGGTTCAGAGGCACTATGCAAGGCGAGTGTATGGAGGCTGAAAGAAGAGGTTGTTGTTACTCTCATTTACTATTCTGATTAGTATGTCAGTCTTTTGGAGACCAAAAGTTCTTTTAGTGGGAAGGCGTGATCTAAATTGGATCTTAGATAGACTTCTAAGTCTAAAGTGTTCCTCACAGAGGAAAATTAAAGTCTAAGGATGCTTATGAAAATAGTCCCATTGTATAGATCTTTTCAAAATGAATCTAATGCAATTTGAATTGTCTAAAATGGACTTCAGACAAAGAAGTTATTACATAAAGAAGATTTCCATTGTCCTATAAAAAGGTGGCAAATTCTTATGAAAATGGCCTAAAAGGCTCATTGAAGAAATCACATTGGAAAAAGCAAAGGGAAGGACTTAACGTAAGGGCAGACGGACCCTTGATCAACGATCTCTGATATTTCGAGTTGGAGGTAGGTTGCACCCAATATCGCGACCCTAGGTAGAGCAATATGTGATTGAATAAGGGATCGGGGCGATCGACGATCGGAGGAGCAGAGGCATAGAACCCGCCGATGCGATATGCGAGGTGCAGTATCGGTGATCGGTGGATCGACGTTTGACATAACCAAAGGGAATACCCCCGGGCCATTGCAACATGCAATAAAGAAATGGGTTGATGTACGATTGCATGTGGAACGTTGGATCGGGTGCACAGATCAATGGTGAGGATTCAATCGGGGTGATCAGAGATCGGATGATCAACGAATCCTTGATACAAAGGGCTATTACATGCACCATGTGACTTGCAATAGTGATATAACGATAAGGGCCGGACCCGATGGGTTTATAGAGGTGATTCAGTAATATTTGAAGTCCAATTAAATGCTCCATGAGACATTTTCCTATGTATTTCCATTATTTGGCTGTCACAGTTAGAGGAAGGTAAAACGATCGGGTTTCCCCATTCTGATGATTAATTTCCATTAGAAACGGATTCTTGTGGTGAACAGTCGGGTTTTCCATGACGAAGTACTCTAACTGATGTGTTACAAAGGCAGAGAGCGCACAATTGTAGAAGATGGCTGAGAGAGTGCAGAGAGTTTTGGAGTCACTTGGAGGTTGACTGCACCAGAGAGCATAACTACTGAAGGGCGCTGGAAGGTTGTTGAGAGTCGCTTGGAAGTCGAGTGAACTACAGAGGCATGTAGAGGCCGAGAGAAGTTCGTGAGAGCTAGAGCCAAGAGCCAAAGCCGAGAGCAAGAGCAGAGCTAGAGCCAAGAGCCAGAGCCAACAACCAGAGCTAGAGCCAAGAGCAAGAGCCAGAGACAAGAGCCAGAGCCAGAGCCAAGAGCCAGAGCCAGAGCTAAAGAACCAGAGCCAAAGCCAAAGCCAAAGCCAAAGTTAGAGCCAAGAGCCAGAGCCAGAGCTAGAGCCAAGATCTAGAGCTAGAGCTAGAGCCAAGAGCAAGAGCCAAGAACTAGATCCAGAGCTAACGCTAGAGCCGAGAGCTAGGGTGAGAGCCGAGAGCCAAAAAGCCAAGAGCTTCAGAGCTAGGGATAAGATGGTTTTTAAACCCATAGAGTCATGTTTGTAAACCTATGGAGTTGAGTGTGGAGCTTTTTAAAAAGAATTTATGCCATAATCCCAAAGATCCTGGTTGAGTTGACTAGAGCTCACAGAGACGTAGCCCAAGAGGTTTGGGTGAACTCCTAATTATATTGTTGCCTTATGTGTTTGTTGATTTGCTGCTTCATTTACTATTATGTGTGTTTAAGTATCAACATAAGCAAATGTACATAAGCACTTGAACAGTCCAAAAAAAAACACAAGCATACACCTATTTTCAAGTATTTTTAATTTCACAATTGGTTAATCATAAGATATGCGAAATATTTAAGCTTTGGAAGTGGAAGAGGTTCTTGTAAGTTGACAATAAGCTTTTATTGCCCCACTTTCAGATCAGTTTGATATGAATATTTTCATACTGTTTTTAGACCTATCAATGTTTTAATGAAATGAAAGAAAAAATTAAGTAATACTCAAATTATGATGACCAATAAATAATACTTCCCTGAACATGTTGCAAATTTGAAAAAGGGTTGGCTTCTTGCTTATCTCAGATATCCATAATCAAGTGGATGAAGACTTGCAAAAGAAATAGAACATAAATATTAAATAACTTTTAAAAAAATAAAACTAACAATAGATAACAATGAACTTGTAAACACATACTTGGAATAATTTTGATTGTAAGTTTACCTCATGAATCTTCAAGTTCTCCCATGTATTTCTCAAAATTTTCATATGTTCAAGGTCATCTACTTATTTAATCTAGAATGCTACGTCATTAATTTTCACATTGCATCCACCTCAAATTTACGTAGGAGGACAAGAGTGGTGAATATGAGCTTATTTTTAGAAATACTTGTGAATCAAAAATTTTCAAGCTGTAGCAAATTCTTGGAATTTCTTCATGTATGATCAACTTGATGAATTTTTGCAAAATAGGACAATTAAGTGCTTCACAAATATGTATGATCCGACTATTCAAGAGATTCTAAAATGCTTTAAGCTACCTTTCCAAAAATTAAAGGAGATGCTCATAAGAAATTGGATACATTACTTTCTTATTAAGAATATGCAATAATGAAACAATTGCAAACATAAAAGAAAATTAATTTAAATTAATCTATTGCTATTTCGGACATAACAAAGGAAACATGACTAAGTATAGTCATACTTCCAATGTAACCATGCAAACATTTTGTTTCCTATATGTATGTACATTTCAAACATTAATAACAAGGAAACAAATATTATTAAACAAAAAAACTAAATCACAATGCAAAATGTACATTTATTGCTAACATATATACAAAAAACAACTTATTTACAATTACCTTATCTTGAAATGTCCTTTCCAGTTGAATTTAAATTGGATCATAGAAATATGGATGTATTTACATTAATTATTGAGAGAGGTTTAAAAGGTAAAATGACATGCCAGATTGTGGAAATGAGCTTTTAGATACAATGGTCTGCATAAATTTATTAGTATTATGTGCAAGTGTTAAATTATTAACAATCTTCCGTGTAGGAAAATTTTCCAAATGTCTTTCAAATGGGTTAACGAAAAATGGATGGAAATTTTTTAGATACAATGGAAGATTATTAATTGAATTAGGTTGTTGGTCATATTGTGAAAATGGACTCGCTTCTTGGCATTGCTTTTGAGAAGAAAGGAGAAATTGTTAAAAGACAAACATCAATTGAAATTGGAAGAAAAATAGTTTTTGATGTTCATGAATGTAATTTGAAACCTCATATTCCCATCCAGGTAATTCATCAATTGAGTGTTCAATACTGAGCTACTCAATATGCCAGCACAAAGTATCTAGAAATAGAAAATTGAAGACATATTTTTTTTTAAAAAGAAACAAAATAAATGAAGGAACCACAATAAAATCAAATCATGGTTTACACTAGTGTTATAGTTATTGTTACAACACAATTGGAGTTTACTTAAAGCAATTTCCCCTTCAGAAGAATTGGCCCAAATAATGATATTAGAATTATTTCCAATACCATTTTGTGAATTAGAAAGAGAATTATGACTATGAATAGGAATGAGAGCTTGATCGTGATATAAATCATAAATTGGAATGGTTTGTTGAATGATGAAATCATGAGTATGCTTCAATATTTTAAAATGAGAACTATTTGAAACAATTTCTAAATTAGAGTGTTCTTCATTTTCACATGTGATTCAAATTTGATTATCAGGATTCAATTGAGAAAAATACAAATCAACATCCTTAATGATAGAGTAATTATCATAAATGATTTTAGAACATTGTTTATGATTCGTTTCAATCTTATCTGATGTATCAAAACAAAAAAGAATATGAAGCACATGTTCATTAATTCGAGAGGAATGATCAATACTTGATTCTCTATCTTGATAAAAACTAATTGGCAATTAATTAAGATCAACCTCTATGTTTTCTAAAATAACTTTAAAGTGAAGAGAGGATAAATTGATATCATAAAAAATATCAGGATAAAGGGAAAAATATGAATTACAAGAAATGAATTTAAAAATGTCTCTATTTGAGAACTCTTGTGCATTTTCTTCGTTGAAAATTTCATATTTATGATCATTTACTTGCCTAATTGTGCTTTCTTAAAGAACAGTTCTTTGATGTCTTGAATTTGGCGTTTTCTTATCATGAAAGAATTCAGAAATTCGTACAACAAATTGTGCATTACTGGAAACTTTACATACTACTTGTTCTTGCTGATTTATAATCTGATTTTCTGACTTCAAGACAATGGTTTCTCTAAAATTATTGCTAGGAGCTTCTCAGAATTGAATAGTAAAAATTTACAAGCTTTTCGATTGAGATTCATAGATATGTGAAGATGTATCATGATCATTATTAATATTGTATGAAGTGTGTACTAAATGAAGGAATTGATTGTACATAATAGATGCCACTTCATTGTCATTTGTTTTCATCTCCATACTGGAATTCTCAATTATGTTAATACAATGGGAAGGAGATTCAGTAAAGATTGAATTAATTTGACATGGATTATGACTGGGAGGAAGAGAGAAAATATGTTCAAACCAATCTAACAATTCTTGTTTTGAAGGTTTATCTTCAATTTTAAATTTCAAGCAATTTAAATGAAATCGAATGGAAAAATCAATAAAATATTCATTTTCGAACCTTCGCAAATCTTCAAAATTGTCACATACCTGTTTGTAGACATAGCCATGAAGTTTAGAAAGAAACATTGTAATAAATTAATCACAACTGTGAGTTGAGGCAACCAAAAGCGATTGACACCAACTTCTGGCTTTTGCCAAGAATGTAAGAGTAAAAATCCCACATAAAATTCCTTCATCAATATCATGAAAAGTAGGATTTAAACATTTTTGAATGAATTGTAAAGCATGATTAAATGCAAAAGTATTCCTCTTACCATTAAAATTTACCTGAGATAAAAGTCTTACCACTTATGGTGGAGTATTGGCAGATGCGCATCTAGAAATATAACTCCAAATTGGAAGTTTAAGAGGAGCTATTGTAATAGAAATAAAATTTTAGAATACGAACATTCCAATAGACAACAAGTTTGATGCCCTCCTTCTAGTGCCAAAAATTTTGAAGGCTCAAAATTCTCTGCCTACAACACTATAAGGGAGACCACCTGATCGGGACCTTAAATCAACTCCCTTTTCATTTGCAATGGTTGTTCCAACTGGTTTAACTAGGTCTAGTTATCTTTTCCCTATTTCTATGGGTTTAAGATGTCTCTTTAGTTACCAATAGGCAGGGACATCAAATCGATTCTTCTTGCTGATCAGGAAAGAGAATGACCCTTAACCTACTTTAATGGCACAACCAAACCACTCTAAAGTTTTTCCTCTTAAAAAGAGGACTTCTAGAATGCCAAAGGTATGATAAAACTTGAAAGATTCTAGTCTAATATGAAATTAATATAACCTATCTCAATTGAAGGAAAGATAAAGCATTCTCTCAATCTAGAGCCAATTAACTTAACCGAGAAAAGAAGTTTAAAGAATTGGAATTAAGATGAAGGAATTAGATCAAGGAGATAACTCAGAAGATTTGATTCATTGTTAACAAAAATAATAACAATCAAACACTTAGTAAATAGTTACATCAGTGCCTATTGAAAATATATCAAATTCCTTATTTATGATATCCATAATAACTACAAAGATTCATGATGAATTAGTTGAATTAGTTCAAAATAAGACATCATGTATGAAAGAAAATAACTATTATCCTAAATCGTAAGATAGCTTGCTGACCTAAGATTAAAACTCTTTGTTCCTATATACATTTCAGTTTTCAAATTACATTTAAGATAAAGTCTGTAGAATATTATAATCATACTTTTAAATGAATTAAGAATTAAAACTCAAAAATAGTGCATGAAGCCAACAATTAATTTATACATCTATAAATGTAAATTGAAAGATTGAGAAAGAATTTGCATTTGTGATTTCAACAAATAGTTGTTGTATATGAAAATCAATGAAACAAATCTTTATTAACAAAAGAAAATAAAATTACAAAACCTAATAGTATGGCAGTATTACACAATCCTATAGGCCTATAATCGATCTTCGCTTGCAGAAATGACCTCCTCCTTAAAGTAGTAGTACATAATAAAAAAGAGTTTCTCCACACACAAATGAAAACACAATAGTATAGAGTATTCTTGACCCAGGATTCCCTTGACTTACATATCTAAGTCCTCATTACAATAATGCTTTAACGAATTCCATAATCTTAGAGTACATAAGCCCTTAATACATTGTACAATCTATTAATTGTAATATTTACAAAAAGAATTATAAATCAGAAAGTCGTTGAAGAGTGGTTCTGCTCAATCAAATTTTTTTTCAGTCATAATATCATTCTTATCTTGTTGGATCCTTCTCATTGATTGAGATATATTTATTCTCATCTCTTCAACTATTTCCCTACAAGAAACAAATACAAAATTAAATTACAATACGAAATAAAATCAAAATACCAAATCTAGAATAAAATGTTTCCAATCAAATATAATTAAATAATTCAATGAAAAGAAAATATGAACTTTCTATTGATGCCTATGATAATTTCATTGGTCAAGGAGAACATAGATGAATGGATCTATAGTTAGTAGGGTTTTGGTCAAATGAAAATGCAAAAAGTAAAACTCAGAATATCAATTTTGTTTACAAATTTGGAGCTTGATCTTTTGCCTAGTTTTAGACCCATTAAATAACTAAATATAGTTTTGAAACTACTTCGGAAATAATATCCATGATTTTATCTATTCAATGAACCATCTTGGGCATCATTTGGCCAAGTAAAACTCAGTCTATGAGCCTCCAAATT
>APFE031224336.1:200926-232269 GCA_000404065.3 Pinus taeda
TTATTTTAAAAATATATTATATAATTCCAAACTAATATATGAATTAAAATCCAAAATTATGTCATAATATACTACGGGAGTTAACGTTAGTGGACGGATATTATGAGGTGAGTGGAGGGAGGTGAGAGCTAATGGATGGAGGGTGATGTGAGGGTGAGTGAGGTGGAGGGCGAGTCAGGTCACAGAGTCAGTCAGAGGCATAAGTATCTTAACAAAAATTTTGTGTTAAAATAAATAGCCAATTATATTTTTTCAAAATCATGAATCACACATTTTAATTTGAGGTGCTTAAGATTTTGCAGTATTACAATATTGCATCACTATTTTTTAATGGCATGGCATCTTTTATTTTGACTTTTTTAAATTGGGATTTTTTGGAAGGAAAAAAGGTGATGTAAAGTGGGGCCATGTGGAATTAAAAATTCTACAAATTAAACGACAAACATTTTGGAATTTTGAGATTTTAGGTTTGGAAATTTGTTTTAAAATAATAAATTGGAGTAAATGACCTAGATCCGGAAACATGTTTTTCAACCATTCTATAATTTGGTTGGGTCATTTTGTAGGACCGTTAGTGAAAAATGAAAAAAATAGTAAAAGTTAACTAAGAGTTAATATTTACAATGGGAGACTATTTTAATTGCAAAAATTGAAATATCATAGATTTTATACATTTTTAACCCTGGTGACAAGAATGATCAAACTTCAATGGAGTGTCATTTTCAAACCGTTTGACCAAATGAGGCAAAATAAGTATCAATGGAAAGCTAGTGAAAAGTTGAATTCAATGAAACAATTAAAATATAAATTCAACGAAAATAAGAAAAATGTAAAAGTTGTAAGACAATTAACTTAAATGAAATTCATAAAAGGGTTTTCACAAAAATTAATGTAAAATGTCCACATTATTTGAAGTAAGTAAAAAATGGGGAGGTGTTGGGTTTTCCATACAACATAAACCAATACACCTTTGGAATTAAAAAAACCCCTACTCTCACTAGATATTGTAGGTATCCATTTTTTTATTAACATTTTGTATACCTATTAATATTTTTTCATTGACTTTCAGCTCCATTTGTTATACCCATGAATATAAAACACCTTTACCCCTTATTATATGCTATATATATTATGACATTTTTACCTCAATATATATCCCAAAATATGAACACACGTGGTATGGTATTTCTCCCGCAGTGAAGCCCCCATGTAGCATGGGTAGAGGGAGGCCCACCCATTCTCCATTGCAATGCCCCTTCACCATGATGTTAGCAGAAAGGTGGTTGGGAGGCATAATGTCTCTTGGACCATTGAATCAAACAATGGAGATGTGGTCCTTTGGATACAAGGATGAAACTTGGATCTGTAACCTTGATTGCGCTAATCTTGACAGGGGTTGATGGGTGTGCAAGTCATGGTTGTGCAGACCATAGATCGAGATGTCGAGGGAAGAGTTATATCCAGTTGATGAATATGAAACACCCCATAGATGGTGACGTGGAAGTAGGGACCAAAAAGTTTAAAGGTGAGGTATGTTAACCATGGGATGATAAATCACAAACAAAATAATGTTAATTATACACAAATAAATTATTATCTCTACAACTATAGTACAAGAATATAAATTCTCTTTCTCTCTCTCTCTCCCTTCCTCTCTCCTCTCTCTCTATATATAATATACAATAATATATAGATATATATATATACAAAACAAAAAAAGGTGGGAAAGATATAATTCATTATATTGTAATCAATACCCCACTCCTCTAATAGAAGCATACGAGTTGGGTCTTCAGTGACACATGTCCCACTCAGAGGGAGAAGTTAGGAGAGAGATGTTATAGAGATGTGTAAAAGAATATAGGTTCAAAACTTGGATTGGATAGGATTTATCATGGGTAATTGATGATTTTTAGAAACTAGATAAGTAAAATGTTTAGGTGTTAAATGGAAACCTAATAAATTGATAACAACCCAAAAGGTATACCAATCAGCCTATGACCTACTAGACCAACAGGAAGATTAATAATTGGTATGAATGAATAAGGCTATCAGTTCTATTGAATCATGAAATTTGCAAGGCTATAGATTGTAGGAGAACAATTATTGTTTTTTTTAATTAAAGATTGTTGTAGCTATGTGAAATCGAGATTCTATGTTAATTGAATTTTATTTTTTGGCCTTGAATGGTGATTAGTTTCTATATAACTATTAATCTCATGACTAGGTTAAAGCAGATGTTTTCACCTAGCAAGGTAACCTTGGAAGTTGCCTAAGCATGAGATTTGTGGTATGAATGTGGTTATTTTATTATTTAATTGCAATCTCTAATGGTGTGTGTGACTCATAGAAAAACACAAGAAACCTAGAGTAAGGGCAAAACATATTGCAAACTGTGATGGTGCAACACATTTCTGATCAATCACAATATGGAACTGAGGGGGTTTGAGCTTTCTCAGGGGAAATATCAATTGACTAAGGGCAAGGGAATCACTCTCCATATTGGATAGACACCTTGATGAGCCTAAGGGCTGAGGTCAGGAGTTTCAAAGATGAGAATTAGAGGTTGGTAAGAGCTGAAGGTTAGGTTGAGATAAATGCAGTCATATTGCAGAGTCTCTCTAACTTGTAGAGGCAAACAAAATATAAGATGGAGGCTAGTCATAGAGACAATAAAAACCATGTGGGTCAAAAGAGAATACCAATGGGGAGATGGTAGTAGGTTTAGAAAGAGACATAGCCATGGAAGTGATTAAATTGTGCGAGGAAATGAGCCACTAACACCCCAAGGGGAGGAACTAGCACCCATGTGATTCATGCTAACAAGCCAATTGTTCGACGACCAAGAGGCACCACCATGACCCTCATCACCATCACCATCATCAATTGGGTTGGAAAGAAAATGATTATATGCCTCAGGATTTTAAGAAAGCAAAGTGAGCCACATTTGATGGGGAAAAGAAGAAGCAAAAAGAGAATGAAGCTTGGTTGCTAGACATGAGTAAATTTTTTTGGGTTCATGACCATTCTAAGAACATGAAAGCTAGGATTTCCACCTACATATTGAATGGAAAAGTAGACATATGGTGGGAAAGCTTGAAGGATGGTGGAAAAGTAGATGAGAAGGAGTTGACTTGGAAAAAAATTGAGAAGCTCTTTAGATAGAAATACCTATCTGAACATTATTATGATGTTAAGGAAAAAGAGTTCTATGAATTACTATGGGACATATCTCAAATGATGAATATGTAACTATGTTCTTTGAGTTATTGAGGTATGTGCCATATCACGAAGGTAAGAAGGAAAATGTCCAAATGTTCATTGGTGGAATACCTATGGCATTTAGGGAGAAAATTGAGTTGTTGGAACCTCAAGCACTAAAGGATGCCATGAACAAGTTAAAAAATTGCTATGGACATGAAAAACAAAAGTTTAAAGCCAACTAGTAGCCAAGTAAAAGCCCTAGGAACAAGAAGAATTAGCGTAAGAAGAGATTATAAAAGATGGAAGATAAGCACCCAACCCTTGTAAACCAATTTCGACAAAATTCTAATGTTTCTTTTAAGAATAATATGAAACAACCAAAAACATAGCAAGTTAAGTTTGAGGGCCAAGAACAACTAAGGTGATGGACTTGTGAAAAAAACATAGGAAAATGGATTTCCCACATCAACAAAATTTTGGGAAAAAATATTTACAATGCTCAAGAAGCTCACATTATGGGGGAGGTAGCTCAAAATGTGCCTAAAATTTATGCAACAGTGAACAAGCGCTACGCTGATCACCGTACATCCATCATTTAGATGGAAGGTAAGTTTTGTGACCAAATGATTTCCATTTTAATTTATCTGAGTTCTAATTATTGTTACATTAGCCTAGATCTTGTTGACATATGAAATATAAGTAGGATATTGCATGAAGAACCATGGTTGGTTCAATTAGCCACTAAAACTAAAAGGAAGATTAGTCACTGGTAAAGGTCATTTTCCTTTGAGCTTAGAGAATGCCCACAATTGAAAAAGGGAATGTGTTTCACTTAGGTGTGTATAGTGTATTATTGGGCATGGACTTACTATACATGCACATGGCTAAAGTGGATTATTTTATAAAGGAGATTGAGTGTCTAGACAAGTAGTGAGAGAGAAAATTTCTATAAAGAAAAAGAAAGCCTACATTAGTGAGGAAAATATATGCTATGCAAATCAAATGTAACAATAGGAAAGGATGTACCTTTCTTGCAATACAAATTGCTAGTGATACCAGAGATAGTACTAATCCTAAAAAGGAGGAAATAAAATTTCTAGGAAGGTACCCATTTCTTCAAAAATATGGAGATGTTTTTCCAAGATACGTCCTTATATTACCACCCGACAAGGAAATAGGCTTCTCTATTGAGTTGGTGCTTGGAGGAACACTAACATCCAAGGGTCCATATAAGATGAGTACCCCAAAGTTGGTGGAGTTAAAGTTGAAATTAAAAGGCATGATTGAAGAAGGTTACATAAGGCTAAGTGTGTCTCCATGGGGAGAACATTTTCTATTTGTGAAGAAAAAAGATGCAATTCTTCATTTCTGTATTGATTACAAATAGTTAAACAATATCACCATAAAGAACAGGTACCCATTGCCAAGAATTGATGTTCTTTTCTATAAATTAAGGGGGGAAACAATCTTCTCCAATATTGACTTGAGGTAGGCATACCATCAAGTAAGTATCAACAAGGAGGATATTCAAAAAACTATCTTCGAGACTAGGTATGGAAATTATGAGTTCGTAGTGTTACCTTTCAGACCCACTAATGCTCTTGCCACATTCATGTGCTTAATGAACAATGTGTTGTGTCCTTATTTTGACATGTTTTTCATTGTATTTGTTGATGGAATATTGGTGTAATCCATGATAGATGAATATCATGTAAATTATCTAGTTGCAATACTACAATTACTAAGATAACACAATTTCTATGCAAAACTTACCAAGTTTGACTTCTTTTATCCACATGTACATTATTTAGGGCACATTTTCTCGAGGGAGGGGATCTCAATTGATCTTGAAAAGTTTAAGGTGATAATGGAGTGTCCAACTGAAAGGAATGTGGAAGAGGTTAGGTAATTCATAGGATTGGTAGGTTATTAGAGGAGATTTATTAGGAATTTCTCCAAGATAGGACATCCTATCACATGAAGGGGAAGAATATTGAATGGGATACCCAATTTGCAATTTTTTTTGAGAAGATGAAGCAGTTGCTCACTAATGCACCAATGTTGAGTATTGTGGATCCTTGCAAGGACTTTAGTATGTGATAGATTCCTGCAAGGAATGACTCGATGGGGTCATGATGCAACAAGGTTAGGTAATATGCTATGACTCCAGGAAGTTAAATTAACATGAGGTGAATGATGTAAATCATGACTTCGAGTTAGCATCTATTATTGTTGCCTTGAAGATGTTGAGGCACTAACTCCATGGTAGAAACTTTGTACTCATGAAAACCATAGTGAGCATGCATATCCTTTTGGAAAACCCATGTTAAATACTAGGTAGGTAAGATAGTTGGCCATGCTTAGTGAATTTGAATTTGAAATTGAGTACATCAAGGGCAAAAATTATAACGCGGTTGATGCTCTTAGTGGAAATGTTCAAGTAAGAAACTTGGAAGAAATGATTTTCTACGAAGTAGACCTTGTAGAAAGGGTTGAGAACGTCAAACTACAGGATGAACAATATCAACAAGTTAAGGAATGATCCTAGTGTCTCCAAAAATGCTCAGAATTCAGAAATGGCTCATAGTAGCCCAAAAATCAGAGTGATCATATTGAAGTGAAAATAGGACTAGTTCGTAATTCTCATCACCCTCATTCCAACATTGTCAATGACACTCAAATCCGAGTTCGCATGCTCAAGGTATAACTGGTCAAAGTTTTAGCCAAACTAAGACAAGTGGGAGTCAATAACGAGGCAACAATTTGGCGAAGGGATAGCGCATGCAAAGTGACAGTCAGAAAGGGAGAATTTGGAGCCTCTTCAATTTTCCTAATAACCCTTAAAAATTGGCAACAAAATTTTAACTATTTTTCTATAATAAATTGAGAACAAATTTATTAAAAGGGGTAGCAGGCCGCCACCCCTACCACCCCCGCCAAATTACTCACACATATGATATATGTATATGATGGTGGGTTGTCAAACCCACAACCACATCATGGCCAAAGCAAATTTAAATAAAAAACCACACACCGATATCTAGGGCAAGTGGGACTTGAACCCACACATGCTGGTGACTGGCCCACCCCATGCAGCGGCCACACATCACATATAACCAACAACCCAAAATGACGTAACCACACACCAATTCAAACATAACGCCAAGAAACTACCACTATTAGTAAAAAACAAGCTTCTAAAAAATGCGTCAAAACAAAAACTATTAATTTTTGTGGCCACATGCGAGGTTTGATCCCGACCCTCGTGCACCCATTTGGGCCACTCAACCAATGACCCAACATATCTGCCCAAAATTTTATATATGAACCATAGTTATTCATTCGTCGGGCCAAGGAAGTAAAGGATGATAGAGTGGAACTAGGTGTAGAGTGGAACTGCGCTCATCTAGGTGTGCTTTTGGAGGCAAAGACTATTCCAAGGGAATATTCCACAAATTATTCTCATACACAATCTTGGAGGAATAAAAAGGATTCCATGGAGGGTGATTTTTGATAGTGACAAAAACATGTCAACATTATACTCAAACAAACAAGAATTTCATAGGGAACGTGATGGTATGGTCTGCTTCCTCATCTGAGAAATAGAAATTTAGGCAGCTAGCAGAAAGGAATCTTTATAGAATCTTATGGAATTGAAAAGATTCCCTTGGAGGCTTATTTTTGACAGTGTTTTAATGATGGCGACTTTATAGTCATTTTTCACAAAATTTCATAGGGAGTGTAGTGGTGTGCTAAGAATTTTCATTCGAGCAACGAATTTCTTGTCCATCTCCAGGAAGGACTATTTGGGGGGATCTTTGAGATTAAGGGTCCATATTTTGATGGTGATAGAAAGGGTCCAAGTTTATAGTCATTTGACATTATTTCACACCACGAATTCAATGGTTCAATCCATTTTGTTAGCTGAGCTTTGCATTCTCAGGCCATCCCTAAAAGTGGAGGTAATTGATGCAGTGATGCCATGTTTTTCTTTTGATTTTTTGAGATGATGTTTTTGTTATAGATATCCTTATTACCATTATATTCAAGGATACTTGTATGCCACATCATATGAGAATTTATTAGCTTTTCATATTGAAGGAGGGCCCATGTGAGTGGGAATTCCTATAGGAGAACATATTGTGGAGGGACATAACACTCTAGTTGTGGGAATTTATATTTTTATTGACGATGCTCCATCTATCCCCTCAAGTAAAAATTCTTCTTCTTCATCATCTTCTCATCATTCATATGAGTGGACCAATTAGAGCCTTCAAGTAGAGAATGATGAATTGAGGAGACTTCTACGAGAATAAAAAGAGGAGAAGCAAAGATTACAACTTCAGTTACGAACCACGAAAGAGGCCCTGAACAAATTGAAGTGCAACAAAGGCTTAGTAAAGCCATCATCACCTGTTTCAAAATCAACAACTGAGGTAAATAATGTTGATCATTCTTCAGTTTTATATTCACATTATTTTATTTATTTTGGAAACATAGAGGTACCCATTTCAGGAACTAGAATGAAACTCCTTACTAAGATGGGGTATAAAGTAGGAGGACTTGTTGTTAATGGCCAAGGAATGACTCAGCAATTGGAGGTTGTACAAAGACCTTGATTGTTAGGTTTGGGATACACTGAAGGAGAGTGCTCAAAGGTATCAGAAGCTTCCAAGGAATTGTCAAATATATAGAGAGGATTATTGGGGCACATCACAATCCTCCCATGATAGTGCACATTGCAGAGGATGAGCTAGGGCAAGCTCCCATTGCCGAGATTGCACTAGAGACATTGAAGAGAGGTATAAAAAGTATTAGTATTCTAAAGTTGATTTGGATTATAGTAATATTTCTAATGATGACCATAAATCATGTTGTAGAAAACCATGTAGCTTTTATTATTTTCATAACCATTTGGTTGGTAAGTGCTAGAAGAGAATGGAAGTAAGAAAGGGGATGAGGCGTGAAAGGCCTTCTCCACATCAGGAAAGTTAGAAGGTTAAGAAAGTCTATAGGAATAAGACTTGTTGTAATTATTGCAATAGAGATGGGCATCAAAGAGCCACATGTTGGACACTTAATCTAGAGCAGTGTCTTAAGGATAAAGTGCTGATGTAGGAACCAACTAGTGAAGATGTTCAACAAGAAAATTCACCACATTCCTCATTGAACACTTCATTGAGTAAGAGATGGGTTTACAAGATATGATAGTTTCTCATGGCCATATTTTGTAGATAATTTGTTGCAAAATAATTGTAAAAGTCATGGTGTTTTCCATCATTTATTAAAGCAACGACATTGTTTTTGGCCTTTTGTTGATGTCTCGAGTATTGATTTTCATTATGATGTAAACTTGACCACAGTGTGTGTCTTGTAAGTTCATGGCAAGTATGGGGATGTTGGGTCATTATTGGTCATGTAATTGAGCATTCAATTTGCAAATATTGTATTACAGGTTTGCAAACGATGCAGGTGTTGACTTATCACTTAGGGCTTTAGAGAACAAGGGTTAAGGAGAAGGAAGTGTGACCTATCAAGACACTTGTTGTGAAGACAATGTAACACAACACTTACAGATTATGTTCATGATTTTGGAGGACCAAAGGCTCCTAAGTTAGGCGGAATGATCGAGGTGGCTCAAAAAATGCTTAGAATTCAGAAAGTGTTGAAAATAGCTCCAAAATCAAAGTCATTATATTGAAGAGAAACCAAGACCATATCATATTTCTTGTCGCAATGATTCCAACAGTGCAAACAATACTCAAATTAGAGATCTTATGCTCAAGATATAACCGGTCAAAGTTCTAGTTAAACTGGGCTAAGTGACCATCACTAACGAGGAAAAAAATTGGCGAAGGGATGATGCATGAAAAATGGCGGTCAAAAAGGGAGAATTTGGCGCCTATTTCATTTTCCTAATAACCCTTAAAAAATGACAGCAAAATTTTAACTATTTTGTTATAATAAATAAAAAATATATATATTAGAGAGGGCAACAGGCTGCCACCCTAACCCAATGGCTCACACATATCATATATGTATATGGCTGAGGGTGGTCAAATCCCACCACCATATCATGGCCAAAGGTCCTTTAAATAAAAAACCACACGTTGATAATCTGAGGCCGACGTGACTTTAACTGGTATCGGCCGTTGGACGACCCATCCCACACGACGACCCCACATCACTTATAACTACAAACCCAAAACCACATAACCACACACTAGTTCAACCATAACACCAACAAAATGCCATGGTTAATAACAAATGTGCCTCCAAACAACATGCCAAACCAAACATTGTTAAATGTTGTGGCCATGGGTGGGGCTTGATCCTAGGCCTTGCACGCCCAATTGGGCCACTCCACCAATGGCCCAATGGGCCTTTCATTTTTATATCCACCCAAAAATTTATATATGAACCATATTCATTCATTGTGTGGAACAACGAACTAGAGGCTGAGAGAGCTGAACCAAGTGCAAAGCAGAACCCTACTTAATCGGTGTGTTTTTCGAGATAGAGAATATTCTAGGGGAATATTGCACATAATATTCTCATATAGAATCTTGAAGGAATATAAAAGATTCGCTAGAGGGTGAATTTTTACAGTGACATAAACATGCAAACTTTATACCCAAACGAACAAAAATTTCATAGGGAATGTGATGGTGTGGTCCATTTTCCGATCTTAGCAACAAAAATTCAGGCAATCAACAAAAAGGAATCTTTGCAGAATATTGTGGAAATTAAAATATTTCTTTGGAGGCTAATTTTTTATTGAGGCAGAATGGTTCTGACTTTCTAATAATTTTAAGAGAATTTCATAAGGAGCATAGTGGTGTGCATAGAATTTTCATATGAGCAGTGAATTTCTTGTCCATCTTCAGGTGGGAATCTTTGGGGGAATCTTTGAGATTCTCGAGGACCAAGATTTTGACAGTGACATAAAGGGGCCAAGTTTGTATTCGTTTAATAGAATTTCGTTCCACAAATTCAATGATATAGTCCATTTCATGAGTTAAGATTTGAATTTTTAGGCCATCCCTGAAAGTGGAGGCAAATGATGCAGTGATATTTTTCTTTTCATTTTCTAAGATGATGTTTTTGTTATCGAGATCCTTATTACCATTATGTTGAAGGATATTTTTATGCCACGTCATGTGAAAATTTATTAGCTTGTCATACTGAAGGACGACCCAAGTGAGTGAGAGTTCCTATAGGAGAATGTCTCGTGGAGACCCACGCCACTGTGGTTAAGGTAATTTATCCTTGTAATGACAACGGATGTACCATGTACTCATAATCATCTTGCAACACTTATTGAAGTGACCTCCCACTCTTCACACCAGGCTCGAATACATAACCCACACTGGGTGAGCTCTATTATCAATGTGTTTTTTGTTCTTGATTTTGTGGTTGTCATTATGTTTTCATCTTCCTCATAATATGCACATGTGGCTTTTCATACTCTTTCACATGAAATTCTGCTAAAATCACTGAAGTAAAAGATCTTGGTTAATTCCAATATAATAGGAGATTTGGATCAAGGAAAGACTACTACAAGGTAATGAGTATAAGGAATATCACCTCACAGATGATCACCTAGTTAGATTCAGAAACAAGATCTATGTGCCTAACAATGAGGAAATAAAAGGGATGACAATGAAATAATTCCATGTTAAGCCTCATTTGAGACATCCAGGGTATCATAAGACCCTTATAACCATTAAATATGTTATTACTGGTTGAACTGGAGGAAGGAAGAAAATTATTTTTGTAGCAAGATGCATTGAATGCCAACAAGTAAAGGCTAAGTGCAAGCAACCTGTAGGACGCTTGTAGCCTATTCCTACTCCAAAATGGAAATGGGAGGTAATCTCTATGGATTTCATTATAATATGGCCGGAAATGACTAGGCAACATGATGAGATCATGGTAGTAGTGGACAAATTGAACAATATAACTCATTTTGTGGTAGTCAAATCTACCAATTCTGCCAATGAAGTGGCACAAATCTTCATAAAGGAGGTTTTGAGGTTACATGAAATTCCCAAAAAAATTGTATCAGACAAAGATGCTAAGTTCATTTCCCTATTTTAGAACGAATATTTATAGGTTTGGGAATAAAGGTGGCATCTAACATAGCCTACCATCCATAAACAAATTTGAAAATAGAGAGGATAGGTAAAATCCTTGAAGAGATGTTAAGGATATATGTAATGCACCTTACCAAGATGTGTGAAGAATACCTACCACTTGTAGATACTAGATACCAAGAGTTGATAAGAATAAGTCCATTTGAAACTTTGTATGGGAGAAATTGCAACACACTTGTCATTTATAGTAATCTGGTCAATAAAGTCATGATTGGGCCTAACATGATCAAGGAAATGGAGTAACAAGTGTATCTTATAAAAAATAATTTTGAGGTGGAACAAGACAGGTATAAAACCTATGTTGATCATCATAGGGTTTAGAAGGAGTTCCAAGGTGGGAAACATGTGTATCAAAGGATTAAACTTAAGAAAAACTCCCTAAGGATGGGAACATGTGCCAGGTTGGGACCACGATATTGTGGATACTTTGAGATCCTTGAAAGGATCAGACGAGTGACATATAATTTGGCCATATCCACACAAGTCAAAGTTTATGATGTTTTCCTTGTGTTTTTTCTTAAGAGATATGCGTAGGATTCTAATCATGTGATTGATTGGTTTTCCCTATAAGTGGAACTAGAGGGAGAATTCCAGCCAAATCCTATGTGCATCCTAGACAGAAGGAACCTCATGCTCCAAAATCTAGCCATAAAACAAGTCAAAGTGGAACGAAAACTCTTTGGGCTAGAGGAAGCCACATGGAAAATGGTTGTCTCCATGAAGGAAACATACCATTTTTTTTTTTTTTATTGAGGAAAATATGAATATAATGTAAATATTATATAGAGCTACGTATATAAAGGCCCATAACACAATATGTAGTTGCATTTTGTCTTGGTTGTTGTATATGGGAAAAAGAACATCGAGGTTTGTGTTTGCAAAAGGGGGAGGGGACCGCGACAACCCCAACCATGGTTCTCATGTAACACACAATGTAAATGTCTCATAGAAATAAAATTAAATGGGTCGAGTCAAAGGAACATGGATTCTAGAGCTTCAGAGGTTGCTTGCTTAAGATTGCCATGAGTTTCTTGTTTAAGAAATTAGAAATGTTTTGGGGAAAACTATTAAAAGAGTTGGTTGTTTAAGTCCTAATGGACCGACCATGTAGTTAATATGGGATGAAAAGAGGTACATAGGCCATGCTATCTTGAGATGCATTAACAAGTAAGGAGGACAACGAAATTAATGTAGATTGACAATGTAGATAGTAAGGACAGATGGTCAACCACTTTGTAATGAGAAAACAATTGAGAAGAAGGAATTTGAAAAGGAAAGAATGAGAATAGGACATAGAACAAGGAAAGAGAGAGGACGAGAAGAGAAGATAACAAGTGAAAGGGTGGAGTAAAAGATTCAAGTAGGAGACAAAGAATGAGCATGAGATGGAGAGGAAGGAGACAAGGCACTGGTTTTGCTTGGTAATATGGGTGAGCAGATGTTTTCTCCTTGGTGAGGAGCAATTCCTTTGGAGTCCCTATAAAGCCAGGGAGTGGAGATGGTTTTATCTGGATTCCCATAGCAGTGTGGGTGGAGGATTGTGTCATTGCTTTCCTAGAGGGAGAACCTCTAAACCTTCTCGCTCATTATTATAGTGTGTTATGGAATCTAGTACGTGGGTGGAACCATCAAGTGTTGATTTAAGGGCAGGGAGTTCACTCTTTGGAGTATTTTGTTGTTTTAAGGGTGGATAGGTCACTCTCTAGATTCTATTATTGTTTTAAGGTTGTATAGGTTTCTCTTTGGATCCCATTGTATTCTTAGGGTGGATATAACTGGCCTCTAGATTCCCTAAGTATTATTAACTATTGAGTAGCCAGTGGGTGGAGGGGAGAGGTCCCCTAGATTCCTTGTTTTAGTTGGCAATCGGTATTATCCTTAAAGAAAGCCCTTTAGTGTTTGGGATCTTGCTCGGGGGTAACGATTGTAATTATTTTTGGTTGTAGCCATCTATAATCAGGTGGACATTCCTTGTCCTAGACTTATATGCCCAGGGTATTCCAAGGCAAGTGTTTATGTATTTGTTGTGTTAATGAATGTGTGCCTATATTTCTAATTTTGAATGTTGTTGATACCATGATGAAAATTTATTACAAGTACTGGAATGAAATTGTGCCGAGCAACATAAACAATATATGTGTAATACATTTTGGCATGAAGTAATTGTTAAGAAATATTTCCTATGCTAACAACAAGCACGTGAGGTAACAAACTCTAATATTGAATCTCATAAATGGCTCAGGAGTTAGAGTCGACTATTATTATCTAGACCATATAAATCCTTTATTAACAAAATGACAATTACAATAGAGACAACCCGTTGGTCAAGTATGTCTATGCACGTCTCATTGGCCAAATGCTAACATAAGAGTTACAAGTGGTGACCAAGATTGGGAATGTTGGTGACGACATTGAGGATGATATCCTCTTATAACTCTTGTAGCCTAGGTTTTTCTTGAGAGATGCAAGCAACCTTATATTTCTAGAAATCCTGGAAGCCTTCGAAAAGTCCTAGAGGGCCACTGGCTATAGTTTTAGTGTTGCTTTCTATGGTACTACAATCTCGAGGATACACCTTGGTCTACATATCAATGACGGGTGTTGAGCTCCCCAAGGTCCTTTTGGTACTTAAAATTCTAGTTTGTTAGGGAGGATTTGCTTGTACCGAATATTAGGAAGGTAGTTCCTGTAAAGTCTAGCAATGCTTAAGGGCCTCACAAATTTGTTGGCCTAGATTGCGATGGTGGAAAAACTTGTGCAACCAAGTATGAGAGGACCTCATAATCATCAGTGATATCATGGAGTTACATGCATGCTTTATTTATCACCAAAACCTATGTAATCGATGCTACTAATTGGAAGAAAGCCAAAGATGTGGCATTCCCTTATTGGATCCTAAGATCATGCCTTATCAGGATTGGGTGCAAGAGTTTGTTTGTCTGGGATAACATCTTGGACCGTACCTCATGGACCAATAAGAGAAAATGTGGGTGGAGGGATGCCCACCCATTCTTCGTTGTGATGCCCCTAGAGAGAGTGTGATGGCATTATATTAAATAGAGAGAGTGTGATGTAGAGATAGTCAATTCCAACAACTAAAATGTAATGGTTAATTTTGTCTGAAAAAATATTTCTTAGTAAAGGTTATCTTAAAAAATTCAATCATAAATAAATTAATGGAATTACTATTTACTAAGAAAAAATAAATTAAATCATATAAAATTAAACTTAAAATAAAATTAATTGAATTAAAATAAAATATTTTTTTTATTCCAACACCAAAAATTAGCACTTAGTTTTCATTGAAAATTTATTTATTGAAAAAGGATATAAATTAAATTTCAATTAAATTAAAAAGGACCGACTAATATGGTCAAAATTAATTAACAAAGAATCAATTATAAAATTATAAAATAACCAAAATTAATTAAGAAAAAATAGCAACGGTAAACAAAGTAGCAAAGTACTACAACGAACACGTGGCGATAATATACTCTTTCCTGGATGTGCATCCTTATCTCGGTTGGAGGATCCAAGCATCGCCTTAGGTTTCTATCTCCCGTTTAATATGCTGCACTATCTTTCTCATCCCCGGATTTTGTTCTTTAACTTATTGGGTGGTCTCCAGCAATGGATGGAGTTTCCCTGTTTTAAAGCTTTATCCATAGCCCCTGGGCACTCAAGTGTGATAACGCAACAATATGGCAGAAGACGAATTTCTCTACAAGAACACAGGACAGGTTTTCTCCGGTACCAATAAGAGACCAGAATGTCTCTCTCAATAATGGCACTTCTGTTAATAATGAAATGTCGAGTATGTTTTATCAATTACTAGTTTTCTCTGACTCTGTATATGCCTTTGACTCTAGTTCTTAAAATATTTTCAAATAACCCGACGACATTGTGTTGGAGTTCCTTTATGGGTGAAAAACTGATTTCTCTCACCAATTAAAACATTGCTATGCAAGAAATATCAAGAATCACAACTACTGATATGGTCTAAGAAAATAACAGAGAACTCCCTACACACAAATAAATACGGTAAATTACCCGAATCCTTAGTGGGAAAACCTCAACAGAGGGACTGTTTGCAGGCCAGCCTTAACCGGATGAACCGAACGTGGAACGATCGATCAGGGCTATTAACATCGTTTTCACAGTAGACAATATATCGAATATACTCACTAGAAAGAATTCCTATGATTCCTATGACTACAGATACCGTGCTCCGTTCCAGAATTTGTACTGCAGTCGCTTTTCCTCTTCTGTAAAATGTGAATGATCGATTCAAGTGAATGAAATTGGTAAGCTTAGTTAAAATTAATTTCAATTTAAATATATGTCTTCGTCCAATCATGATAATGAAAATTGTAAAATTATATCCCTCGGTTAATCCCCTAGGAAGTTAGAAAGTCAATATTATAATAATAAATTATATCACATTTTATGATTTTGAATTTCTTTTGATAGAATTATATAATCAGTAAAATTAAATTAAATATAAAACCACTACTTCTTTTCTCTAATGTGAATACTCATACAACAATGGATTCATTAGAGGTATCTATATCTGATATAGAAATTACATTTTAGATTCATATCGTGAGAGTATTTAATTAATAATAGAAAAGAGGAAATTGTAAAATACTTTGAATTATTTTTTGATGGTGATAATTTTATTAGAATATAAATAGATTTAAGAAGAGAAAGTACATACTTTATAGTTTTCCAAGAATATGTGAATCCAACATCGTTCAATGAATTGTTTAGATAAAAAAAATGATCCGGCGCGTTTTTTTAAATTCATAAGAACAAAAATTTAAAAAGGATATTTATTCTTATTATTATTAAAAATTATATTATCTTTCCTATATATTTATTGTAAACCACAATGGAGTATCTATAAAAAAAAAGGGCTCAAGTATGAAAATGTCCTTGTAAATATTAAGATGGTAAATGATACTTTCTATTAAGATGGTAAAGGATACTTTCTATTAATATTAGACTTGAGGTGAGGTAGTGGAAAGGAGACATATTAGACATTCCCAAAATATTTAACATCTACATGTCAATATTGATAGAAATAATAAGAAGAAAATAAAATAGTGTAATAGATAAAGATGTATAAAATTAAGAAAATGGGAATTATGACAAAAGAGTATTTGATGATGTAAAAAGATATAGTCATAAATTTATAGTTTTCACTGAGGTAATTTAATTTTTAGTTTTGTGAGGGTGTATTTTATGTAGGTTTATATATAATCTTAATCAATAAAATATATAAATTAGAAAGTTCAACTAACTTTAATAGTGTCTTTTTCATTCTAAATAAAATCGTTAGCATAATATATTAAATAGTATTTTAATAGTATGTTAGCATAGATAAATCAACATGATATATAATTTTAGAGAAATAGAATAGGTATCCATGAAGAAAAAAGATAAACCTCATTTTTCTTGTTTGCGAGATGTCTATATTTTTCTTTTCAAAATTTTCACTAAGCCATACTTATAAAATTAATTTTGCTAATAAGCTCTGAATGTCATGACAAATTACACCCATAACATATGACTATATATTTTAGTGTTTTGTGAAACCAATGATAGAGAAACAACATTACGGAAAGTGTGAGTTTTATTGATAGTGCTGGATACCACCAACATACATGGGATCTCCCCGCTATAAGGTCCCAATTAGACCTTATACTATTTGGTGTAGCAATGATATGGCTCAATTGTCGTTCACTTAAAGATATGTTTTCGTTAACTGTTATCACGAGGGAGAAGCACAAATGTCCTCTCGAATAAGCAAGTGAGTGTGCTTTTAGACTGTTTGATTGCAAATGTAGCAAGGCTCTATCACTACGGAGGAGAAACAAAGTGAGATTCTAAGAGAAAAGTAATAGTACTACCCTAATGGAGACACACACATAAATAGAAGGGCTCATTTAACATCAAGTGGAACATTTCACATAGATGCAACGAACATTATACATATTACAACACATTTCCAATAAGATAAGCACCGAAGCCACCAAAATAGTTCAATTACCCCAGTAGATATGAAAGAAAGCATGAACCACAAACTTCCAAGGAATAGTCTTACAAAAATTCACAATCGAAGTGTGAAAATGTGTCTGCCTGAAATTCTTTAAAATTAAGCAAAAGTTCCAAGGTACATCAATAAAATGGAGATCACTAGCTCAAATAGTGGAGCATTAGAGTCACTCCTTACTTCCCAAAAGTACTAAATCTATCTCTCTAATGCCTTAAGGGAGAAGCCATAGTTAATAGTGCTCTTCATGAGAAATCAATATCCTTTTATAACTTGAGGCATGGCACTTCACATCCCAATGACACTTGAATTTCCAACTCTTGATGACCTCTAGACTTCCAAATTACCTTTGGAATTACATATGACTTTTAGTATTACATGTCTTTTTGACTTCCATGGCTCTTTTGTCCACATATGACTCTTGTACTTCTACTTGTTTGTCTTTACAATGATTACAACATTACATGATAGACTTCCACATCATCATATGATGAAGACGTGACATGTCACTATCTTTGATGATTGAATCTAATAATGACTAATGACATGGAATTTCTTCAATGGTGACACATCTGCCACTTATGTCCTTGTTCTTCATACAAATTTTGATCATTGATGCCTTTACCCTCCAAAGTGTCTTTGATCTTGGATTCTTTAGGGTGCTTCAATCATCAAGCTTTCACCATTTTATTTGTTCTTTGATGCTTTCGTTGATTGTATTCTCTACTCAATATACCTCATGTGTGCTTGTAATGCTCTTTTTAGAAAACCTATAATTGCAATCCCTCATGACAAGCAACCATCAACCTAGAAATTTCATATTCTAGCATGGTTTATGCAAATTTTCTACTTATTCCCTTTTATCACACTTAAAAGAGACAATGATACCTTCTAGGTGCATTGGAAGGCTTTGAAGGGCTAAAAGGTTGAGAGGGAAGGATTAAGGACTTAAGCATATGCTCATCAACTCAATGGAGATGAACAATCAAGGCAGGGTGCATGGAGCAAGTTTGAAGGATGAAGGAGGCTTTGGGCTTACCAAGTGCGTTGTGCACTCAATCGAGAGAAGAAAAGTGTGGGGTCCACTCTTAAAGGCTGAAAGGGGAAATCATAAAGTCTTTGGTTTGCACTCATGTGCTCAAGAGGCCCAGGAGGGCACATGGCACAAGCCTAAAGGCTGAAAGCTAATGCTTCATACCTTCAGAGTGCACTCATGTGCTCAAGGTGTTTAGGAGGGAGGATATTGCACTATGGAAGGCTAAAGGGTTGAGCTTAAGGCCTTGATGATGCGCTCAAGTGTTCAATTAGGGCACACTTATTTTAGTCAATGTAGCACACTCTAAGAAAGATTTAGTCTCTTGAAGGGTGCAATTCAGAAAAAGGAAGGCAAAAGGGCTTAAGGAGCACACAATGAACTCTTGAAGGGTGCATGGTGCACTTTCGAACAATGAAGGATTTCCAATCAAGCGTTTAGAGTGTGCTCATGTACTTTTGGCTTTAATGGGTTCACTTTGAAACCAAAATTTGTTTAAGTCTAGGAGATAGAAGAAGTGGATAACATGATGTGTTTTAGACACAAGTTATGTGTGACACATACTAAGTCATCAATGAAAATTATAAAATCTCACACAATGATAAATATACATCAAGAGACCACTTAGTACACATTCCTAATGTATGATGAGTGAAATGTCTGTGATTGCGACTGACAAGTGTCATTTTACAATAACAAAGATGTTACGGTCGTGAAATGCACCTAAAGATGTTCTAACCAATGCGACTACACTTGAGAACATAGGAGGAAACTTGAAACACATAGAATAACATTAGATGACACATGATGATCAAGGTGACTATGATAGTAGGCTCCAAAATTTGAATGTAGTGAAATTTTGGATAGTTCTAGAAGAAACAACACTTGGCGACATAGTGGGCATAGTTTAGCTTCTCTGTATGGGAATGTCTTTTGGTTAATAGGAAAACCTTCAGGAAGTATTGATTTCCTTAATTTCCCCATTTTGACCCTATTTTATACATATAATTTCACTTTTCTCTACTTGGTTGAACACACACAAAGGTACACCAAGTGACAATTATTTCAACCCAGGAAAGGGTGATGTGTGTGGCGATTTTATGATATTCAAAGTATGAGTTTTTATCTCTGGTGTTTTTCTGTTGCTATAAGGCTTAGACAACACCCTAGTGGAGCCATTTCAGGTGCACAAATGTCACATAAGTGCCAACGAGCCTAGACAGTACCCTAGCGAAGTCACTTTCTTCACCTCTATGTGCAAAAACCCTTTCTCTTATTTCACCCCTTATCTATTTATTTAATAGAATAATGCATCAACACTTATTATTTTGAGCGAGTGGAATCTAAATCTTGACTTATTGAGAGAAGAGGAGGTTTCCCCTTCAGAGAAGTATTTTAATACCTATGATATGGGTTTGATCGCTCTAAATTTTCCCCTTATCCATTTTGTACTAGATTGGACAAGTGTTACCACCTAAGTAGATTCAGACCAAGTGGAGTAGTTTAGATACTAGCATAGGCACAGACCTAATAGGTTCCCTCAAGCTTCCCCTTCAGGAAAATTTTTATTTTCCATCTGGACTTAGCTCAACCTATGGAATTTTCCAAACCAAAGAAGGAGAACAACAAAAATGAATGTGTTGTGGTTGTCACACTTCTCCTTTATTATACCACAAAGTCTTTTGAGCCATTCACTTTTACAAACGGTTTTATTTATGTACCATGACCAACAAAAATGATAGAATACGACACAAGTAACATAAAACACGATTGACACAAATAAAACGAAAAAAATAAAAAAACTGTAGAGGAAGTGGAACTTGTAGCTACTACTGGAAGTAATGTTTCAAATCTTAGCCATTTATGGGAAGGGGGTTAATCCTACAATCTAAGGATTTCAACTTGAAGTGTGAAAATGTGTCGCCTAAAAGGCTTTGAAATTAAGCAAAGTTCCAAGGTACATCAATAAAATGGAGATCACTAGCTTAGATAGTGGAGCGTTAGAGTCACTACTTACTCCCCAAAAGTACTAAATCTATCTCTCTAATGCCTTCAAGGAGAAGCCAAGGTTAATAGTGCTCTTCATGAGAAATCAATATCCTTTTATAACTTGAGGCACGGCACTTCACATCCCAATGACACTTGAATTTCCAACTCTTGATGACCTTTGGACTTCCAAATGACCTTTGGAATTACATATGACTTTTAGTATTACATGTCTTTTTTACTTCCATGGCTCTTTTGTCCACATATGACTCTTGTACTTCTACTTGTTTGTCTTTACAATGATTACAACATTACATGATAGACTTCCACATCATCATATGATGAAGACGTGACATGTCACTATCTTTGACGATTGAAAATAATAATGACTAATAACATGGACTTACTTTAGTGGTGACACATTTGCCACTTATGTCCTTGTTCTTGATACAACTTTTGATCATTGATGCCTTTACCCTCCAAAGTGTCTTTGATCTTGGATTCTTTAGGGTGCTTCAATCATCAAGCTTTGACCATTTTCTTTGTTATTTGATGCTTCCATTGATTGTATTCTGTACTCGATATACCTCATGTGTGCTTGTAATGCTCTTTCTAGAACATCTGTAATTGCAATCACTCATGACAAGCAACCATCAACTTGGAAATTTCATATTCTAGCATGGCTTATGCAAATTTTCTACTCATTCCTTTTTATCACACTTAAAAGGAACAAGGATACCTTCTAGGCGCATTGGAACACTTTGAAGGGATAAAAGGTTGAGAGAGAAGGATTAAGGACTTAAGCATGTGCTCATCAACTCAATGGAGAAGAGAAATCAAAGCAGGGTGCATGGAGCAAGTTTGAAGGATGAAGGAGGATTTGGGCTTACCAAGTGCGTTGTGCACTCAACCGAGAGAAGGAAAGTGTGGGGTCCACTCTTGAAGGCTGAAAGGGGAAATCATAAAGCCTTTGGTATGCACTCATGTACTTAAGAGGCCCAGGAGGGCGCATGGCATAAGCCTAAAGGCTGAAAGTTGATGCTTCATACCTTCAGAGTGCACTCATGTGCTCAAGGTGTTTAGGAGGGAGAATGTCACACTATGGAAGGCTAAAGGGTTGAGCTTAAGGCCTTGATGATGTGCTCAAGTGTTCAAGGAGGGCACACTTCTTTTAGTCAATGTAGTGCACTCTAAGGAAGATTTAGTCTCTTGAAGGGTGTAATTCAGAAAAAGGAAGGGGAAAGGGCTTAAGGAGCACACTTTGAACTCTTGAAGGGTGCATGGTTCATTTTAAAACAATGAAGGATTCCCAATCAAGGCTCTAGAGTGTGCTCATGCACTCTTGGCTTTAATGGGTTCACTTTGAAACCAAAATTTGTTTGAGTCTAGGAGATAGAAGAAGTGGATAACATGATGCGTTTTAGACACAAGTTATGTGTGACAGATACTAAGTCATCAATGAAATTAGAAAATCTCACGCAATGATAAATATACATCAAGAGACCACTTAGTACACATTCCTAATGTACGATGATTGAAATGTGTGTGATTGTGACCGAAAAGTGTCGTTTTACAATAACAAAGATGTTACGGTCATGAAATGCACCTAAAGATGTTCTAACCAATGCAACTACACTTGAGGACATAGGAGGAAACTTGAAACACATAGAATCACATTAGACGACACTTGATGATCAAGGTAACTGTGATAGTAGGCTCCAAAATTCAAATGTAGTGAAATTTTGGATAGTTGTAGAAGAAAAAACACTTGGCATCACACTGTGCATAATTTAGCTTCTTTGTATGGGATTGTCTTTTGGTTAATAGAAAAAGATTTAGGAAGTATTGATTTAATTAATTTCCCCCTTTTGACCTTGTTTTATATATATAGTTTCACTTTTCTCTACTTGTTTGAACACACAGAAAGGTACACCAACTGACAATTAATTCAACCCAGGAAAGGGTAACGTGTGTGGCGATTTTATGATATTCAGAGTATGAGTTTTTATCTCTGGTGTTTTTATGTTGCTATAAGGCTTAGCAAACACCATGGTGGAGCCATTTCAGGTGCAAAAATGTCACATCAGTGCCAACAAGCATAGACAGTACCCTAGCGAAGTCACTTTCTTCACGTTTGTGTGCAGAAACCCTTTCTGTTATTTCACCCTTCATCTATTTATTTAATAGAATAATACATCAACACTTATTATTTTGAATGAGTGGAATACAAATCTTGACTAATTGAGAGAAGAGGAGGTTGCCCCTTCAGAGAAGTATTTTAGTACCTCTGATATGGGTTTGATCGCTCTAAATTTTCCCCTTATCCATTTTGTACTAGATTGGACAAGTGTTACCACTTAAGTAGATTCACACCAAGTGGATAAGTTTAGATAATAGCATAGGCTTAGACCTAATAGGTTCCCTCAAGGTTCCCCTTCGGGAAAATTTTTATTTTCCATCTGGAGTTAGCTCAACCTATGGAATTTTCCAAACCAAAGGAAAATAACAAAAATGAATGTGTTGTGGTTGTCACACTTCTCCTTTATTATACCATAAAGTCTTTTGAGCCATTCACTTTTACAAATGGTTTTATTTATGTACCATGACCAACAAAAATGATAGAATACGACACAAGTAACATAAAACACGTATGACTGACAAAAATAAAATGAAACAACTGTACAGGAAGTGGAACTTGTAGCTACTACTGGAAGTAATGTTTCAAATCTTAGCCATTTATGGGAAGGGGATTAATCCTACAATCTAAGGATTTCAACTTGAAGGTTTTTTGGCAGAGCTTTCCTTCGATGGTACCAGGTCCAATCTGCAGAGGATGGAACTTTGTGTGTTTACCTTTGTCTTCATGGGGTTTATCCCACTTCAGTACTAGGTCATCCACATCAAAGCTTTTTTCCCCTGCAAATTTCTTATCAAACCATCTCTCTATAGTGTTTTGATGCACAACAAATATGTCCTTGGCTTTGAGCCTTTCTTCCTCGAGTTTGAGTAAAGTTTTATCCTTCTCTGAACCAGAAGACAAGGTCTAACTTGTGACTCTTGGTAGAGTTGCAAGGCTAGAAGATAAAGGTTTTGGGGCAAGATAATTCATTTACCATAATCTATAAATTATGGAAAGGTTTTAAAGGCAGGTTTCAGAGCTACATGGCCAACCCATAATGCATTAGTCAAAGCAATATGGTAGGATTTTAGCACAAATAGAATGGTATTCTTGATTATGAGGATAATATTTTTATTTTTTGATTTAGCTAAACCATTTCCTCGTAGGTAATAATTACATGCAAGTTTTAAAACAATCCCATTTTGTAATGTGAATTCATAAATTTTTAATGGTGAAAAATAAGTCGCATTATCAAAGATAAGTGACGTAGGAACACCAAACTTGGTGATAATGTTATGTTGTAAGAAGTGGATGACTTCTTCATCTTTTGCTTATCTAAGGGGAACTGCTTCTAACCATTGGGTAAAATAATGTCTCGATGTTAGGATATATCAGTGTTGTTTTGATGGGTGAGGAAATATTTTTATGATAACATTTAGACCCCAATGTTGGAATAGTTCCTAAACTTCTACTGGTATCAGTGGGGCGATTGACCTTTGATCACAACCGATGCATATATGACAAGCTTGGCACTTGTGGATGTAATAATGAGCATCTTTGAATAGAGTGGGCCAATAATAACTATCCCTCATAACTTTATGTGGTGTAGTGTTTCCTACATAGTGGTCACATATCGGTCCATCATACAAGTCTCTAAGTACCTTCCCCATATCCTGCAGCTCAAGGCATCTTAGCAAGATGCCATTGTGGTGCTTTTTGCAAAGCACTCCATGGACTAGCTAGTAAGATAAAGCTTTTAAACAATTTTCTTTCTTTTGTTTATTCGTTAAGTGCACAGTAAGGGTGCCATGCTCTAGAAATTGTCATAAATATGAATATCATGGAAATGTAGATGTGGACTAAGGAACATTCACAATATTTTACATCTCTATTTCCTTATCAAAAACTAAAATATCTCACTCGAGAGCATCTCTTACTTTGGCTGCTATCTTAAAGAGGCCACGACCCCTTATGGTATGAATTGGTTTGAATTCCAGATCATATTCTTATAAGCAGGTCATCTAGTTAGCCCTCTCCTCACCTAGATCTTGCAGCACGGATAGTGTTGTTACCACTGGATGAGGCACAAAAATGATCATGTGAGCTTTCAAAAGATAGGGTATGAAATACATAATTGTCTTATACACTGCATATGTTTGTTTGTCAATGGAAGGATAATTCAATTCTTGCCATTGTATATAAGTTATCATAAAAGAGATAGACTGCTCATTTTGTTCAATATCCTTCTGATTCAATATGGACACAAGAAACGAATTCGAAGAAAATGTATAGAGTAGGAAATATTTCCCATAGTTTGGATTGAATAACACGGGCGCATCAGAAATAACTTACTTAATTAGAGAAAAAACTTCCTTCTCTCATTTATCCTATTTGGATATTGCATATTTCTTAATCATCTCTTGTATATGTTTTACTATCTCAGCATAATCACACATGCATTTTCTTAGGAAATTAATTTTCGCTAGGAAAGACTACATGACCTTTTTATTCACTAGAAATAGGATATATGGGATGGTTTTGACCCTCTTGGGATCAATTTTAATTTCACCTTTTACAGTTATGTTCCCCAAGAGAATCACTTTAGACACACCAAAGGCACTCTTCTTGGGATTAAGATACATCCCATACTTTTGAAACCGCTCAAATATTTGTTTCAGATGACATACATGATCTGATCGTCTTCCTAGAAAACATTGTAACATCATCCAAATAAAAATTATTCTCTAACCAATAAGTTCATGGAAGTAAATGTCCATCACTCTTTGGAAAGTTGTACTGATGTTGATAAGTGCAAATGGCATCCTTTTGCAAGTGAATGTTCCCCATTTGGTCTTAAAGGTGGTCTTCAATTGGTCTGGTTCTACGACTTGAACTTGATTGTAACCAGAGAAACCATCTAATAGAGAAAAAATCTCATACTTGGATACTGTCTAAAGGATCTATTCCATGGATGGAACTCAGTAATTGTCTTTATCAGAAGCCTGGTTGAGGTTTCAGAAATCAAGACATAGACTTATTTTACCACACTTCTTTCTAAATAGGATCAAGCTGGAAACCTAAGTGGAATGTTTGAATATGAAGATGATTCAAGCATCCAACAAATTTCTTAATTACTTTTGGATGAGGGCTCCAGTGTTGGATGAAATTTTTGTAATTTTTTTTGGATTTTTATTTATAGCTATAACATGCTGGATAATACGAGTGTCATATGTCTTTAAATAATCATATGTCCATGAAAATACATCATGATATTGTTTGAATAAGTGGATAAATTCCTAATTATCCTATGGATAATAACGCATACTAAGTTGTACATACTCCAGATCTTCTTGTGTTTCCATATTGACTTATTTAGATGATTACTTTGAGATTTGAGTCTTCATGTTGGTTTCTCCTCTAAACTAGTTTTGTAGGTCATATGACTTCTCCAGGGACACCACACCCTTATGCATAGTGTTTCCTTTTGTTGCATTGGATTCATCCTACAGAAATTAATCGTCCTTAACCTCATTTATTGAAGCATATTTGAATACATCCACATTAGCCATAAAGTGCAGTATCTTTTGGTCTTCATTGAAATTTTTTAAATTAGTGATGTTATGTGGCACAGATGGTTTATATATAATTTCAATAGAAAACCATTTTTCAATGGTGACATCTGAGTGATTGAATTTGGTAACCCATTTGCTATAGCATTTCCAACTCTAGGAACACAAACAATATTGAAAGGTTTGAAATGATTGATTAAACACCATACCTCATGTGGGTAGCTTTTTAGATTCAGTGAAGCGTAGTTTATTGTATCTTATACCTGATGAGTGACCGCCTCTGAGTCACTGATTAGCTTAAGAATTCTACCTTTAGGTCAATATATTTCTTTAATCGAAGTACGAGTGCTTCATATTCAATAGTATTATTAGTACACTCGATGTCCAAATGGCATGAAAGGATATGTTTTTTATTGCATGCATTTGTAAGTATGCAACCAACTCCAAAGCCATCCAACATATTTGAAACATTGAATTATGGACTCAAAATATTATTAGCTACTAGGTTTCTTCCTATACTAGATGGAGAAAAAGGAAGGATTTCCAACTATGTATTTGGTGGAATGGGTGATGGTTAGGCCTGATAACACCCGAGGTCAACTTTAAGGAAACAAGTCCGAAAGATCATATAAGCAAAATAAATAGTCCCATTGTGGCCCTGAAGTGGTGTCATAGTGTGTTTCATATACAACTCATTTTCCACCCAAATCTATTTATTCTTTCCCTTGTATGGAAGCCATAAATGTGACCAGTCTCTCACAAAATATCATTGTAATTTTCTAGAATAGTCTTTGCTAAGGAGCACACCATAGGCTTCTGGAATGTACACAATTACAATATGTATATATTGACGAATTTGAACGTCCTTTAATAATGTAATAAGCACATCCTTGAGCTTAGCAACATCTTGGATGAGAGATCTGTCCAACTGAATAATTTGTGCATCAATTTTGTCTATTTAGAATTTATTTTCTTGGCAACAGATAATGGGATTATGTTTATAGATGCACTAGAATCTACAAAACAATTATGGGCATCATAATTGAAATTTTCAAATGTTATAAAATCAGAGGGGACATAGTGTTATCTTATAGTGTTACAACATTAACTATAGATTCAAGGGGATTAGATAACTTACCAGACACCATTTGAGACAAATAACATTTATCACCTAGAAAAGGTTGTGAAAATAATTATACAATTAATTCACAATGGTCTGTGATCCTCGCGAGCTCATAGATGGAAATATTGGCACACACTTTCTTAAAACATTCAATAATATTATAATCAAATGTTTCAATTCTAGTGGGAAGTCTTGAAGTGTGTGGAGGAGTATCTTTGTTTGACACTTCTGTAGGGGTAGATGTTAGGATATTCCGACACATAGGAAATAGTTAAGTTCAACTTGGTCTAGTATAGAGTTAGGTAAAGTGTGTTTCTTTACCGTTGTACATTTTGTAACTTACAATCTGACGGTCACGATATGTAGTGATCCGACGGTTCATTCTCTCCTCGGTATTACCGACACTTGATCCGTGGCTTGACACCCGATTGGTCCATGAATTCTATTTAAAGCGCATGGAGGGTCATTTGTAGGTTCACCATGCATGAGAGAAGCTTATGTAAATTTTCATTCTTTTATTAATAATTGCCTGTAGTAGCCACGTTGGCGCAGGCCGTGGACTGTTTCCCTCTAAGGGTTTTAACCACGTCAAAATACTGGTGTATTGATCTGTGATCTGTTTGTGAGCGGTGTCCTTTTGGTGTTCTGTCTGAGGAACTTACCCTGTAAATTCCTACATGGTATCAGAGCTATTTGAGGGCCGCGTTCGTTGGTCATCCAAATCTGAAGCCGGTAGAACTGCATGCGGCTGTCGTTTCCTAGATCTACTTTTTCTGACTACTTTCGGGCCGAGAGGACTACTCTTTTGTGTTTGGAGCATCTGTTCCAGTGAGGAACCCCTTTCGTTTCATGCGAAAAGGTTTCTGGTAGCCCTATCTGCGTCATTTTTAAGATCTGGATGTATACAATGTTTATCTGTAGTTTACTGTTATTTTCTCTCTGCTTATTTTGGTTTCTGTTTATTTAGCCTTTTTTATTACCGGATCTATACCTTTCATTTCTGCGTATGCTCTTTTCCCTGCGACTCTGTGTGATCTGGGCAAATCAGAAACAGAAAGGAAATTTTTTTTTCTCTCATGCGTATGCTCTTTTCCCTGCACCTTAGTGTGATCTTGGAAAATCAGAAACATTGAGAAAAATATTTAGTTTCTGGCTAAAGCTAACTTCGAGCCGTAAGGTTTGTTTTTCTTTGCATATTCGTGTTGGGTTTTTTGTTTTTGTTTTGTAGGAAAAAAGAGCTTTCTCAAGGCAAGCACGCAACCCAAGCCCCCCCCCCTCTCTCTCTCTCAAATTTTTTGTATAACTCAATTGGTTCAAAGCTATTTTAAGAGAGTAGAGGTCTTGGGTTCAAATCTCCATTTTGTGGGGGCTTTTTTTTTCCTTCCCGCACATTCGCGCACTTTGCCGGCAACTTCAACAATATGTTTTCAAAAAGCCATAACTTCTTCATCCGGAAGCCTTTTTCATAGCCGTTCTTTTTAAAACAGCCTAATTTTTCGAGATCTATCCATTGGAACACTTACTTTTAGCATCTTCAGCTTCAGTTTTTTTAAAATGGAAAGTGCATGCTAAGTCATTCTTGACAGCACTAACTACTTCCAATGGGTATCCTACATGGAAAATTTACTTAGAAGTAAAGGTCTCTACAGAATAGCCACGGGCCAAGAGAAGAAACCAAAAGATGAAGACAAGGTTGCAAAATGGGAAATAGACAAGATCAAGCACGTGGTTTGATAGGGATGTCTATTTCTCCTGATCTTAGATTCCATATTGCAGAACTTGATACTCCTCATGAAGCATTGGAACAAATCACTAAAGTTTTTGGGATTAAAAATGAAATTAGAGCCCATCAACTTGAAAATGAGTTGCTTACATTGGATCCTAATAATTTTTCTTGCATTGAAGATTTCTTGTCCAAATTCAAGACCCTTAGATATCTCTTGGAAGGTGTTAAGATTAAGAAAGAAGATGGTAACCTTATTTATTCCATCCTTACTAAGTTGGGACCAGCCTACTCTGTAATTGTTTCCACCTTCCATTCTACAAGGGAAGCTTTCATTTGTCAAGGAAAAGACTACAAGGCCCCTTCCTTTGACTCTTTTTTTGATTCTTTAATAAGAGAACAAGAAAAACTCTTACACCTTGGTCTTCTTAATCTTGGAAACTCTTCCAAGAAAGCGTTAGCCACCCAACAGCAACCAAATTTAAAGAATCCTAAGAAGTCATATCCTAAAAAGAATGGTCCTAAACCAAACAAGGGTCCTAAGCAGACTCAGTCTCAAAATGAAAGATCATTTCAGCAAAATGATAAGACCAATAAAAACAAATGGAAGAAGACTGACAGACATTGTAACTTTTGTAATCCAGATGGCCACTTAGAATCTAAATGCTTTAAGAAGATGGAAGCCTTGGAAGCCGCAATGAAGAAACATAACATCCATGTGGAGCATTCTTCTACTTCAACTTCAACTTCATCTTTAGGAATGGCACTTTCTGCATGTCGTTGTCAATCATCTCAGTCTGGTTATGCATTAAATGTATCTTCTTCTTCTCATTCTCATGAGTGGCTCATTGATTCTGGAGCCTCTTATCACATGGCCAAAAACAAAGCCATGTTTTCTTCTTTACATGATTGTAACACCAAAAATATATATGTTGGTGATGATAGATCTCTTAATGTTGTAGGGACTGGAACTGTTCATCTAGACAATGGTCAGTTTAATGATGTATTATGTGTTCCAACCTTATCCAGCAACCTTCTATCTGTATATCAGATAACTCATTCAGGTGAAGGTAAAATTGTTGAATTTTCACCTCATGATGTTGTATTCAAGGATCTAAGAGATCCTAAACAGATTCTAGCTACTGGTATTGCTGATGATTCCACAAGGTTGTATAAGTTTCACAACTTTGGGTCATCAAATCTTCCCTCAGTATTTGTTGCTCATAATGATGAAGTGAGCAAACTTTGGCATGAGCGATTTGGTCACTTAAATTATCGCTCCCTTCAGCATCTATGTAAAGAAAATATGGTGACAGGTCTTCCTATGGTATCTTGCAGAGATGGTGTTTGTTCCGGATGTGTAATCGGAAAACATCATCGGGACAGTTTTGACAAACGTGCCTCTTGGCACGCCTCGGCCCCTTTACAGCTTGTGCACAGTGATTTGTGTGGTCCTCTTCCTGTTGCTTCATTCTCTGGCTGCAAGTATTTCTTAACTTTCATTGATGATTTCTCCAGACGCACTTGGGTATACTTCTTAAAACTCAAGAGAGAAGTATTTAACACATTTTTGGCCTTCAAAGCCTTTGTTGAAAAACAATCTAGACATCAAATTCTTAAGCTAAGAACTGATAATGGTGGAGAATATGTTAAAAACACATTCATCAACTTTTGCACCGAAATGGAATTCAAATGCAACATACTGTTCCATACACTCCACAACAAAATGGTGTAGCTGAAAGGAAAAATCGCACCTTAAAGGAAATGGCTAATTGTATGCTGCAATCTAAAGGACTCAGTCTTAGTTTTTGGGCCGAAGCAATTAATTATGCAAATTATATAATAAATCGCACTCCTACTAAGGTTCTAAAGAATACCACTCCAGAAGAAGCTTGGAGTTCCATTAAACCAGATGTAAGTCACTTTCGTATTTTTGGAAGTGAAGCATGGGCCCATATTCCAGATGAAAAGCATAAAGCTTTAGAACCTAAGAGTGAGAAATGTTCTTTTGTTGGATATTCTGAAGATGTAAAAGGTTATAGACTTATTCCATTTAAGTCCAAAAATGTTATCATTAGAAGAGATGTAAAATTTGATGAAAATAAATCGGCCTGCGAGCTTAGTCCGGCGGATGTGCCACCTCTTCCTATCTCTTCTACTTTTGAAAACATTTCTTCTTCAGATGATGAAAGTGAGGATGACAATCCTCCCCCACCTTCTCAGATCCTCAACTTCCAAGATGGGTCCGTGCAACTCGGGATGCAGCAGGTGATCTTGCCGGTGATCCTACAGATCAGCGACGTACACGTTCTCAGTTTGAAAGAGCCTCTTCTTTACTGGCTCAAGCTCCAGTAAATCATGATCCTGACTCTTTT
>APFE031224336.1:257863-285301 GCA_000404065.3 Pinus taeda
AAGTTGGATAATAAATCTGAAAAGTGCATCTTTATTGGGTATAAGGATGGTTTAAAGGGTTATAAGCTTTGGAACCCAGTCACACAGAAGGTTGTGTACGGCCGAGATGTGGTGTTCAGAGAGGTAAAATATGTTATTAAACATGAAGTCCAATCAAAGGAACCTGAGAAGATAAAGTTTGAGCTAAAGGAGGAAGAATCAAACTCTGCAGTAGAGGAGGAATCAGAAGATGAAGAGCCAGAAACTCCGGCTGTGAGAAGATCAGTTCGAGAAAGAAGGCAGCCAGAAAGGTATAGTCCATCTTCTTTCTGTTCAAATTTTGCTTTGTCTGTTACTGATGATGATCCCAGAATTGTGAAGGAAGCAGTGGATTCTGAGGATGGAAAACTCTGGAAAGAGGCCATGGTTAATGAAATGGCATCTTTGCACAAAAATGAGGCTTAGGATCCAATGGAGTTGCCGGCTGGAAGGAAACCCATTGGCAGCAAATGGGTGTTTAAAAAGAAGACAAATGCAGAAGGGAAGGTGGAGAAATACAAAGCTCGGTTGGTAGCAAAAGGTTACTCCCAGGTGTCGGGAATTGATTTTGGTGATATTTGTTCTCTTGTTGCCAAGGTAACTTCTATTAGATTACTTTTATCTGTTGTTGCTGCTTTTGATTTTGAGGTAGAATAGATGGATGTGAAGACAACATTTCTTCACGGGGATTTGGAAGAGGAAATCTACATGAATCAACATGAAGCCTTGCGGTGAAGGGTAAGAAAGAACTAGTATGCAAGTTAAAGAAATCTTTGTATGGGTTAAAGCAGTCACCAAGGATGTGGTATCGGAAATTTGATACATTTATACGGGGACTTGGCTTCACCAGAAGCAAAGCAGATCACTGTGTGTATTTTAAATTAATTAGTGACCGTGTTATTTATCTGGTCTTGTATGTGGATGATATGTTGCTGGTTGGAAATGATAAAGAAATTATCCAGAATTTGAAGACCCAATTGTCCTCCAAATTCGACATGAAAGATCTCGGTGCTGCAAACCATATTTTGGGCATGGAAATTAAAAGAGATCAAGCAAAGAGGAAGCTTTGGTTAAACTAGAGGAAGTATGTTGAGACAATACTGCAGAGGTTTAATATGTAGGATAGTAAACCGGTGAAGGTTTCGATTCCTGTAGGTGTGAGGTTATCTGTTGAATAGTGTTCCAAGACACAAGAAGAGGAAGAGGACATGTCCCGTGTTCCATATGCAAGTGCAGTCACTAGCTTGATGTATGCAATGGTCTGTACTAGAGCAGACATTGCACATGCAGTGGAAGTATTGAGTAGGTTTATGTCAAAACCAGGGAAGGAGCACTAGACAGCAGTGAAGCGGGTTTTCAGGTATTTGCATGGCACTAGTGATTATGGTTTGTGCTACCAAGGAAGACCAGGATTGGACAAAGTGTTGGATATTCGTGGCTTTGTTGATGCAGACTGGGCTGGAGATCTGGATCAGAGAAGATCTACAAGTGGTTATGTGTTTAACCTATTTGTAGGTGCAGTCAGTTGGATGAGTAATAGACAATCTGTAGGGGCACTATCAACTACAGAGGCAGAATACATGGTAGCCACTCATGCAAGCAAGGAAGCAGTTTGGTTGCAGAGATTGCGTTCAAGTATGGGGTTAGTACATGGAGCTATAAGGATAGACTGTGACAGCCAAAGTGAAATTTTCTTGGCTAAGAACCTTGCTTATCATTCAAAGACAAAGCACATTGATGTTCAGTATCACTTTGTGAGGGATATGATAGAAGACAAAAAGGTGTTGCTAGTAAAGGTGGACACTTTGAATAATATTGTAGATGCATTGACAAAATCTGTTAGCTCTAAGAAGTTCTCTTGGTGTAGAGAAACAATGGGTGTTTCAGGGTTGGAAAAATGACTAAGCTCTCCCGTGGCCCCCTGTGGAAATAAAACAACAAGTGGGAGATTGTTGGGTTGTGTTATATTCTTTCCACATAGTTAACAGGGGGTTTGAGGGGTACCCGTAACCCCACTTTATCCCAGAAAATTTTGGTTTTGTACCCTATGTTAGATTGTGCGGACCCACCTATGGTTTTGTGCATGATTTTCACACATGTTTTTTAGACACGATGGTTTTCGGTCCATGGTTTTGGACGCGATGGTTTTCGGTCCATGGTATTGGATGCTTCGGCATGTATGTATATGTATTGTAACATTGAAAGGAACATAATGAAAAATCAAGCTGGTAGTCCCGGTTTTGGGACCCAGTGGGAAATCTCTGTGTATATGTGTTTTATGTGTTATGCTCTCACATTTCTATTTTTTCCTGTGATTTACAATTCGTATGCAGGTAATTTCTGTACGGGGTTAAAACCTAGAATGGTTGTTTTGAACATCAACTTCTCCATGTTCTCGTTCATTTCTAGAGCACCATGGATCCTCAACCTTTTCTTGAGCCAGATGCCTATCTCCACCATATAAAAATTGGAGTCTATCAAACACTTCATTTGTTGACTCATAATGTCTCACTTTATAAACATCCAGCTTAGATAGCCCCTCCATGATAATATTCTAGGCTTCTTCATTCAGATCACTTTTTTCTCCATACACTATGAAGAGCCACATATCAACATCCAAGACCATCAAATAAGCCAAAATTCTAACCTTCTAAGCACACACCGTGAGCATCATACACATGAGACACAAGATTTTATGTGGATACCCTTTTAGGAAAAAAATGCCAAAGATTGTTGTTGTTATTGATGTAAAATAAGATCACCCACTCTATTACATCAATATGTCTTCTGAGCACTCACTCACAAGAAGCACCAACTCCCTCCTTTTTTAGAAACCTGTCCAGCTTACCAGAAGCACCATGAAAAGCACTAACTTCATGGATTTGTTACGAGAACCAACTTGCAGCTGCTTGGATTTATGCAAGCACCAACTTATAGGAGGCACCAACCCCCAAGACTTCTCAAGAACTGACTAGAGATGGAAGCACCAACTTCCTGTATGCAGGACCTAAACCACAATAAAATAGGAATTAAATGTTCTATGTAAATGGCAACCACTCTACCTGCTATCAACTCCATTCTCTTCTCACTGTGCTCACTCTATAGAAGCACACTGATATTCTCAACAATAGTCACTCATCACAGTCCACACAACTTTCTGTTCTCTACTCTTCATTAGCATACAATCAGCTCTCAACGTTACACACCATAGCACTGGTTCATTCGGCCTCCTTTCTCTGCACATGCACCTTCGACCTTTCTTACACAGTAGCAAAGATTCGCTCGTTGTATTTTACCTCTCCATAGGAACTCTCAACCTTTCTTGACATAACAGGCTCACTTAGCCTCACACAATAGTGCACTCACATAGATATTGTCCAATCATCTTTCTAGAAACAATGCTTATTTCCCCTACGTTACTCATTTGAGCTCTTGGGTTTTGTTCCTCTGCTACCCACTAATTGATGCTTCCACTCTTGTCCTGTATTCACACTGCTCAAGTGTACTTCAACATGGCTTTTCCATTGTGTTGTTGCATATGACTTGGTCTCTTCCAATCAGTTAAACATGAGAATGAGCACTTGAAAATTTCTCCATACTAAGAATTAATTCTGATTTCACCTGCACACTCCAACAAGGCACAATCGTCTCTATGAAAAACTCTCCTATCACTCTAGCTCTCCATGCTTAATCATGGTTTCGCACAGCTTGGTTGTACTTCAGGATGTCTTCTTTGTGGACCATTGTCCTTGTTTCCTTGTCTCAGAGTTTTTTACAGATCCATCTGACTCCATAAACCAAATTTGTTGATTTGCATTTGTTCTTCGATATCCGACCCATCCATCTACCTAACTCACTGAGACATGCATTAGAGCATAGAGATGGATTATCTCACCTCAAGGTAGACCCAAGACTCTTTCCTGAAGATTGTCATCCTTTCTGCCTTGACCCAATGATCTTTGATAGTGACTATTAATCCTGAGACCAATTCCTATGCTCCTGCATTCAATCCTCGTAGATATCAACCCATAAGCTTATAACTCTCTATAGTATCCTATCGGAGAAATTTTGCATTCTTACTCCACATTGGTGCAATGTTCGGATATTCCTCAATCTCTTGGCACTTAGCTCCCATAATATTTACCGTCTCATGTGACTGGGCAAGTGTCCAATGGATTAATTCCATATTGGAGCCCTCTATTTATCGTAACTTTTGCAAAGTTCTAATTTCATCTTGTCTCCTTCACCTCAACCCTCACCACATTTCTCATCATAGGACCAAGAGTTGTGACCTTCCACTTAGCATTAAGGTGCTAAGCCGTAAGACTCATGCTAGGGTTCATTCTTCCTTTGATAACTTTTATACGCCCTTGTTTTTCTGAATTCTCATGACCATGTGCCAACCCAATATTGAAAGCCCCATTTATTGGAACTTTTCAAAACTCCTACTGTTCTAGAGTTCAAACATCTTCAACATCCAATATGACGACCTTTGATATGAAATCATAACTCCACGTGGAAAATCCTTAGTGGTGACACGTTTCACTTGATTCTGGCCCATTAGCCAACCCAATAATATTGAATATTCCTACCATGTGTCATGTCATACTGCCACATCATAATGATGTAAGCTTCCACTGTAGCTTATTGGAGCTAATTATATGCTTCCATGTGTCCTATTAGAGGAGAGAGAAGAGGGCCCATCAACCTTTGCTTTTGTAACAAAATCCTTTGTTAATCTTCTTTTAGCATTCCTTGGAACTTTTAAAGGCTTATTAATAGTTATCAGATATCACAACTTTAAAAGGTTCCTCACCTTAAGAATTTTTGACATTTTGAACCTTGATATGTTGATATTCCAATGTGCTAAGGCTCAAACCTCCAATGTGCCACTTGTGCCAATAGTTTGATGTTCTAGTATCTACATCTCTGATATGTTGATACTCCAATGTCTTGGATTTATGATATGACTAAGTGATGATAAGCTTACCTTCAACATGATGCGCTGATATGTTAGAAATTCGAAATTTCAATCTTTGATATGCTGATACGCCAATTATGCTGAACTCCGATATTATGATGTATAGATATCCTCAACTTCTAATATGTTGATGCGCTGATATGCTAGACCTTTGACATTACAATATTGGATATGCCAATATGTTGGACCTCTAACATTTTGATATCCGATATGTTGATATTCCTTCCTTCCTAGGGCTTCGAATCCCCAAACTTTAGTAGGCCATAAGTTTTGAACTAGGAATCAATTTCTGAACTTTTGCATATCATTGGAAATCTTATTCAGAGCACTTTCCAATGGAGGGGGTTCACTGTAGGCTTTGAGCCCATCTTCTACCTCTAATATGGCTCCAAAATCTAGACATGTAGCTTATGAATACCTTGGAATTTCATCTGGTCCATCACTGTAATCATCATTTTATGGATTTTGTAATAAGCATGCTACTATGATGATTCTCTACAATGAATCTTGTAGCAACCATGGGATTTCTTCTCAACCATCACTGCAAATCATCTGCTGCGACAAGTATTTATGCTAGCCTGGTTTAAATCAATGCCAACACCCCTTCCAATAGTTAGGAAATGCCAACTACCCAACACATCTCCGAGCATGAGTGTTGACATCAATGCCAAGTACATACATTCGCTAGGACACTGGCTATCCAGACAATCCCAACTGTCCAACATTTCCCTCCTCTTTTTATTTGATAGGTGCATGGGTAGGGTTCCTTGCTCTAGAAATTATTGTAAATTGGAATACCATAACATTGTAGACGTGGACTGAGGAACATGCCTAATATTGTACATTTGTATCTCTTGCTCCCAACCTGAAAGATATTGCTCAAGAGAAACTCTTACTTCAGTTGCTAGCTTACAAACGACATGACCCTTTATCATTTGAACTGGCTTGAATTGTATATCATATTCTCGTAAGAAGGTCATTGAGTTAGCCATATTTTCACCAAGATCTTGTTGCACAAACATGTTCTAATGAGGCATAAATATGATCGTGCAAGATTTCAAAAGATAGGGCCTAAAATACTTAACTTCCTTATATACTACATATTATTATTTATCAATGGTAGGATAATTCAATTATGGCTCTTTTATAATAGCACAATTAAAAGAGATAGGCCACTCATTTCCTTCAATATCTTGTTTAGTTAATATGACCAAAAGTGACGAATTTGAAGAAAACGTATAGAGCAAGAAATATTTTCCATAGTCTGGACTAAATAAAGCGGGTGCATCAGTAATAGCCTATTTGATCTAAGCTAAAGTGATTAGAATTTAAATAGGAATGCAACAAATTACAGTCATACACATAGAGATGCAACATAAATAAAACTTCATTTCATTAATATCGAAGAACTAAAATATGCTTACATATAGAATGAAAATAAACTAGCTCGGGCAATGGTAGCTTATCTCTAAGAAGCGATGTGGCATCTACATGCCTCTAAACTATGTTAAAATGAGGTTTGAAGGCCTATATATTATTTAGAAACAATGGAAAACCCTAAACATCCAAAAACCTGACCCTAGGAGATGAAAAGCCAAATTATGGGCCCGGTTGGGGTAGGTTGGTACATCAACTCCTCGAGGTCGTAACTTTGACATACGATCTCTATTTGAAGCACACGATACATCTTTAGAAAGATCTATCCGAGGAACACAAATGTAAAGAGGAAATTCAAAGTTAAATACGTATATTTTCCACTAGTGGTTTTTCCAAAAAATGTCGTTTAGGGCCTCAAAACTGCTTCGGAAGTTCAAGACTTGAAAAAGTGCAAAAAAGAGTAAATTGTGCTACAATAAGGAAACTGAAAAACTAATAGAAACAATGGTGGGGGGTGCAAGTGGAATAGTATGGTAGCCACCAATATTTACTTGGATCGTTCCTCCCCCCTTAGGAATAAATGATGCCCATTCCGTTGAATACCTCCATGAGATGAGGAAACTTCTGTTGAACTTGGTCCTTGGTGAACTACTTACCCTAGAGAAGGAGTTGACCTTGTTTGAGAACTCGATATAGTTATATCTTTTGTTTTCAACTGTTCTTGATTTGTGTGTCCATGATCCGATCAGTTGTGGATTGTTCCATGCAGTCTGGGTTTAACTCTCTTGGTGTGAGATTTTTTGCAATGTCGGATGTGTCCAAAAATGGTGGAAAGTAGGGTCAAAGGAGGTCCACATTGAACACTAGGTGTAGACCAAGGAATGGTGGAATAATGTGATTGAATTTATTCCCTACTACCTTCGTGAGGGTGTATGGCCCATATCGGAGCAGGCGAAGCTTCTGGTGGGTACCATCGAAGTGCTCCTTCTTCAAATTTAGCCAAATTTTTTTGCCCACATAGAACTTGTCTAGAACCCAATGTTGATCATGTCGCTGCTTGTACTTAGCATTGGCTCTGCCCAATACGTCATGGACCTATTTGTGGATGTGTTGAATGTGCTCAATGAAGTTGTTTTTCCTTGTTGGCTTTGGGTTGGACATGAGCTGAATCTACTTGAGTAACTACAAATTGTATGACCACACCAATGGGAGATAGTGGCTGGAATCCCAAGCCCACATAAAAAGGGCTATGGCTTGTCGAGTTGTGGAGAGCCCAATTATAGTTGTGTTAGACATAGGGGAGGCTCTCATCCCATGTGCGTGGATTCTTTGAGTTGTACATGCACAAAATATGTATGATCATCCTGTTGTCGACCTCTGTATATTCATCGGTTTGGGAATGGAAAGAAGTGGACTTAGTGAACTTGGTGTCCAGCATTGAATAAAGACTGGATCAAACTGTATTGAGGAAACTGTTGTCCTGATCTAAGATGATAGACTATGGGTTTCAAAATTGTACCCACAATCGTTCAAAGAAGAGTTCACCAGTGGTTTCTGCTATGATATTCTTTTTGCAAGCTGCCATAATGACCATCTTCAAGAATGTGTTGATGACCACAAAAACACAGTCCTTTCCGTGCTTAGTAAAATGAGGTCTCGACATGAAATCCATGGAGACGGATTCCAAGGTGGACTAAGGGTAGGATGCAGAGTATATAGGCCTTGCTTCTTGATGGTCTGTTTGGAAATGGTGCAAGAAGTGTAGGATCTGATGTACTTCCCAACATCCTATCAAAGATTCAGCCAATGGAAATACTTTTGCAGTATTGCCATTGTTTTCTTGACCCCAAAACGCCCAATGACCTAACTGTAGTGTGCTTCCCAAATCATCTTAGCAAACTTGCTTGAAGGAACACAAAGGTGTCCCACGTGGCATAACACTACATCCTAGAGGTGAAAATATGGAACTTTCTGACCCTCCAAGAGCATCTGATATGTGTGGCAAAATTCTTAGTTGCTTTTGTAGAGAAGTGGCCAATTAGAAGACTTGTTCCCACAAGAGTTGAGCATAGTGATTAATTCCATGATCGGGGGTTGGCTGAGGTAGTCTGCATCATTATTGGTGTTTCCCTTACTGTACTAGATATTCAAACAGAATTGTTGTAGGTATGTGGACCACTTATGATGGAGATAATTTTGTAACTTCCCTTGCATCTGTATGAATTGTAGGGGTCGGTGGTCTGTGTAGATGACCATTTCCTTCCCCAAAATGTAATTCTTCCATTGTCAGTAGGCCTGCATAATGGAATACATCTCTGTCATAATTGGGATACTTTAGACTATGTCTGAAAGTTTCACACTGTTATATGCCACTGGATTCCCCTGTTGAGTAAGGATTTCACCAATAGCATTGTCAGAGGCATCTATCTCGATCTCAAATGGTTGTTGCAAGTATTGTAATGTGAGCATTGGTGTAGATCAGAGGTGATGTTTCAACTATGCAAATGCCTTCTGTTGGGATACAAACCAAAATAATTTTTCTTTTGCTCCTCGCTTGGTGACATGGCTCAAGGGTTGAGTGATTGAGAGAACCCCAACATGAATGTGCGGTAGAAATTGGAAAGACCCAAAAAGTTGCAAAGCACTGTTAGAGTGGGTTGGGCTAGCCAATCCCAAATGACTTGGATATTGGCTAGATCCACACGCACCCCAATTCATCAATATTGTATCCCAGATACTGAACTAGGGTCATGCTAAAAGTGCATTTCTCAAAATTGGCACAGAGCTTGTGTTGCTGCAATGTTTTGAGATCCTATCGGATGTGGTGGGGGTGCTCTTCCCAACTCTAGATGAAGATCAGGATGGCATCCAACTATACCACTACAAATGAGTTGGTGAATTGCTGTAAGATGTCATCCATCAGACTCATGAAGGTTGTAGGAGCATTCTCAACCTGAAAGGCATAACCAACAATTCGAAAAAGCCCTCCTTTGCTATCAAGGTAGTTTTCCACAAATTGGAGTATTCGATTGGTACTTGGTGATATCCAGACTTCAAGTCGATCTAACTAAATTATTTCCCCCCCTTGAGTTGGTCTAGAAGGTGATCAGTCCATTCGATCAGGTACCTATTCTAGATCGTGATCTCGTTCAACACCCGATAGTCAATATAGAGTCTCCAAGTCCCATCCTTCTTCTGTACCAACACAATCGGAGTCCCACAAGGTGATGAACTCAACTGGATGTGACCTTTCTGTAGCAACTCCTAAATCTATCTCTCGATTTCTTCATTGTCTTGAATAGAGTGCTAATAGATTGGTCCATTGGGTAACTACACAACTGGGGTCATATCGAGGGGAGTTTTTGACCTGATAGTGCAGAGGCACCGTTGTGGGGGAGGTGAAGTTGTCCTCGTACTCCTTCATGAACTTTTCCATTTTTTATTTTCATGTAGAGGGGCCCTAAGTGGAGGTGGTGACCACTGTATTCTTCTTTCCCTAAGGGCATATCATCAAAACTTGTTGCATTGTTTTACAGTAACCAAAGAAGTGGCAGTATGTGGTGCGACCTCCGGTATCTTGTACAACTTATTTCCCAAGGTAACAATAATAACGCAAGGCCTTGAATCATACACAACATGTTGCTTCCACAAGTATGGTTGCCATACTAATACATTACAAACATCAAGAGGAGCAATGTCACATAATGCCTCATCTGTGAAGGGCTTGATGCTATATGGAAGGAGACACTTCTTACTGACACAGAGGTCCCATCTATGGTGAAGCCACCCGATGGTGTACATTTCTGGGGGTGCTATGGTTGGTAAGCCCATGTACTTCACGATCTCTAATGAAATTAACTTCTTTTGGCTCCCGGTGTCAACAACGAATTGTAGTCGGAAACCCTTTACCCGCATCTGGGAGGGGAAGAGGTGCTGTACCTCCTATGGATCTTCAGGTTCATCCTCTAGTTCTTCATGGTGGCAATGATGACATTGGGCTCTACATCGATAATCTACTTCCCTTTGTCACTCCTTCCTGGGCTCTAACTCAAAGTCGGAACGTGCATATGATTTAGAAGCCTTCAGCTCAGCGACCAGTGACTACTTAGTCTAACACTCATTTGTGTTGTGAGTGGAGATTTTATGGAACTCACATGAATTTCCCATGTCCTTCTTGGCTTCGTGGTGTTGTTCTTTGTTTACGGCTTTGGCAGGTTATCTTGGGCCACCCTACCTTGGCTTTGTCCTTTATTCTACGGTTTGGGGATACCTTTCTCTTGCTTTGGATTTGCAGATCCAAATTCTCGCTTTTTTTATTTAAGCTTCTACTAAATCTTGACAGTGTATCGGTATGCCACACCGAGAAAGGATATTTCCATTAACTCCATCTCATCCTAGATGTACCTATGTGGGCAGTCGTAGTACTTGAGTACCAAATGTTTCTCAAAATCCTCGATACCTAAATTCATGTGAAGGGTATGAAAAACATTGGTAAACTCTTGCACATCTTTGTCACTTCCCTGCAATGACATGGTACACTTTGTTTATTTATCCTCATAACTCCCAATAGGGTAGTAGTTCTCCTTGATAGCATCATGGAATGAATTCCAAGTTGGTGCGGCTAAAAACAATGATGGTGTACTTTCATCATTTTTCTCATAGTAGGTTTCCCACCAGTCCATGACGTGGGGGCCGGTTTTGAGAAGAGGAAAAGTAATCTTTTCTTGGTTGGAAATGTCATGAACTGAAAAATATCCTTCTATAATATTTAACCATTTATCTATGGTGTCTCCATCTATTTGGCGCTCAAATATGGGAATGTCAAATATTACTTATACCTTAAAAGGAGTGGCGCCTCAAGAGAGGGTGGTGGATGTGGATGCACCACCAGTGGGCAACCATTGAAGGATATGGCAAAAGTTATCCATTGTCGCATTCCTTTGTTTCTCAAGGGCCTCCTGAAGTAATATTTTGATAGGATCTCTTGATCCGTCATCTTTCTTTTCTTCCCCCATGGGTGGCTCTCTTGGTTTGCGAGGATCATCTTGAAAGGGTTCAACTAGATGAATCCCTAACTCATACCCCAACCTCATTGGGGACATGCAAATAAGGATCAAGAAAGAAAAGATCGCTCTCATACCATTAATTCAAATTTAAACATGAATTCAAGAAATTACAGATATAACCATACGCACAAATATGTAGCAGAAATAAAACTTCATTTCGTTAGTATCGAATAATTGAAATATGCTTACATACAGAATGGAAATAAACTAGCTCAGGCAATGGTAACTTACCTTTGAGAAGAGATGTGGTGGCTACATGCCTCTAAACTATATTACAATGAGGCTTGAAGGCCTATTTATTATTGAGAGATAATGGAAAACCATAAACATCGAAAAACCTAACCCTAGGAGATGAAATGCCAAACTATGGGCCCTGTTGGGGTATGTTGGTACATCAACTTCCTTGGGTTGTAACTTTGGCATATGATCTCCATTTGATGCATAAGATGCCTTGTTAGAAAGACCTATATAAGGACTACAACTAATAACAATCAACACTGAGTTAAAAACTCTTATTAGCCACATGCGATTTCCCGAAAAAACGTCGTTTAGGGCCTCAAAACTGTCCAAAAGTTTAGGACAGCTAAAAACTACCAAAAATAGTAAACTGTGCTACGACTAAGGAAACTGAAAGACTGAAAGAAACAATGGTGGGGACTAAGTGGAATAGGAGGGTGGCCAATAATGTCCATGTATATCATAAATCATCCTTCTCCCGTTTATCCCAGTTGTATAATATATCTTTCTTAATCATCTCGTGTATAAGTTTTACAATCTTACAATAATCATAGATGAATTTTATCAGGAAATGAATTTTCCCTAAGAAAGACTCATGGCCTTCTTATTCACTAGAAATGAGATATGTGTGATGGTTTTCACCCTCTTGGGATCAATTTTAATTTCTCCTTTTGCAATGATGTTCCCCAAGAGAATCCCTGTAGACACACCAAACATTCTCTTCTTGGGATTAAGAGAAACACCATACTTTTTACATAGCTCAAATATCTCTCTCTGATGATGTATGTGATCTGATATATTCTTGGAAAACATGGTAACATCAACCAAATAAAAAACTATTCTATGATTAATAAGGCCACATAAGGCGATGTTCATTTCTCTTTAGAAAGTTGCACCGACATTGATAAGCCCAAATCGCATCCTGTTGAAAGAAAATGTTCCCCGTTTGATCTTGAAGGTAGTCTTCAATTTGTCTAGTTTCATTACTAACACTTAATTATAACTAGAGAAACCATTTAATAGCGAAAAATCTAACACTGAGATACTTTGTTAAGGATTTTTTCCATGGATGTCACTAGGTAATTATCATTATTAGAAGCCATTTGAGGTGTTATAAATCAACACACAACCTTATTTCACCATAATCATTTCTAACTAGGACCAATTTGGAAACCCAATTGGAATGTCTAACTTTGAATATGATCTGAACATCCAGTAGCTTTCTCAATTTATTTTGGATGAGGGGTTCTAGTGTTGAATGAAATTTTCGTAATTTATGATGGAAAGGATTTTCCCCTTATTTGATAGGAATAACGTGTTGGATAATGCGAGTTTCATATATCTTTAAATCATTGTATGTCCATGAATGTACATCATGATATTGTTTGGATAAGAAGATAAATTCTTATTGTTCCCATGGAAAAAAACATGTACTGAGGTTTACATACTTCAGATCTTCTTGTGTTCTCAGATTGAATTATTCAAATGATAAATTTATGCTTTGAGTCTTCGTGTTAGTTGGTTCTCTAAACTAGTTTTACAGGTCATATAACTTCTCCAAGGACACCACACCCATATGTATAGTCTTTCCTTTTGTTGCGTTGGATGCATCCTAAAGAGTCGATCATGCTCATCCTCATCTATGGCATTGTTTTTTAATACATATGCATTAACCATACCGTGAAGTATCTAGTGGTTGTCATTGAAAACATGTAAATTAGTGATGTTATCTCACGCGAATGGTTTATATATAATTTCGATAAAAAAACCAATTTTTAATGGCAACATCTTAGTGGTTCATTTTTCTAATGCATTTGTTGTAGAATTTCTAACTATAGGAACAAAATTAATATTGAAAGATTTAAAATGATTAATTAAATTCCATAGCTCATGCTGGTAGTTTTTTAGATTCAGTGAAACATAGTTTAAAGTATCTCGTACCTGATGAGTGACCACCTATGAATCACATATTACATTAATAATTTCTACCTTCAGGTAAATATCTTTCTTTAATCCAAATATGAGTGCTTCGTATTCAACAATATTATTAGTACACTCGAACTCCATATAACATGAAAGGATATGCTTTTTGTTGCATGGGTCTATAAGCACACAACCAGCTCCATAGCCATCCCGTGTCTTTGAACCTTCAAAATATAGAGTCTAAAAATTATTAGCTATTAGGTTGCTTCCTATACTACTATTACTAATCGTATTATGTATATTATATTACATCATTCATTTTCACTAGTTGGAGAACAAGGAAGGAGCTCCAACTGTGTATCTGGTGGAATGGGTGATGGTTGCGCCTCATAGCACCTAATGTCATTTTTAAGGAAAAAAATTAACAAATATCATATTAGTAAGAGAAATGGGCTCATTGTTTCCCTTATGTGGTGTCACGATGTGTTTCATAAATGGCTCACTTTCCACCTGAATTTGGTTATTCTTGCCTCTGTATGGATAATTGTGATACATTTGTCAAAAAATACCCTTGTAATTTTTAGAGTAGTCTTTGTTACGGAGTACACCATAAGCTTCTAGAATGTCCCACTACAAGAAAAAATGTCGTTGGTCAGGGTCATGCTTGTGATGGACCTTTAAGGTCCGTCACCAATGTCGCATATCATGATGGCCTTTAAAGAAGTGTTGTTGTAAGTGTATATAGTGATGGTCCTTTAAGGTTTGTCACCAAAGCCATTTTCCATGACACTTTTGGTGAAGGTCGTTAAAGGCTCATCACTAATTCTCTCTTTGGTGACACCTTTAGTGAGGTTCATTAAAAGCCCATCACTAATCTCTCTTTGGCAACACTTCTAGTGAGGATCATTTATTGACTGTCACCAATGATATTTTTGGTTACTTTTGGTGACGGTCAATAAATGTTCGTCATCATTGATCATTCCAAGTATTTTTTGATGATGCTTGATGCCTGTGACGGACCTTTAAGGTCCATCACCAATGTCGCATATGGTGACGGTCGTTAAAAAATTGTTATTGTAAGTGTATATAGTGATGGTGCTTTAATGTTTGTTACCAAAGTCATTTTTAATGACACTTTTGGTGAGGGTCGTTAAAGGCCTGTCACTAATTCTCTCTTTGGTGACACTTTTGGTGAGGGTCGTTAAAGGCCTGTCACTAATTCTCTTTTTGGTGACACTTTTGGTGAGGGTCATTAAAGGCCCATCACTAATTCTCTCTTTGGTGACACATTTAGTGACGATCTTTTATTGACCCTTAGTAATGCTCTTTTTGGTTACTTTTGGTGATAGTAAAAAGATGTTCATCATCATTGATCATTCCAACTAGTTTTTGATGACATTATGTACCTGTTACTATATTTTTTGTCAAAAGATAATGATTTAAGACCATTGTTGTTGAGTCCTTTTCATTATGTGTCCAAGATCATAGTGGTTATAATAGTTAGTCAATTTGTTAAGAAGTAATTAATGTGTATCACTTCCCTCAAGTCATAAGAATATAGTTTTCCAATGAGTCAACACATGATTCATCTCTATTAGGTTTATTATCTAGCAAATTTCCTTTAAATAAAGTTCCACTAGTGTGTGGAACTATATATTTAATACATAATAAATCTTTGTCAATTCTATTAATGAGATAGACCTAACACTCCTCAACACTCATGGCACACCTTAACATGCTATGGAACAATACACTAACAATCCTTGGCACCTCACATCTCTTGGAAAATTTTTGCAAATGGAACAACTTTGTACCTTGAACATCTTTGGACCTAGAACATCTTTGTACCTGGAACATATTTGTACCTAGAACATCTTTGTACCTAGAACATCTTGCCATGAGTAGGTGTTATACAAAAAATTGTCACCTTGACATTCTGCAATCTGTGTGAGTCCATTACCACTCATACTTTCCTCCTTTTCATGTCTTAAGCCTCAACTCTTCATCTCAAGCCTTGAAAATAAGAGAAAGCCCTCAAAAAGATCTATAACTCTGGTTCCGCACTTTCTCTTAGCATTACCTACGATCCCACACCTAATGGTCATTTCCCCTACGCACCTGACCGCTCTCTCTCTATGTTATGGGTGTGGATCGTTGTAAAAGTTAAAAGTGCACAAGTATATTCTTAAAAACTCACTTTGAGTCATTTCTAGAAGCTTCTCGAAGGAATCTGGAGGTGGCAAGTTCGCTCCCTTAAGGTTCATGCATCCCTTAACTTAAGGAGCTAACCCCGTTGATGTGAGGAGCTTATCCCTTTGAAGGAGGACTCTATCCATTCATAGGTGGACCTGTAACTTCCTTCCTCTGCACTATAAAATGAAGCATTGGGCTGGTTACTGGGGAGGTTGAAAGCTGAATATTTCTGAGGTGAAATGTTGTTGGAACGTAGTCTTCCTAATTGAGCTTTTATGAGGATAGATTACATACCTCTTTGATCTCATTTGGAAGAGTGTAAGGCTTGTCAAAGTAAATCAAATTACTGTTTTGGACCCTGGGAAGAGCTTGTTCAACATCAAGGCTAAAAGGGTTGTAAGGTTCTTCTACTTCAAAGTTAATACAAATAAGTTTGTTTTTCTCAATAAGCTATGTTTTATGCTTTATTTTAGCTATGCAAGTGCTATTTGATGTTTTCTTGTTTGTGATCACATGTTCTGAAAAGGAAACTCTTTTGAACAGTTGAAGGATGGTTGCTACAAACTAGAATTGGATTTAAGGTATGGTCTAAACACCTCTATAGTTTCTATTAATGAATCGCATATGTTTAGAGAAAGATAGATTTGCTTGTATTCTTGTTGCTAGATATCTTTTGATACTAGGGAGATCGGACTTGTCCTCAAGATCGATTTTCTAGCCAACAAATTGGCAACTCCGTTGGGGACCTGAATTTGGTTTTCTAGTTTTCCTTTGTCTTTGACTTGAGATACTTGTTCTTGTTTCTGGTTTTTGCTTGATGTGCGTTGGATTGGGTAGTTTTTAGGATCTAGATTATTTTTTGTTTTTTTGAGGTTTTTAGGGGACCACACTTTCTCTTTACAGACAGTGTGGGCATCTCCACACTTTTTCTTTAGTACACAAAGTAGTATCGCGCATGTTTCTTCTGGAAGCTTGCGGACCCTGTAAAATCTTTTGAAAGACCTAAAATGTTTTCTTCCAATTAAGTTTAGGTTTTATTTATGCCTTTTAGTGTCTACCCAGATCTGCATGTGTTCTGTCAAAAATCTCTTGTGAGTAAGTTCCATTGGTATTTTTGTTTTAGATGATTTTCTAGAAGTTTTGCATGCTTGGAGTGGTTTTCACTTGGTTTCTGTAGTGAATCAAAGATCAGAAGCCTAAGAAACCTTAGATTACTTTGATTTATTTTTGTCTTGGTCTGACTGGTTTGTGAAATCTCTCCTTTGTGAGAAATACATTTCGTTTTCTCTTTGCAAATCTTTGAACAAACTTGGTTATAAGTTTTGAATTTCATTTTTATAAAAGAAAACATATTTGGATGTTTTTTTGATTGACTTGTTATTCTGAACGAATTAATCCTTATTTTACTGAATAACTAAGTAAAACGTGCTCAAAAAGAATTGAAGCTTTTATAAGATTTGGTTTTTGAAGTTTTTAGATCTCAAAATTAGTTTTGTAGTTTTGAGTGTTTTCTAGAACTTGTAGATCTCTTTTGAAAGAAATTGTTTTTTGTAGTTTCGAGTTTGAAAAGGAAAGGGATTTGTTGTGAGCTTTAATTAGTAGTCTCGTTTTGAGTTCTTATTGAAAAAGACAAAAATATTTTATTTCCATTTCCATGTTGAAAGAAGGAATTGTTTCTTAAAGAATTGCATTCTTCAACTCTTTATTTTAGCTAGAATTTCATTGAAGTAAAAACAAATTGCTTATCATTTTAGGTGCATCTTTTTAGTGTTTTTGGATTCGAGTCTTCACACCATCAAAGTTTCATTTCCATACCTATTGACTTAAAAAACAACCCATAAAAGAAACCCTTAATTAAAATTGATCTAGCAATATTTTTTATTTCTAGGGCTCTTATCACTAATATAGCTTAGGTTAGTATCTTAGAGTAGGGAGTAATTAACTCTCCAAGATAGTTAAAACAAATAAGTAGTTATATCTTGCGGTAGGAAATAAATTCAAGTGTAATTGATATAATCTGGGAAGCTTCTCTTAAAGGAGTCAATCACGAGATCATGTCTGAACCTTTGAGGCAATCAAGTCTATTTCATTAGGAAAGATAGAAGATTTGCATGCATTATAAATGGTAAACCTCGGATTAACCATTTTTGAGGAGCTTGGGGTCACTTGTTGGTAAACCTCGAATTGATCATCTCGAGGAGCCTTCAAGGGGTTTGAGCTTTGTAACTTTACCCTTGCGCATAGATCGGATCGTAGACGGTTCCCCAGTTGTATTTGTTGTTGTTGGTTACCTTAGTGTCCATAAACTTAAGATTATTTCCTAAGGTGATGGTGAAGGATGGGTCTCAATGTACCTGGAGCAGACATCGACTAGACTCGCTTGGACTCTCTAGGGGGTTCTCTTCACTCAAGATGGTTATGTGAAGAAACTTGTGCCAATCTGTTTCACTAAGTAGGTTCTCAGGGTAACTGTTCCAACTGCCCTTTCTGTATTAAAATTATACGACGTTGGATTTCATCACCAACTAGTGTCTTTAGTACAGAAAGTTAGTATTTGTGTGTGGTTTGAACTCTTATATTTTTTAGGCGTGTGATTCAGTTGTTTGTTTCTTTAGAGACTTTAGGTGGTTTTATTGAAATTTTCTTTGTTTGCATGTGATTATTTTCATCCTACACTTAGAGATTATTATCCTTGATCAATCATGTCAAGATAGTCATCTATGCTTTCCCAATCACCAGAAACATTTTTATATGGCGGTCCTACTGTTCCTTTGGGGTACCAGTCACTTTGTGGTACTTTTTCAGTAGCAACTCCTCGACCGACCGAACATCAGTTATCTCCTGGTAATAATGGAACTAAAACGTTGAATGTAGAATAGATTTTTATGATGTCTGGTAGTATTCCAAATCCTCAACCTCAAGGTAGTCTGTTACCACCTGGGGGGCAACCTCAAGGTAGTTAGTTATCACCTAGGGGAAACCCTAAGGTAGTCAGTTTCCACTTGGAGGGCTACCTCAAGGCTTCCAACCTTTAGGACAGTACATACCCCAAGGTCAACCCCATATTCCTCAGGATGCTTATCAACCCCAGAATCTGTAGGTGCCTCGGGGTTATCAACCTCAAGGTTAGTACCCAACTCAAGGTTTCCAACCACCTTCTGGTCAATCATTTTTACAAGGAGCTGGAAATGTACCTTCTAATTATTAGCCCTATGTTCAACCTCGTTATGGTCCTCCATATGTACAACCTTTTATGAGTCCTGGAATGAATATGGTGCAAGATCCATCTCAAACTCAACAGACTTTGAAACCTAATGTGCAGTTATCTAATCAAACTGGAAAACCTTTGGTTTCTGTTCCAACCCAACAACCTGTCCAACCTATGATTCAAACCTCCACACCTAGTTTAGTTCAGCAGCCTAGGCCTAACTCACCTCAGACTCTGCCTCGAATTGTTGTTGCAACTACTGCATTTTCTGTTCAACCTACCACTTGTTTCTGGAGTATCTATAGCTCTGGTTTCTATGATCCCTGCATCAGTGCAAACTCCTCAAGTCTTCGTTCCCCAGTTAGGACTTACAACTCAAACTTCGGTCCAGATGCCTACAAGACAAGCTAGTCCAAGTACAATTGCCACGAGTCAACCGCACCAGGGACAATATCAATCCATTCCTACTGTACAATATCTAGTTTATCTTAATCAACCATACCCTGGCTATATTTATCAACAGCCTCAACAACCTCAGTTCGGTCTGATTAATCCTAGTTTCCCAAGAGGTTATAACATTCCTAATGCAAATTTGATTCTAGGTTATCCTGGATATCCTCCTCCTAGAGCTGGTCTCATTACACCAGTTTTTTGTGAACCTAACCTTCAGTTACCATTTATGGAAACTTTGGATTTACCTGATTTGTCACGCCTTATGAACGATCCGATTTACTATATTTCGTATTGGCCGCCAATACCTAATAAGTTGCCTAGTGATATCCTGAAATTCGAGGGTAAGTCAGGTGAGGATTCATCAAAGCATGTTATGACTTATCACCTGTGGTGTGCATCTAATTCAATTGTTTATGATTCAATTCGCTTACGTATTTTTCAAAGAACTCTTATTGGTCTTGCTGCCAAATGGTACATTGAGTTACCACGAGGCTCTTTTTATAATTTCAGTCAGTTAGCCACTTCTTTCCTAACTCATTTTCATTTGCCTATCAGATATGACAATGGCACAAAATTGTTAACTTCACTAAAACAATCCACGTCCACATATATTTCTGATCATATTCATGAATGGCAACGTAGAAGGTGTTTAGTGAAAGTTTTCATTCCGGATCAAATTTTAGCGGAATGGTTCGTTAAATCATTGTTACCTAAAATCATTGAAGATGTAGCTAAGGCAGGAGTTGTCACTGAAGAGCAGGTCATTGCTCAGGCTCAGTACCTTGACCTCGTTTATATGCAGTCAGGTACTTTACATGAAAAAAATCCCTGATATCCCAAAAACTACAGCTCCTTCAGGGTCTCATGCTGCTAATGGTATGATTGGTTCAGTTAGTACTCAGAGCAAGAATAAATCTTCAAATAATTCTTCTCCTACAATAAATTTACCTAATTCCCGAAAGGAGATTCTTCCACTGAAGTTTTTTCCGACTTCCATGTTGTAGATTCATCTACGACCAAATCCGGTAGTAAAGAGAAGGGGAAGAACAAAAAAAATCAAAATTCAAAAGATAAAACAAATAAAAATGAATCTATTGATGAAAAACAAAAACCTCGCTATCTTTGTTTCATTTGTGACGAGGACCATTTTACCAAAGAATGCCCATATCGAGTAGAGATTTCGAAATTTTTTAAAGGTTCTCAAATGCCTGCTATCTTGAAGGATCCTTCTCCTACTCAAGATAGTAAGGTAGTTGCTTCTTCCTCAAATACCTTAGAAGAACCCATCATGATGATGTCTCATGTCAGGATTGCGATGCGATTGCAAGATTATGGTAGTAAAAATTTTGTTGATGGCAAAGAAGTAGAATCTTCTAATTCAAACACATCAACGACACCTCCTCCTGGGTCAGCTCCACTTCAGATCGAGAAACCAAACCTTGACTTAGTAATCAAACCACCTTCTAAAGGTATATTTATGAAATCAACTTTCAATCCACATGCGAGAGCTGCTCATAATTATAACATTGTTGAAGACTTAGCCATTGCCCCTTCAGTAATGTCAACTTTCTAAATGTTGTAATCATGCCCAACACAGCGTAGATTACTAGTGTCTACTATAGGAGCTGTTGATATTTAGGATTCAAACCTAATAGTCTTCGATTTAGACAATAGTACACCCTACCTTTCTTATCTAATGGCTTTCCAAATTCCAGTGTTAGTCAAAAACAGGCCATGCTTTCAGACTGTGATTGATGAAGGGGGTTCTACATGTATTATGTCGATCCAGTGTTGGAGATCACTTGGTTCTCCTACACTCAATTAGTCTCCGACAATTCTAAAGGATTTTGATGGCTGACGGTTCCATCCTTTTGGTATTTTGGAAGATTTACCTATAGGGGTTGGAGGCAAAACTGTAAATCTAGATGAGGAAATCATTGATGCCCCTCTAGATTACAAACTTCTCTTGGGTTGTAGTTGGTCTTACATTATGACTGATATTGTTTCATTGATCTTTCGGCTTATCAAGTTTCCTCATAATAGAAAGATCATTACGATAGACCAGCTGACTTATTTCTCATCTGACTTAGACTCTACAGATAGTGTTCAGCACGTCGGTAAAATGACTATCCCATACAAGGATGTTGGCATATGTTTGATTAAAGATTATGGTTTACTAGGAACCTTTTCCTTCTCTCCTCCTGATGTAACACCTTCTATTGCAAATATTCATATGATTTCATCGAAAAATGGTACTTTTGATGATCCTTGGATCGTACCTTCCGATTCTGAGGTAGATTCATTTGATGGTACGATGCCTTTGAATCCCTTTGAAATTTCATATTAGGTTGTACATTCATTTTCTGATTCCTAACCAATTGCGAGGATAGTTTCTTCTTGTCTCAACGTCCATAAAAAATGAAATCAGATGTCACGAGGACAGTTTGTTCCTGACTCAACCTCATTAAAAAATGGAACTAGAAGTTGCGAGGATAGTTTCTTCCTATCTCAACCTCGTTAAAAAATGAAATCTGATGTCATGAGGATATTTTGTTCCTATCTCAACCTCGTTAAAAAATGAAACTGGATGTCATGAGGATAGTTTCTTCCTGTCTCAGCCTCATTAAAAAATGAAACCGAGTGCTTGGAGCACAGTTCCTTGTCTTGTGTCAAGCTCGTTGAAAAATGAAACAAGGAGTCATGAGCATAGCTCCTTGTCTTATGTCAAGCTCATTAAAAAATGAATCAAGGGTTTTAGAGCATAGTTCCTTGTCTTGTGTCAAGCTCGTTAAAAAATGAATCAAGGGTTTTAGAGCATAGTTCCTCGTCTTGTGTCAAGCTTGTTTAAAAAATGAAACAAGGGTTATGAGGATAGTTCTTTTACTATGTCAACCTCATTAAAAAAATGAAACAACTCCCTTTCCAAGTCGAGTCTTTCCAAGATCTCGAAAGTGAACCTTCATTCCATCCACCTGGTTGAATGCAATGAAGCTTGGGGGGCATGTACCTCATTTTGAGTCATTATGCTGGGGGCATGCGAACTTATAACAAGCATAGTTTTTCATTTCAAACTTGTGTAAACATGAAACCGAATCCATGCAGAGTTCTCTATGGTTCAAGATTCTGTAAAAATGAACCCATATCCATTTTACATCTTGTCATTGCCGTCTTTATTTGCTAAATTCTATTAGATGAGCCTTGCTTATTTTCTTTCCATCGCCACCATCTCTTTGGCCGATCATATGCTTTCACTTGTTTGTTTTTCCTTTCCTGAGGGACCACATCTATGAGTGGTTTTTTAGCTAGCCTCTTAACCATTACATGTTTTGAGCAGTTCCACCATTGCCAAAACCAGTTGCTACCCTTTATACCACTCATTCCTTTAGGACGAGTCTTCTTTAAGCTCTTTTCTGAATCATAAAATATGAAAAGATTGCTGAGTTTTTTGCTTTTTAACTCATTAAATAGAATTAAAAAGGTGGTCCACTTACAACTCTTTTCTGACCATATACACATGAAAAGATTGCTGGACTTTTGTCGTTTCAAGTTTGATATTGGTTATAAAATGACGTGTCTTCAATCGCTTTTTTACTTTTTCAGATTGGATCCACTAATCATGAAACGTACTCCCTGATCGTAATGGTTAAGTAGTCCTCTCAAGTATTATTTTATACTTTTTCGGGCCTGGGGGACATAAATTTACAAAAAAGGACACCCATGGAGTTTTCTTAAGTTTTTCTTCTGACTCCCTAAAATTGAAAAACACTGAGTTTTTCCTATATTGGACTCGTTAAAATTTAACAGTAAAGGACCTACTCAATTTCAAATGGGAACGAACCACTCCTTCTTAGGGTTGGAATTTTAAACTAAGTTGGACTCATCTGAAGGATGAGCTTATAAACAAGCAAATGTTATTCTCCTCAAGCTTGTCAAAAATAAAGAGGTACTTGCCAGAAATGGTGGGGGAAACGAGAGAAAAAGGAACCTGTTTGTTACACTTTATGTTTTAGAAAAGCAGATAACCACTCTTGAGCATGACACTTTTTGTTCACCTGGGTTGGGAAATCCTTTGCCTAATAGTTAATCAAACCACATTAAAAGTGTTCATCCGGTTTCTGGGTAGTAGCTTTGGGTCAATTGTCACCAAACCATCTGCAGTGTTGTTATGTGTTCAAGAGGTCAGTTTCAAACAAACCATTCATCTGCAAAATATTTGTCATCCATTTTGACCATCCCTGAGTTAGTCCTTGCCAAATATATTTCTTGAAAACTTGATCTATGATTTCATGTTGTGGGCTTGCCTACGACAGATCGCTTTCTATCGACTTCAGTTCATTATCTTGAAAGATGATCTAGAAATTGTCGGTACCTTGGAATCTGCATGCCCTAATGGCAGGCTTCTCGCCTTTGACGATAGGTTGCATCATTGACCTTTGATCAAAGGATTCTATGACATGTTCGACATCAGCTCATTTATTCACATTTCATGGATTGTACTGAGTTCTTTAAGAGCCATTGACATTACTGGTGGTTTTTCTCACACTTGTTAACAGTTCACATCATTGATTTGTAATCAAGTGGTTTCTACCATGTTTGACTTCGCCACATTCATTCACATGGATATAATCGTACTAGTTCAAGAAGTAGAAATCAAGACCTTGGATCTAGTTTCTACCATCCAGGCTGCGAGGAATTTTGTTATTCATTATACAGTGGACTATTCATAAACAGATGGTTCTACCCATACTGTGTCTACATATGTCTATACTCTTGATGATTACAAAATCATTCATGTATCAGAATGGTTTATTCAGCGTTTTAGTCAGTTTTGATCTGAGTATGTGAATGCCTACCTTAGCGATGATATGTTCACATATATATATTTTGCATTGAAGGGTTTACAGGTTCCGACTGGGGTGTCCATAGGATAATCCTTGAAATGATAAAGGTACTTCACTCTTGATAGATGACAAACTCTATCTTCATCTATTACAGACTTCACAGTTTAGTGGGCAATCTGTTGCTCAAACAATTGTCACCTTGACATTCTACAATCTCTGTGAGTCCATTACCACTCATACTTTCCTTCTTTGCAAGTCTTAAGCCTCACCTCTTCATATCAAGCCTTGAAAATAAGAGAAAGCCCTTGAAAATCTCTAAAACTCTGGTTCCACACTTTCTCTTGGCATTTCCTATGGTCTCTCACCTAATGGTCATGTCCCCTACACACCTGACTGCTCTATCTCTGTGTTATGGGTGTGGATCCCTGTAAAAGTTAAAAAGGTGCAAGTATATTCTTAAAAACTCACTTTGAGTCATTTCTAGAAGCTTCTGGAAGGAATCTTGAGGTGGCAAGTTTGGTCCCTTAACGTTCATGCATCCTTTACCTTAAGGAGCTAACCCCCTGGATGTGAGGAGCTTATCCCTTTGAAGGAGGATTCTATACCTTCATAGGTGGAGCTGTAACCTCCTTCCTCTGCACTATAAAATGAAGCATTGAGCTGGTTCCTGGGGAGGTTGAAAGCTGAATATTTTTGAGGTGAAATGCTGTTGGAACTTAGTCTTCCTAATTGAGCTTTTATGAGGAGAGATTACATACCTCTTTGATCTCCTTTGGAAGAGTGTAAGGCTTGTAAAAGTAAAGGAGATTCTTGTTTCGGACCCTGGGAAGAGCTTGTCAACATCAAGGCTGAAAAGGTTGTAAGGTTCTTCTACTTCAAAGTTAATACAAATAAGTTTGTTTTTCTCTATAAGATGTGTTTTATGGTTTATTTTATGGATTCCTTGATCACCATAATTGACATGATTTATGATATTAGCTATGCAAGTGGTATTTGATGTTTGCTTTTTTGTGATTATAGGTTCTCAAAAGGAAATTTTTTCGAACAGTTGAAGGATGGCTGCTACAAACTAGTGTTGGACTTAAGGTATGGTCTAAAAACCTCTATATTTTTTATTAATGAATCACATATGTTTAGAGAAAGATAGATTTGCTTGTTTGATTGTTGCTAGATATCTTTTGATACTAGGGAGATCGGCCTTGTTCGCAAGATCAATTTATCCAGCCAACAGTAGGATGCCCAAGAACATGTTGGCATGCCCTAGCATAACATAGCACTCCCCTATCATGTGTTGGAATGTGTTGTAGTCCCTAGCATGCCCTGGAAAACCTTGGCATAATATTGCATTGACAAACATTAGCACTTGGCACACATTGGCACTTGGCATGCATTGGAACATATTATTAGTGTGCCTAGCATGCCCCTTTCGAAAAAGGTAAAGTCTCGACTTATTAACCCTCTTATGTGTTCATTTTATTGCATTTTAGCTTGGTTATTACTTTTGTTTCCTTGAAACTCCTTGATGCATATTGGCATACTCTGGCACCATGCACATCCTAGCATGTCTTAGCACCTGCCATGCCTTGGCACTATTTGGCACATGTTAGCACACCCCAGAACTACCTAGCTGTTAGGCCCCTATACTACTAGTGTAACCCCTTATTGTTATTAGTACAACCCACTTATTATATTGATGTACCCATGTAGTGCCCCTCTTGTTAATATTGTGCCCTTACATTATTATTGTTATGTCGGCTCTAATTATGTCATGACCCCTTAGACTCCTATATATAGAAAGGAGGTCTTTTCATTTGTATCATCCAAGAATTGTTCATTTATGTAATGTAAAGGAGGTTGACCCCTCGAAGAGGCTGAATTCTAAGGTGTGGATCTCTCTTTTCTATCTTTTTGTGAGCTGGTTTCATAACATTTGGTATCAGAGCTTTGGATTCTAGGGTTTCGCTGCTCCAAACAGGTCATCGTGGCATTTTCGCTATAACTTTTTTCCTGTGACATTTCAGAAGTCGCAAAAAAAAAAACCCATTTGAGAAGAATTGGCGCTAAACTTTGTGTCCAAATTTCAGAGCTTTTCGCAAGATATTTTCGGAGATATGATCTGAGGAAGTTGGCCTTTTTGCAGACTCCTGAATTACACTCAAAATAGGTGACCTGGGGAAAATCGTCATAACTTTCTTTCTGAGCATCGGATTGAAATTTTGTAGGAAGGTACAGAAAGAGGACGGACTGTAGTTTTCATTTATACATTTTTTAGAGTCAAAGGTTGAAACAGTGACTCATGGAACTTCATACAATTTTGCTCTTATGAAAAGGTCTATAATCAGGTCACTGTGGGATATTTGACATAACTCTTCATTGGAGAATCCAATTGGGGTCAGACTAGTGGCATTGGAAAGAGGATACAGAGGGCTACTACAGGTTGCAATTTCAGAACTTAAAGATTTGAAAGTATAGAGTTACAGTAATTTCAAGATCGAGCTCCTAAAATCAAGAAAAGCAAGATGAGGAAGTTTGATGGAAAGGATCCGGTAAATTGGATACAGTAGATGGAGCAATATTTTGATCTACATGGTGTTTCAGTGTTACAAAAGGTATGTATTGCATCTTCATATTTAGAACCAGATCAATTTTTATGGTATAAAGGGCTTTGTTCTCATAAACGACTGGTTACGTGGTCAATTCTCACAAAGGAAATGATAGCACATTATGAGGATACAAAGAGCAACACATTCTTTAGAGCAACACCACAACAATTGGAAAGAGTAAAAGGGCTTTGTGACATAGTGGAAAGTAAAATTATGGCAACCATGAATTCTACCCCTCACAGCTATGAAGATGGAAGTGTTGTTTCTAGCCTTCCACAACCTATAAGGTTTACACCACAACAATTGGAAGAAAAAAGAGAAAAAGGGCTTTGTTACAATTGTGATTGCAAATGCACTAATGGTCATAAGTGTGTTGAGAAGAAATTCTTTTACATAGAGTATGAAGAGGAGGAAGAAAAGGATCAAGAATCATCAAAAGAAGAGGATATACGCCAGGACCCCATCCCAGAGAAAGAAGAAATGAATCAGACCATATCTTGTAAAGCATTGGCAAGAATTACCACTCCTCAAACTCTCA
>APFE031224336.1:286558-307565 GCA_000404065.3 Pinus taeda
CTTATGTGCCTTTTCTTTTCCATTGGCTTTTTCTTTTGATTGCCTATTTAGCACTACCCTTATTGCTTCCAAGGCCCCAGATTAAGCAGTTGGGAACCTTAGCTTCTCTGCCTAACAATTGGTTTGTCAAGATTAAACAGTTTGGACAGACTTCTTTCTCTATTCTACAACAGAAAATTGAAACATGGCATGATCCAGATTAGACTATTGGACCATCCATCAAAATTTAGTAAACATGAGGGCATGTACACACCTTGCCTTGTCTTGGAAATATGGGATCTTTGTATCAGCAAAGCAGAGCATATTTGGCATTTGAATTTGCCAATCATGAAATATGAAACCTATTGGTATAGGTATCCAACATGCTCTCGCATTGTTTATTTTATGTGTTTTAGAATTCGTATGCAGGTAATTTCTGTACAGGGTTAAAATATACATGGATGAGGCAAGGGAGAGGGTTGCAGGCATGGTCATGGTCGTGGACATTTCTCTTTTACATTATATTTAGGGAGTTCAAAGAAATTTGAATGGAATCATTGTCATCACTAGGTATAATGGATTAAGTGTGATAATGGATAAAATGAAGTAATTATTTGTGAGCATTTCTTCTTGAAATAACATTAGGATCCTTTTTATAATAGAGAAAAGTATATGCATTAAAAAAAAATAGACATTCCTGTGACATTCATATTGTATGTGACTTATTTTTCATTTTAAAAAAATTACTTTTTCATGTCACATTATTTTTTTGTTAATATTTCTTCTATTTCTAATCTAAGTTACAATTGTAATTTGAAATAAAGCTTCCAATAGTTGTTAATTTACCAATCATGCATGGAAATCATCAGAAACATTTACAATATAATATGAATAACAAATGGGTACCTACTTCATATGCATTAAAAACTACTTAATGTGAATTACAATGGTAATCTTAGTTGGATCTCTAATATATCTCAAACCATATTTTTATTTTATTTTTTAGTACTATTAAATGTTATTATGTCCTACCTCATTTTATGGTTGTGTTAGACCCCTATACTACTAGTGTAACCCCTTATTGTTATTAGTACAACCCACTTATTATATTCATGTACCCACATAGTGCCCATATTGTTACTATTGTACCCCATATAAGCCCACTATTGTTATTATTGTGCCCTTATATTATTATTGTTATGTCGGCTCTGATTATGTTATGAGCCCTTAGACTCCTATATATAGAAAGGAGGTCTTTTCATTTGTATCATCCAAGAATTGTTCATTTATGTAATGTAAAGGAGGTTGCCCCCTCGAAGAGGCTGAATTCTAAGGCGTGGATCTCTCTTTTTTATCTTTTTGTGAGCTGGTTTCATAACACTAGCACACTCTAGAAATTCTTGACGTCCCTTGATATTGCATGGCATTCCTTACCTGTGCTTAGCATACCTTGTCTGTTCCTCCTTGGCATGACATATATCACTCATCATCACTCCCCAACACATCCTCACATTCATTCACTTCAATGCATTGTGACCTAGTGTTCCCTTGTGTTGTCATAGTACTCCTTAACACTCCTCAACATGCATTGGCACTCTCTATTACACCTTAGCACTCTTTGATATGCTCTTCCACTTCATAGCATGCATCACAGTTCCTATTGGAACTTGGCACGTGTTGGCACTTGGAAAGTCTTAGCATGTTTTGCATGCATTGAGATGACTTGGTATGCTTTGGAATGGTTTAATATTAAATTTATTTGAGATCAATTATTGGAAACTAGATGAGAAGAAACAGAGGAATATTTGGCACTTAAAATGCATTGACACTTTCCACTTGGCGCCTATTGGCACTTTGTGTTGGTGTGACTAGCATGCCCCTCATGGAAAAGGTAAATTGATGACTTATTAACCCTATTATATGATAATTTCCTTGTAGTTTAACTTCTTCCTCCCTTTTGTTGCCTTGATAGTCCCTGGCATGGATTGTCACACCCTTGTACATCTTGGCATGCCTTAGCACTTGGCACATCTTAACTTGTTTGACATGTCTTCGTATTATCTGGCACATGTTAGCATGCCCTAACATTCCCTAACACACCTTGGTAGTCATGACCTCACAACTAGCATTACATTTTTCCATGACATGGGAACCTTTTATTCACTAGAACACCTTGGCACTCCCTAGTTGTCACGCCCTTTGTTATCATCCACAATGTCCCAGGCTGATGACGAGATCAACAAAGGTAAGTATAGACCAAGATTTTAGTTTGGTAGCTATACTTACCAAACCTGAGGGGTCTCTCTCTATGAAATGACAACCAAGAGATGAACGGAATGTAAAGTATTTTAGGCTAGATAGCTAGGCTTAGGTGGGTTTTAGAAAATTTAGGCTTTTGTTGCTGGATATGGAAGCAAAAATGGGTAGCTAGGTCAAAGGATTAAAGAGTTACAACAACAAAGATAGAAATGAGAAAGTAGCATTACTTTTGTGATGGATCTTAGGGTTTTTTCAGTGTAGTGTAGTGTTTAGAAGAAGAAAAAGGTCTTAATGAGCATGAAACATGAATTCATTAAGCAAGAAAGAAAGTAACACGTAATGATTTTTCCATCAAAACAAAGCTTTATGCAAAGAATTTTGTTTATAAACTATAAGGAAAACCATGGAATAATTGATGAATGGAAAGAGAAGATGAATATGTTTCATATAGAATTTATAATAGATAAAAAATAACATCTAAAACTTACTGCACATGAATTCCTAGATAATAGTTGCAAACTGTGTCCTTTGTTTTCCAGAAAATGTCCACATACAAGCTACAATAGTTCTCTCCTTTGAAATCCAACCCATTCTATCATTGAGAAACTAATACATAAATACCAAAACAACATATCCCCACTCTCAGGGATTAAATCCATGACTCTAGGAACTATTACATGAGGTGTTCTAACCAAACCCTAATGTCTAAGGAAGTTAAAAACAACTTCTACAATTAACTTTGACTCCAACCTCTCTCGTAAATGAGGTCAAAATTACATCGAAACAAATTACAAAGGCTAACCACCCATCATTTACATTTACCATTATTCTTCACATTCATCTACTTCACCTTTTTGACTTTTATCGAAGTTAAACTAGGAATTACAAAAAATCACACAGTGAACATTTTACAAAAATCTCAGAAACTTCCAGTTGTGCAACAAGCTGTTGGATGCCATTTGTGAGTGCCTTTTAGAACTCCAAATCCAGATTTGAATCCTTTTATAGAAATATGGGAGAGTTTAGATGTCTTTAGAGTATTTGTGCACTCAAAAGGACCCATTTTTGGCTGAGATATTGAATTCTCCCAAGGTGTCTCCAGGTGCACAACGAAATGGGAAAAAAGGGGCGGAAAGGTGATTGTTGGCCTATTTTTTGAAAATTTCTCAGAAAATGAGGCCCAGACCAAGAAAGTTGGAAAATGGGTTTTAATAGGGGGTATTAATACTTCCAAAAATATCGAGTGTCCATCATTTGGAGCCCTGAGGAAGAATCGTAGTGTGAGCTCGCTGCGCTCCTAGACAAAACATTGCCAAAACATTGCAAGTCTGCACCAAAACACAAAAATTTCTCCAAATTCTCCCAAAATTTGTCCAAATATGCTTGATAAGGTATGTTATTAAATCATGAATGCATCAGTAAGAAAATATAACTTACCCTTCAACTCTTGGTTGATTAGGATTTCCTTCAGTTTTTCCTTCAACTCCTTGATTTTGACCTTGGCATCCTGATTCCTTGTGTAATAATGGATTTCCATTTTCTTTTCCAACTTGCTATCCATTTTGGAATTTTCAAGGATCTTCTCAATGTTTCAAATGAATTTTTCAAGCGAAAACTCCTCGTCTTCATTTATTTCCATTGCAATCCTCTCTTCGAAGGTAAATTCTTCCATTGGTGGCTTTTGTTCTATTTCCCTCTGAAGTGCCTTCCTAATAACCATTTCCCTTGGCCTCTTCCTTGCCACATGTCCTTCATGCTACTCAGTGTCCTCATGGTCCACCACTACCTTGCCTTTCATCTCTTGTTTCTTGGCTTTGAATTTCTCTTTCTCCACGACTAGCTATTTTTGCTTAAGTTGACTATTTTCTTGCTCAAGGAATGAAATGATGCATTTAGCCCTTTCCAAATTGTCCTTCAGCTCCATGATATGAGAATCCTTATCTTTGGTGACTTGTTGTAGGATTTGATGCTCATCATGTGCCTCTAAGTCGACTAGGTCAAAGTCACGCTCAATGGGCTCCTCATCATGCAAAGAAGCCTCATGATGTGATGGTGATCCCTATTCTGTTGATGTAGTAGGCTTGGCCCCTTCCTCAATTTGAGGAGAAAACAAGAGGCTTCTACCTCTCTGATATGTCTTGGACACCTTAGGCCTAGGTGCCTTGGAAAGCTCATCATGTTTTCTTGATGACTCCACCTCCACGGGTTGTACTGACATGGTTTGGTGGTGGCTTAGTGAAGTGGTTATATGCATTTGAAAGGCTACCTCAATGAAGGTGCCCCATGTCATGTTCTTATCTTTCAACTGAAGGAGTGCTATAACCTTTATTAGGCTATGGTGAAAGAGATTTGGATAATGCACTTTGCCTTTCAATTTCATCTTTTCAGACATTTTGGTTAGTCTGCAATACAAGTAGCTAGACAAATTGAGAGACTCGGTAGTTGTAAAGTGCATGAGTAGTCTTATGCTGTATTGATATAGCCTAGAAAATCTTCCCTCACATGTGGAGAACTTTATGAAAACCTTCATCAATGGCTCATATATCTCCAACAACTATCTGAATGGGAAAACATGTGAGTGAGCTCCTTTGTATTGTGATTTCAAGTAGGGTTTGTACTCTTCTAGGTGTAGGTTCATGCCTTTGAACCAGTTTTGACCATGGTTTTATATACCTGTAGATTGAGAGATGGCATCCTCTAAAAACATGAAATCAGTCCCTGCAATGGTGATCTTGTCTTCCTTCAACGTGGGAAAATATACCTGTGAGATGCTAATGTTAACCTACTTCTTGCACTCTTTGACAAAACCTTAAACAATTGACATCTTCAAATCATTTCACGACAAATGGGGAGGAGGTGATTTCATTGCAATAAGAGGGATCAAACCTTAGCATCTTTCCCCCTTGTTGTACTTCATCTTCTCTGATGGTGATGAGTGTGGCTCCATACTTCAAACCTTAGGTGAAAGGCAAGCAAAAACAATGAAATTTTCCGCTGTGAGGGAGTGAGGTGGTATGATGGACATAGGAGTTGCCTAAATTTGTAATGAAATTTAGGAGGGTAGGGGATGATGTCAGTGAGTAGGGGAAAAAGGAATTTTTGGAAATGAGTGAGGGGAGTGGGTGGAAAAGGCTAAAACATAGGCCTATCCTAGAAATGGATAAGGTAGATTAGGGTTTAGAGGAAAATGATAAATGAAAGGATAAGGCTTTGTGATGGACGAAAATGGTGTATTAGTTGCTAATAGAGGTGTAGGGACAAGGAATCTGGGCTTTAGGGAAACAAGTCATCATTTGAGGATCAAAACAATGAAAATCATGTAAACCCTAGAAGAAGAATTATTTGATCATTTTCTTGACATATGAGGCAAAGGAGGGCATGAAAATGATTAAACTTACTTTTTATAGAGCCTAGAGGATTGAATTACTGAAGAGGATCTTCGAAAAGAAAAATTGGTAGTCAAACAACAATTTTGGATAACTCTACCCCATGTGCAACGAAGGCTTCCTGTGTGCAATGTGATGTCTAGGTGCACAATGAAGGCTCTCTGTGCATAATGAGAGTACATTTTTATGAGTGAGGGCAATGGGATCACAATTTTTTGCAAAGGAGAGGGAGAAGCTCGATGCTCAGATGGTAGAAAAGTGAAAATGAGTGTGAGTGAGCTCCTCCATGTGCTTTTATAATTTGATTTTGATGTCGAAGTGATAATGAGGTAGGCTGGCCCGCCTCATCAATTAACTTTACTTTTTTGTTTTGTAGCCTTAGGAACATCATTACATCTAAAAACATAAATGACATTTAAAATCATGTGTTATTGAACAAATTTACCTATTGCTACCCCTCATTTGCTAGATTTATACATGAAATGGTTGATTTTGTGACCTTAACCCTAATGACCTAATGGTGACATTGAGCTAAATGGAGACCATGATGATGTGACTAAAATGATATTAATTATGTTTCCATGATGGTAGACTCAACTGGGTGATGAAAGTGACTGGCATATGAAATTCTTGAGAGAGTGGAAATAGCCCTAGACACACTAGCGAGTGACAAAATTTTTATTTGAAGACTCACTAAAATGACAAAAAATTAACTTGACACCGTAAAAAAACCTTGTAAGAGCATATTTGATCACTGGTGAAACACTGAACTAACTGACATTAACACCCTCACAGATAACCTTACTTTTTTTGCGACTTGGGAACCTAGCCAATTCATTAGAAAAACAATATTCTGCCTAACCCAAAGTCTCCCTTTCTCTGAAACTTCTTTGTCCGTGCCTTATCAAAACCATAGGCTTGCCTCTTGCATGTCCTCTTCTGAACTTCTCCTAAAACACTTCATCCTTGGGATACGTGGAATTCACTAACACTCCTTGGCACACACTCTTATTTGTTCATTTCCAAGAATTTTTACCTAGTTCTCCCTTGCATTCCCCTGACTCTCCCTAACACTCCTAAACATACATTGACACTATCTCCCATGTGTTAGCACACCTTTTCACTCCTTGGCATGCCCTGGCACTCCGTAGCTATCATTCTCTCACAATTACCGTTACTTTTTTTAGACTTGGCTAGAACCCAACAAAATCCTGCCCCGACTACAACAACTTAACCAAGTTATAGTTACTATAACTAGACTATGCCTTGTTCACTTAAGAACTGCCTATAAAACATCTTAGGTTACTCATTTCCAATCTCAACTCATCCCACTTAACAAGTTGTCAATTCAAGTCTCACGTCAAACCATGGCCATAAAACAGCAAAGAAACACAATTTACATCTTGACATGCCATAGGACATGGCACGTCTAAAAATCCTTAGCCATATGTGGCGTGTGTTAGAATCCCCTACATTTATTGGCATGATTTGCACTCCCTAGCACACCCTAGCACTCTCTGACATGCCCTGGCACTCTAGCATGCCTTGGCACTACCTAGCATATAACCTTGTCATTCCCTCCTTAGAACACTTGGAACTCATTGACACTACCTATCACACACTCTTATCTCTTCATTTCCATGCATTTTGAACTACTTCTCCCTTGTGTTTTTGTGGCACTCCCTAATATCCGTTGGAACGCATTGACACACCCTAGCACATGGAACATCTTGGTATGTTGCCTTGGCACTCTAGCATTCCTTGGCACTACCTAACATATGTTGTCGCTCCCTCCTTAATACACCTAGAAATCACTAACACTCCTTGTCATGCACTCTTATTCATTCATTTCCATGTATTTGAAACTCTTGATCCTTTTTGTTTCCTTGGCACTCCATAACACTTTCTGGAATTCATTCACACACCCTAGCACTTGGCACATATTGGCATGTTTCCCTAGCCTCTAGCATGCCTTAGCACTGCCTACCATACCTTGTTACTCCCTCTGTACACCTATATCTCAGTGACACTTCCTATCACAAACTCTTATTTTTTCATTTTCATGCACTAATTTGACCTAGGGCTCCCTTGTGTTTCCTTGGCACTCCCTAACATGTCCTAACACATATTGACACACCCTAGCACCTGACACATCTTGGTTGCATGTTTCCCTAGCAATCTAGCATGACTTAGTGCAACCTAACATACCATATCACTCTCTTCTTAGCACACTTGGAACTCACTGAAATTCCCTGTCATACACTCTTATTCATTCATTTCCATGCATTTTGACGTAGTTCTCCCTTATGTTTCTTTGGCACTCCCTAACACTCCTTAGCATGCATTGGCACACCTTGGCGCTTGGCACATCTTGGTATGCTTCCCTAGCACTCTATCCCGCCTTGGAATCAATGCATAACATACCTTACCACTCCCTACTTAGCACACCTAGAACTCGCTGATTATAATGTTCTGAACTAGGAAAAATAGTGTTATGCAAAGCAAACAATGAAAATAACACCATAAAATTAAATCAAATCATCAAACCACAAAATTGTCTAGCATGTACTATTAGCATGCCTTTTCATTCCTTAGCATGCTCTCGATCTCCTTAGCTTTCATGCCCTCACAACTACCCTTAAATTTTTTGCAACATGGGAACCCAACAAAATCCTACCTCAACTATAAAAACAACTTAACTATAACAACAGCTTGACCAAGTTACAATTACTACAACTAGACTATGCCTTGTTCACCTAAGAAGTTCCTATAACTCATCTTAGGCTACTCATGTATAATTTCAACTTATCCAACTTAACAAGTTACGAATACAAGGCTCACATCCAACCATTTTCATAAAATTAATCATTAACTAAGCAACAAAGTTTACATCTTGACATGCCATAACATCTGGCATGCCTAGTAATCCTTTGGCACTATGTATCACGTGTTAGCATCCCCTGCATTTCTTAGCGTGCTTTGGCACTCCCTAGCACTCCATGACGCTTAGAACACCCCATACTCACTAGATAACACTATCTTTCACACTCTTATTCATTAATTTCCATGCATTTGAAACTACTACTCCCTTGTGTTTCCCTAGAACTTGGCCCTAACACTCCCTAGCATGTGTTGGTGCCACAACTTAGTACCTAGAACTTTTTGGCATTCCTTAGCACTTGGCATGTCTTGGCATGCCTAAAATGCCTTAAAACTTTCTAGCATGTGTTAGTACTTCCTGGAATTCCCTAGAACACCTTGGCACTACCTAGTTGTCATGCCCTCATAAATGGCCTTACTTTGTTTGCGACTTGGAACCCAACCTTGAAGTCATTGACAAAACATTATTGTGCCCAACCCAAATTCTCCCTTTTTTTGAAAATACTTTGTACACCCCTTATCACAGCCATAGGTTTTCCTCCAACAAGTCCTATTTTGAAATTATCCTAACACACTTCGTCCTTGCGGCACTTGGAATTCATTGACACTCCTTGTCACACTGCACTCTTATTTGTTCATTTCCAAGAACTTTGACGTAGTTCTCCCTTGAGATGCCTTGCTACTAGCTAGTACAACTTTTCCCTCCCTCGTTAACACACCTAGAACTTGCTTAAAACTCATTTCCATGAATTTTAAATGAGTGCTCCCTTGTGTTTCCCTGGCACTTGGCCCTAACACTCCCAAGCATGCATGGATAAAATATTTACGAAATTTGCCCATATCCTACTATCTAGGGTTTGTTTTTTCACTAGCTAAAAATGTGGTGATTGAAGAGCTAATAATGGGATATGATATAAAAGTCCTCAAACATAATTATCCAAATATATTTTAGGTCAACCATGCCAACTTGGAGGTCCACCAAGTCGAATTTGAAAAAATTCTAGAACCTTGTTAGCAATTCTGGCCTAGTGAAATTGTGAACAATGGGTCTTAAAGTGCCACCTATAACTCCAAGAATGTAACTATTGTGTAAAAAATGAGAGAGGCCTTTGCTTTTGGGTATGTTATCAGCAAAAAAATCCTCTCTCAAAACCTCCTTTTGGTTTCACAAATACTTTCCCATTTGTTCAGCATCCAAGCTTGAAGTTGGTCACACAGAAAAACAACAAATCCTGGCAGAAGCACAACAAATAGTTGAATTGAAATTTTGATGACTTTAATGAGTTTTTGAGTGTTTCTAATGACCTGTGAAGAAACATGGAGATGTCCACTACACTCTAGATCCTTTAAACCATGCAAAAACATCATTTTAGCCTCTTCAAACTTGATTCCAAAACTAATTGTGCAGAAACGCAACGAAAAGAGAAGGAAGGAAGACAAAATCATATCTCTTTAAAAATAAAACCTGTGAAAAAATGGAAGGGGGTTATTGTTTTTGGTTCCATGGTTAGCAAAAACCTCCCTTGGTTTTCAAAAATTCATCTCCATTTGTTCATAACTATCTTTTGAAAATGATGATAAAAACATAGTCAAAAGTGCAACAACTCTCTTCTAGCAATTGTATTTTGGGAATATCTCCAAAACGGTAAATCCAAATGGGCTGAAATGTTTACGTCAATTTAATATCGTCCTAATTAATCTAAAAAAAAAAATCCATCCCAATTAGAGTCACAAATCTCGATAAAATCACAAAATGACTGTAGATGATGATGGCTCATTTCTTAAAAACTTCGCATCATTTTGAGCTGAAATTCAGTGGGTGTTTTCATTTCATCCCCATTCATCTCCTATAACAATTGCATGGAAAATGGGTGTGAGGTTTAAGAGATATGACGAGAACATGATAACTAGGTAAAAGCACAGCACAAAAGAGCAGCAACTTAGGGAAAGGGAATGAGAGGGAAGGGAGCTAGCAAAAATTATTGCAAAAATATGGGGAATAGGTATGGGCATTAGGAAAATAATAGAAGTGGAATTTATCAAAAATAGTGAGAAAAGGGGGGAAATGTCAAAACATAGACCTAGGGTAAAAGCGTAGCAAATTTCTATGGTTTTTGGTAAAATAAAGAAATGAAAGGATTTTGATGAGGGGAATGATGGAGAATGGTTAGCGAAGGATTACTAAGGAGGTATAAGCTTAAAATGAATGCCTTTGACTCATGAATGAAGATATTAACCATGGAAAAGGGAAAGTGCAACAAAAACCCTAGTAGCAAAATTTTGACTCAATCTCTGTGGAAGGAAGGTGCAAGTATGATTGATAGGGTCCGAGAGACCATGATTAATCAAAAGACTCATGAAATATGGAAATGACCTACCATGATGAAATGATATCTTCATTTTTGGAGTGGAAGTAGAAATGACACCTATATAGTGACTCATACTCTTTGCTTTATAACTTGGCAAATTTTGTTAGTATAGACCGAAATTTGACTTTTGACCTTGATTGACTTGAAATATTAACAAATCTGGATTACTATGGAACATAGGACTCTAACAAAAACCATATGGGATGTTTATCGATATCACCAAGTTTTATGCACAACTGCCATGTTTCTATACATCGAGTACCCATATGGAAGAGTCATCCTTATTTCATCTAGTATATAACCAAGACATTCCATGTACATGATTTCAAATATATTTCTGCATCTAACTCTTCCTACTATATCTCCAAATACATGAATTCTAATTTCTAAAGAAAAGATCTTATCTAAATATGTGCAAAGCTCTTTCCTTCATTTTGTCATCTAGTCATCTTCTTTCACAAACTACCTCTTTCTTTGAATAAAATGTCTATGATGAGGCTCCTTTCTCAAGATGATAAAATACTTTAATTATTCCTTCATGTTGCGACAAAACTAGTAAACTTCTTTGATGCTTGCTTCCATAATATGCCAGACTACATTCACAAACTTCTCGTGGAATATACTCTTTCCAAGATTCTTCCATATAGTGAATAACCTTCTCATCAAGGATCCTTGTGATCCTTTCCTGGTAGAAGACTATTTCTATAACATGCCATGCTTGCAAGAGGACATCTCTGAGGTAAAAAATCTTTGTCAATGTATCATCAGTGAGCAATTCAACTTGTTGCAAACAAGGCAACATCCTTGTCACTGCTAGAGTGATATGAAAAATAAATAAGGATACTTTAAAAGGAAAAAATGGTGGTTGTTACAATATCCTATGGATATGCACGAATTTGCTTGTCAAGGAACTTGCGTCATTGCTTTATAACTTAGCATCAATGGGACTTTTTACTCTTGGCTCCTTAAGCTTCAAAATAAGAAACATGCCCGGTCAGGACTTAGGAGTCAGGACCTCAGAATGTTGTCCATTCATCACATGTTCTGGGCATATCTCTTTTCTAGTTGCTGGTGTAAATGGCAATAGGATGGAAGCACGATACTAGCATGTCTTTAGTGAACATGTTTGTAGTATTTTCTACACTATTCACAACCCAGGTGTGAATTAATTTGCAGCAAGGCTTTAGGCTGAAATAGAGGTTGTTAAAGAAACTAAAAAACCTCTTTCTAAATCTGTAATTTTATTACCATTCTGAAAAATCCTTTCCTCTAAAGCAAGGGAACAAGTCCTTGCAGCTTTCCTTGTCATAATACTAACAACCTTTAATTGCATTGGAATGACTTGGAGGTCAATGATCCATATTAGGGGTGCCTTATAAGACTAAGATGTTCTCTTTTCCATTATCAAAAAATTCATTAATTATTTTAAACACCATATTAGCTACTTATACATCCACAATTATTTTTCTTTTATTTACCTTAGTGTGGGTTGTAACATACATCTACAATATAGCTATTGCTTATATAAAGCATTTTCTTGATTTCGGTATTGGATATAATATGTTAATTTAGTTCTAGGATGAATCCCATGATTCAAATTCTGATAAACATGCAACACTGGTTGCCTTAGAATACATAAAGTTAAGCCATTGTACTAGTCTATAAGCAACTATAAGAGAATATAAGATAATTGTTATTGAGAGATTATCCAAAATGTGAAACATGCCTATTGTAGATAATTCTATAAGAAGGTTTGTTTACTAGGTTCATTAAGTTTTTTTCTTCCTACACCTTGTATTGGCATAGAGAATATTAATTTCATTTTCCATGTAAAAGCTACAAGGTATAATGAAAAATTCTAGAGGTCAAGCTACTGTTTGGTTATTGTTTGTATATCCAACATACAAATAATAGCCAACATACAAACAATAGCCATACAGTAGCTTGACATCTAGAATTGTTCATTGTTCATATATCATCGCATTCCTGTGTCACTCAAGGGCTTCCTCCAACAATATTGTGAAAGGATCTCTTGCTCCCTTGTCTTTCTTTTCTTCTACCATAGGAGCTCGTCAGGGTTTGCGAGGTTGGTCATGCAAAGGTTCAACCCATTTGAGCCCTAACTCCTTATAAACTGACCTCATTAGTGACATGTAAAGAGAAAAAATAGAGAAAGATCAAACTACTCTCATACCACTAATCTGGACTTATGGAAGAATGCGACAAAATATAAATAAAAACATAAACACAAAGATGCAGTAGAAATAAAGCTTCACTTCATTAATATCAAAGAATTGGAACATGCTTACAGATAGAATAGAAATAAAATAGCTCTGGCAATGGTATCTTATATCTGAGAAGAGATGTGGTGGATACATGCCTCTGAAATGTCTTACAATGAGGCTCAAGGGCCTTTTCATTATTGAACAACAAGAGAAAGCCCTAAAAAACAAAAACCCTAACGCTAGGAGATGGAACACCAAGTGTTTGTGGGCCCCATTGGGGTTAGTTGGGCAACCAACTTCCCACGATCATTATAATTTGGTCATATTATCTCCATTTGGTGTGTATGATACCTCATCAGAAATATCTCTTCCAATACTAAAGGATTTACGTCCTCTGAAGACCAGCTTGTTGTAGACCTCAAATAAACTCTGTTTAGGGGGTCAAAATTGCTCAGGAAGTTCAAGACCCAAAAAACTACTAAAAATAGTAAATGCTGCTAGAAATAATGAAACTGACTGGAGTTCTAGGTGGAATAGGTAGGTGACCGCCAATATCCACCTGGACCAGGCCACCATCAGCAAGTAGGTCAAGTGTTGTCTTCTTCAGGACACACTAGTTGTCAAAGGACTAACACGAAGCCCTAGTTGTATTCCTTGTATCAATGTGATTGTAAAGGTCATGATCCTTGGTATGGGAGCTCTAGTCTATTGTATTATAGTTTGTAATATAATGAAGAAGGGTTTGAAAAAGTTAAAATTGTCATGCACATTAGTTGATTCCCTAATGTGTGTATATTTCATTGTGCATTAAATTAGATGTGTTGTGGCACTTGAGTGTGTTTGCATCAAAGATTCTAAGACCAAACCCAAATTATCATTTCTCATGGACATTCAACACACGCCTTGTTCACCTAAGACCTACATGTAACTCATCTAAGGATACTCATGTCCAATATCAAGTCATCCCACTTAACAAGTTACCTAGACAAGGCTCACATCCAACCACGACAATAAAACAAATAATCAACAAAGTTTACATCTTGACATGCGATATCACCTGACACGTCTTAGAATGTCCTGGAAATATGTGGAACATGTTAGAATCCCCTATATTCCATGGCATGATTTGGCACTCCCTAGGACACACTACCACTCCTTGACATGCCCTGGCACTCTAGCATGCCTTAGCACTGCCTATCATATAACCTTGTCACTCCCACCTTAGCACACCTGAAACTCACTGACACTCCTTATAACACATTCTTTTTCATTCATTTCCATGGATTTTGAACTAGTTCTCCCTTGTGTTTCCATGACACTCCCTAACACTCCTTGGTACACATTGACACACCCTAGCACATGGCACATCTTCGCATGCCACCTTGGCACTCTAGAATTCCTTGTCACTCCCTCGTTAGCACACCTTGAACTCGATGAGACTGCCTGTTACACACTCTTATTCATTCATTTCCATGCATTTGAAACTAGTGCTCCCTCATGTTTCCGTGGCACTCGCAAACACTCCCTAGTCTACTTTGTCACACCTTGGCACCTAGCATATCTTGGCATGTTTCCCTGGCCTCTAGCAAGCCTTAGCACCACCTAGCATACCTTCTCACTCCCTCCTTAGCACACTTGGAACTTAGTGAAACTTCTTGTCACAAACTATTATTCATTCATTTCCATGCATTAATTTTACCTAGTTCTCCCTTTTGTTTCCTTAAGACTCCCTAACACTTCCTAGCATGTGTTGGCACACCTTGGCACATAACTATTGGATGTATGTCTTACACTAATTTTGCGTCTTACCCCTTCGATTAGTCTCCAATAGTAACCAAAGGATCATGTCTTAGGAGTCTTCAATGCTTAAAAAAATGCTTGACATAATACTCAGCAATTTGTTGTCATTCACTAATGAAGGAGGCTAGTTGTGTTTGTGTCTCTTCCTTTAACAAATATGTCCACTAACCATGTGACATGACCTATTATCACCACATTAAGAATTGTTTGACTAGGTGGGAAAAGGTCCAAGGCACTGATTACTCATGTTGCAAGGGGAAACACCTTATAATTCTAGTAGTTGCTAAAAATGCATGCCCTTTATCTAAATCTTTTGCACTTTCATTATAATCTGCAAGTGTAGTTTCATACAAATTAGTGTGCTATCTTACCATGATAAAGCTTATGAAGGCTCTTTATCATGAAATAAGATTTCATTGCATTTGTTTCACAAAAGGAAAAACTTCAACATGAACATGAATCCAAGAAGAATGAAACTTTGTGGCCTCAAGAAGATGTTTTCCTAACAATATTGCATTCCATATAATATTAGCAAGGGTCACTAGCAACCCAAAGACTTTTCTGAAGCCCATGTAGATTTGGCCAAGGGATAAAACTACAACACATGTTTTAGGGTTTTAGTTCATCTACAATGGAAGCACCATGAGTTCTAAACTCTCAAGTATATTAATATTTTATTACAAGTATGCCCCCCATCATTATTTATTATACAAAAAAGACTCTCTATGGCCTTATCATCGATTTTCATAGTCTCACCACAAGGAGACCTAGGCTTTTCTTTTGACAAAATAGTTTGTTCAAATAACGATCAAGGATAAGATTAAAATAAAGCCACATGCAATACATATTAGGCTCATGTTTCATGAACATTAAATAACAACCCCATTTTCAATCTCACCACCAATATTTAGGTGATTGAATTATTAACATAAAAATGAGACCAATTGAATATTTATAAACTTGTTCCAAAATAATATTATTAGGGTTCACCTAACATGTATGTAAGCTTAAACCACCACTATGGAAACTAAACCCTTAGATGGTAGTTTAGGTACATAATAACATTTATTTTAAATGAACAATGGTTAATAATTAGTTTCTAGAAACATTTAGTAGAAATAAAATAATATTGATTTAAATTAAGTTGAAGTCATAGTAGCAATTGATTTCTCCAAAATTCTAGGGATCAAAGTTCCAATAAAATTTTGAAGTAAATCCAAAGTATCTCATACTTCGACCACTATGCACTTTTTCAATTTTTATGGGATGATATTTATTTTAGACTATTATTTTAACCCATTTATATAAGTAGGACAAAAAGCTATTGAAATTACTCTTTCTCCATAAATTTTAATCAAATTTTAATCCAGTTTTACATTATTGGAGCGATGAATTTTGTTTGTGTGTTATAGTAGTGGATTCATTATTGGTGCAACATCATTTCCAGATAACTAAAGGCTAGGTAACTAATACCTCAGGGTCACACCAAAAACCCAAGTGATGGAGGGAAAAAAAAATACTAAATCTTCATCCTCAATTAGGTCATTAATTTCATCTCTGAGAAAAATGTAATCACTGGAATAATGTTGACAAAAGTTCCTATTCATCAACAGAGCTCGGCATCATCAAGCAGAGAGTTATCATTGCCATCCCCAATGGATCCCTTGCTTCTCATCATGAAGCTTCCTTATAGTGCTCTTAGAGTATCTCGCATGTGCCTGAAGGTGGCCTCCTTTTCATTGTCGTCAACGATGACTGTCTTCTCCCTCGTCTTGGCCACCTATTTCTTGGTGGTCTTTAGCTTCATCTACGATGTCATTGTCTAGCCATTGGGCATTGGGAGCATGCAAGGTCTTGTCACATGAACATAAAACTGGTTCTATTCCTATCTGGAAGAGTTAAAGGGCAATATATTATCCAAGGGCTCTCGTCGGGGTTTATGTTCTTACTTCGTGGGGTGCAGATAATTTTACTAGACTTTTCCTTGGGAAAACACAGAGCGGGGATAATCAAGGTCTCTTTTGGGGTGGCCAGGGTTTCTTCTTTGGCGATCACTTATATCATGAGTAAGTTATTCATTCGCATCAAAATTCCATCTTATTTATGTTAATCGGGGTTATGAATAACAAATCTAGATGTTTTAGGTCCATTGCTAGTTTAGTAGAACATTTGTACTCTATTTTTATTTTATGTTTAGTGTAATAGTTTGTACAACCATTTCTGTTTGTAATACACCTCCAATGAAATTAAGTGGAACTAGCAAGGTGATCTCTATAGGATTGTAGACTCAGGCATTGAAAAACAAATGAATGAGATCACGTTTCCTCAGCAGCTCGTAATCTGAATGACAAATGAAAAAGAAATGGATATTTCCCTTTACAACAAGCCACTATTCCATTATGTCTCCTCTTACTTCAAAGTTTATCTCATAGTAATATAATTTGGAAGGCCAAGTCAAAGGTGGGCAGATGTAAGCATTCTGAGCAAGACAGGAACAAATACGTTAAACTCAATAGATTGGCAGTTGCCTAGAAAGTACAGAGAACATTTTTTTTTCAATTTTGCATGGACAGGTAGTGATTTCAACCATATTTAACCATACAATAATTTTTATTTTAAATTCGATAGAACTAAATTGAGATAAATGAGAGCTCGATACGTATTTATGTAAAATAGAAAAACCAAACAGCTAATCAGGAGAGAAACTTGGGGTTTTGTTGTATGCTTTCTGAGTTAACTATATATTACATGCCCAAGAAATGATGGCAAGCAATAATTTAAAATAGGCCCATTGAGACAATGTTTGGTCAAGCATGCATTCTCTTCCTTTGCTTTCCTTCATATTTTTACTACTCATCCTCGATGTAGATGCATGAAACCTATGAATTTTCTTTCCCCATCAAGGGAAACCTATGACTAATTTCAAATATATTCCTCTTGTACAGGCTTAATCTCAAACAACAAGAACAAATGACAGCGGAATTGGCCAAACAGATATACCACGCTAGAACAGACCATTTTAATTCTACGAAATGACGTGGTCAGATTAATGATAGTAGTTAACATGCTATTTCAAGGAATTATTTTTAAATTACTTTGGAATAGAAAGTTTGCATTTCCATTCATAAAAGAAGGAAGTATTCGAGTTGCAAATATAACCTTAAGAAACATGCAAGCAGGATCATTGGAAATTTATCAGAGTCATGAGACATTGCATTCACCTATTTCAACAAACAGTCAGCTTACAACTTATATTTCCTAGGTACATAGCATGTTATAGTATTTTTAGTGTTGTATCCTCATATATCCTTCTCTCAAAATAACATACAATTGCTAGTGTTGAAGGTTATTATCTAGATGAGAATTTTCATCAACCACGTGAAATATTTCATAGATTAATTCGTTGATTTCTTTATGTATCTTGACAAAATAATCATACATAAATATCAACCAGAATAAAGGCCCAACACTTGAAGAAAATTGCAGTTAGGAAAGAAGGGCATACTTTGTCACACAAAATAGAGGTAAACTTTTTTTGTGAGGGTGAAAGGCCCCAACACTTCATATGTACAACAATGTAAAGGTGCATGTTGTTCTGAAGAAAAAATGATTTTATTTTGAAGATTTGGCAACTAAGACAAGTTCCAGATCAGTTGTCCAGAAAAAATTGAGTCAAAGAGTGAAATTGATAGCTGAAGAAGTGACCATTGTTGTGTACCAATGAGAAAATGGGGTTTAGGGTGCCCAATGAGGGAAATCACCCTGCTGAAAGGGGACAAGCACACTAGTTGAGAGTTCTAATCTAGCACAATCCTACCTTTGATAGTGAAGTGAACACAGAAATCTCCTTCACATTCCCTTGCCATAATGGATAAGAAAACAGATCACAGAAGCTATGAGCTATGAGAAAACATTTGAAAATGAAAATTCACCATGCATACAAAGAAAAGACAAAAAAGAAATAGTTTCTAATGATAGTTTTCAGAAATAATAGAACAATTTTACCAGAATTAAGAATCTCCATAACCAATATTGTAGTGCTTTCAGATCAGAAAATGGAAAAATTGTATCAACATGTCAGCCTCCATGGCACCCTCCAAAGACTAGCAACACAACATTTTCAGCTTTGGTTTCTAGATTCTTTGACAACCATTACTTGAATAAGGGGGCTGGCTAAATAGCTCAATGGAGCTCCAATGGCTAGGTCTATATGGGAGAGGGTGGGTGAGCCAAGCTTTTTCTAGAAGCTGGACCCACCTAACGAATAATCATAGAAATTACATGGAAAAACAAATGCACCCTCTCTAGCTTGCTTATAAAGACTCAAAATTATTATTTTGATAGGGCCCAAATGAGATGTGCACCCTTTCTTAGCTTAGCTGGAATACATTACACTGAAAAAATTTCATGTGGGATCCATAAAAGTGTGCCCAACCCCTTGCTTCTAATGTTGAAGCTTATTAGATTTGCATGAAAATGGTGGTGTCCCCACAAATACACCTCTCAACCTTAATATAGAATGCATCACATTGCATAATTTTTGTGGGTCCCAGGATTTGTGCACCCTCTTCTTGGCTGGTATGGTTGAAATATATTTTATAGTATGCATCATGTAAGGCCTATGAGTGGTGCCCCCTTCTTTGACTTAGTGAACTAATCACATATCTAAAGAAATGCCCTTGTGAACCCAATCCCAAGTGTGTGGAAACAGAGTCAAGTCTCATTTCATTGGAGCATTAAGGTTTTAAAGTTTCATTTGATGTTGTGAGTTTGGTTGATGAGTGTGAGATGCTATATGACTGGTGGGTTATTTGTTCATGGTTAGCCTAGCCTAACACTCATATATTAGATAGTGTCCTTTTTATTGTGACAGGGTTTACTAGCAGACACCACTTTTATTTTCAGAATACAAAATTCTTATGTGGTATACTCCTCATTGGCACAACTGTGGAGGCAAGTTATTATTATTTTTAAAATTTCTGGTAGGGCCATTACCTAATATAAGTATGGAGATTGAAATACCATATGTGCATAGTAATGATTATATGTAGCCATCTTCATGATATGAACTCAACGAGGTCTTATTAGCCTAAGGAGGGCCCATTGATAAAGGCATTAGTTAATTAGTTTATGAAGTCGTCCCCTTGATACATATCATTTCAAGCTACTTTCCTATGTGCTTGGGAAAGGCATATATGTTGAGGAAAGAGATGTATATTTTATTCTAGTTGACCTGATTCACATGAAGCCTCTTTGTATTATGTTCTTCTTCTTCACATGCATGATGGGGTATGATGAAGCCAACCATGTGCAAAGCATTGTTTGACAAAGTCATGGGTCCTCAAAACCAATGTTATTAGAACCAACTGAACCATCCAATCTGAGTATTTTCAAGCCCTCACTGGTCCAAATAGTGACACAGAACCAGAAAATGCTGATTTAGTATCAACCAACATTTTTGACTTAACCAACTGATTCTATACGAAATCATCTAGTCCCATACAATGAAACTAAGGACCTATTGTCGTAAAACACAACCCCCCCATTTTTGACCTGTTCACTTCAAATAATAGGGACCCTTTCTATAAAAATTTTGGCTAAATGCCTTTTAGGATTTTTATTAAGTTGATTATCATACACTTTTGCTAATTTTTCATTTTTTAGACTTACATTTCTAATTACATTGTAAAAATCGAATTTTTATAAGCTTCCCCTTGATACTTGATTCGCCTGATTTGGTCAACTAGTTTGTAAATGGAACTCCTTTGAAATCTAACCATTTATGTCCCCTCGGTTAAAAATGTGTAAAATGTACAATATTCCATTTTTGTAATTAAATCAGTTCAATAATGCATTTATTTTAAATATTAACCCTTAGTTAGTTATTGCTAACATTTTTCATTTTTTAGTTATACAGCCAAATCATGAAGCATCGAGATTTCAGTAATTTACTCCAATTTTCAATAAATTACTAATCTTGAAAACCCAGAATGTCCAAGTGGTTGCAGTTTAATTTTTATTTTTATCAAAGTGGCTGTAGTTTAGATAAGAAAAATACACTTTAGATAATTTCATAACTAAACTAAACTTCATTAAAATAAAACCAAAA
>APFE031224343.1:0-22137 GCA_000404065.3 Pinus taeda
TGTTACTATTGTGCCCCATAGAAGCCCACTATTGTTATTATTGTGCCCTTACATTATTATTGTTATGTCAGCTCTGATGAGGTTATGACCCCTTACAAACCTTTATATAGAAAGGAGGTATTTTCATTTGTATCATCCAAGAATTGTTCATTTATGTAATGTAAAGGAGGTTTCCCCCTCGAAGAGGCTGAATTCGAAGGTGTGGATCTATCTTTTCTATCTTTTTCTTGAGCTGGTTTCATAACAGAAGAGCTATTGGAGTAGTGTATCGGAAGCCATAGGAGTGACAAGCCAAGAGCAGATAAGAGTGGAGAAGTATATATATATATCAGAGAAATCACATTGACGGGTTCTATTAAGTACCAAATTCAAACCCCTGACTGCGATATACAGTTGTGGACCCGATGGTCCTATTATATCTTGCCCTAATGGTATATCACATCTGCCATATCGAGTGTTATGTATCGCAGCATTTAAAGCCTTGTCATGCTAAAACTGTGATAGCAATATGTATGCAGACCCAACTACACCATTGCAATATGATCTAATATATTATCGTATCTGCCATATCGCAAGACTCTTGTAAAGCCTTGCCACATTGAGAGCACTAATTGCGATAATACGCAGACCCGAACATGTTATAACAAAGTGCAAAAGAGTATATAATATATGGATATGATATATATGTGGACCTACTTCACCATTATAAACTACCCTTTTTTTATATCGCATCCACATATCGGAACTCTCACAGTGCAAGTTATAAAAGGTTGTCACCCTCGAACCACTGATTGCAATATGCATGCAGACCCACTACAACATTATAATACGACCTACAGAAATATCGCATCCATTGAATCACAATGTTCGAAAGAATTGAAACCATCGGACTAGCGATTGTGATATATATTATGGACTTGAATGCACCATTTAACGCGACTAAATGTAATATCGCATTCGTTGTATCGCTAGTCTCTAAGGGATGTCAAACCACCAGTTTCGATTGTGATTGTGACATGGCATGTGGGACCTTCCTGTTGGTACAGTCTCTCCAACGAAATCCTACATAAATAATGAAGTCTAATGTATGAATATTATTATAGGAAAAAGGACCTCTTTGATATTTTTAAATAAGCAAAATTTCTTTGTATTTCAGCATCTCTTCCTCCTGAACATGTCCTATGAGTATTGGAACACTTGAATAGACAAAGGAAACCATGGATTGGGAAGCCAAAGTGTTAAGCAAGCATAGTCGAGTGAGTGCAGAGGAAGCTAAAGCGACCGAAGGAGGGAAGCTAGGAGGTCGAGCGAGCGATGAGGAAGCTGAATCTCAAGCGAGCAAGGAGGAAGCTAAAGGTCAGTGTATCAGGATTATAATAGAGAAAAAACAAGGGTGGTTGTTGTTGGCGAACTGGAAGAAAGAAGGAAGCCGACGGTCTAACAAAATAGAAAGGGGGCGAAGGTCCAATAGGACAGAAGGCAGACGAAGGTCAAGCCAGACAAGAGGCAATTGAAGGACGAGAAACTCTATTGATTGTGTTACCCTATGAAAGACTCACACCTGTGATGAATTAATCAGGTACATAATGCATACTGAAGAACAATTATGTGATATAATAAATAAATTTGCACTTGGTATCTCTTAAAGGGAACATTAACCAACAATAGTATTGAAGCATATGTGAATGTATTTTTCGGAAGTAAGAGATTGCAATAGCAATAACAGTGCGTAGTAGTCACGCTCGAAGCATTCACCACGACAGTGAGAATAAAGGCTCGAAATAGAGAGTTGGTCCTTGTGCAGAGCTTTGTGCCGCTAATAGTAGACTCACTAAAGCTATGTGGAGACATTATCAAAGATTATGATGGCTATTCGATATCATCATGAGATAACTTTTGCAAACATTATGTGGAAAGTATGAAGAGCTGTAAAGACTTATTCATATGAAGACTGGTTGTCGTTGTTGTTGTAGCACAAAGACTACAGTGAAGTTGTAAACAGACAAAATTCAGTAAAGAAGAGCTTTGGGAGCAGAGAATCAATATCAAAGATGCCTTGAAAAGATTGGGTCAGAGCCCTTGGGGTTAGAGCCTCAGAATTTGAAGGATTGGTGTCCTTGCGGTTGGTGTCTTAGAAGTGTAAGGATTGTTTTCCTTGGAGTTGGCACTCCTATATCCAAGGTTGGTGCCTTGAGAGCAGAGGGTTGGAGCCCTTGAGGTTGGTGCCTCGGAACTGGAAGGATTGGTGTCCTGGGAGTTGGTGCTCCTAAGTCCAAGGTTGGTTCCTTGACAAAATAGAGTTGGTGCTCTCGAGGTTGGAGCCTCACAAAAGTCCAAGTTGGTGCTTATAAATAGATTGGAACCATATATATTTGTATCTATTTTATTGCAAAGATTATATTCATAAAAGCATTTATTCTTGTTGTTCATATTGTGTTCTAAATATAAATGTTTTAACTGGTAAAATAACAGTTGAAAACAAATATTGATTCACCCCATCCCTTCTCAGTATTTCCAACAATTGGTATCAAAGCCAGTACCTTCACTCAAAGCCTAACAGCTGAAAGGTTGATCTTTAGAACACAAATGGCGAAGTCAAGGAAGAAAGTCTCCAATCCTCCTAAGGATGTGTCTCCCTCTACCACTAAAATAGAAGATAATCAATTTGATGAGGATGCATGGTTCAATGGGAACTTTAATATTTGAGATGCAAGAATGAGGAATTTCTTAAAGAGTGAAGGCATTGAAATCTAGAAATCAATAATTGTTGATAGCATGATGGATGGAGAATCTAAGGAGTACAATGAAGAAGCAATGAAGGCAATATTGAATGGGCTACCTAATTCTATAAACAACAATTTAGGAAAATGTTCATCAACAAAGGGTATATGGGACAAACTTCATGACCTTCACTCAAAAGGAGCATTGACCATGACCATCAGTCAAGAAGATGATGGAAATCAAGAAGGAAATCCAAAACCCATCACAAAAGTTTAAAATGAGAAATATTGATATCAAGGCTAAAGAAGATCTAGAAGATGAAGAGAATGAAAAATATTTTGTAGAAGATCTCCTCACTCATCTTATGACTAACATGGAAGACATTATCAATTTGAAAGAGGAAAATGAGGAACTTAAGAAGAAAGCACTAGCTAGTGACCAAGACCAAACAAGGAAGAAAGTTGACCTTGTCAAGCTTCAAATATAGGAAAGGGATGAAGAACTTGTCAAGCTTAAGAAGGAATTTCATCAAAGCAAAAGAAAGCATCATGAAGAAGTCATATCCATGAAAAATAAATTAGATAAAGCAAAGAAGCAGGAAGATACCTTGTCAAGTCAACTTGAACAAAGGCACAACAACTTTAACAAACATGAAGAAGATATTGGTCAATACAAGGTAGACGTCTCCTCTCTCAAATATCTACTACAAGAAGAAAGAAAATTAGTACAAGGAGCTGAGAAGACAATAGAAACATTGGCAATCATAGAAGAACAGGTCGATGAAGTAGAAAAGGAGAGAAACACCATGATATGTCAACTAAAAGTAAAGGATGAAGGTATATTCAAATTAAAATCTAACATCAAACTTCTCAAGGCCGAAACATGTAAAGCTACAAGGGTCAAGGAAGAAATGGAGAGCAATCTAGAAAAGGAAAATGAAGAAAACTTCAAAATGAAGTCAGATATCATCTCCCTTAAAATAGAAGCAAATGAAGCTTCTCATATAAAGGAAGAGATTGAGAAACAACTTTCTAAGAAGAATAATGAGTGTGAAATATTGGAAGAAGAGATTGTCTTCGTCAGGAGAAAGGTTGAAGGGAGGAACAAAACCTTGAAGAGCTCTTAAGACTTGGATGACATGCTCAACCATCATATATGTCGATTTGATAAATCAGGTCTTGGTTATGTAGGTGAATCGTCAAACAAGAATGATAATGCTTTAAACAAAAGGGATGTGAAGAAGCCAGAAAGAAATGATGATGCTCCTAGTTCCAGCAAATGCAAGGAGAAAAATCAAGGCAACAATGAAAGAAATTGTACTCCAAGAAGAAATGTAGATAATGTCAAGGATGCTAGAAGCAATGGTTATCATCAAAGGATCTCAAAACAGAAATACTTCACAAGTACATCAAGGAAATCTCCATCTCCCAGGCACCAATGTTTATTACTTGGTTATTGTTATTCTTGTATAAACTTTGCTCACATGGAAAAAGATTGTGAAGCATATCATAAAGATAAATGTTATGGTCCCCAACCATATCATAAAGATAGATATTATGGTCCGCAACAATCTCCAAGGAATAATTTTGCAGGAAGAAATCATGAATTCTTATTCATCAACAATGTAGAATGGTTCAAGTGTCATAACATTGGTCATATGGCACGTGATTGTAACTTAACTTGGGCTCAAACACAAGCTAGAACCATGAAAAAGAAGAAAGTTACAAAAGTATGTTGAAGGAGGCAAATACAATTCAAAAGTCCCTTGAACTCTCCAGCCAACAACATATGTTGTTGACCTGATCTTCGAAAATCTTAGCATTTGATAGGAAGATTCTACCAAAAGAGATGATGCACACGGTTAGGGGGGGCCTGTGATTCTTGATCATTATTGCAGAAGCTATTAGTGGAAGGGTCCTTATGAAATCTTTGTTGAAATATATTAATAATCATTCATTGATAAAGATCATTTCTCAGGAGCACTCCATTGAAGAACTTGATCTCTTAACTATTCTTTGGACTGGTGTTGAAGATGTTTTCCACCTGATCACTAAGTAGAAATTGGAACAATAGAGAATGTCAGCTAATATTAGAGAAATAGGGCAAATAACCATGTAACATGATTATTACAAAAGTTTATGTCTCGACTCAAGGATTAAATGTGAGAACATGTAAATTACGGACACAAATAAAGGCAACCGTCTGTGGTCTCTTCACATCAAATCCAATACTTTGGTTCGTCTCTTTGAAATTTAGAGAGTCGCTCTAGTGCCGTGCCGGAGAAATTGTTGTTCGTTCTGCTCCAACAATAACTTTGGGTAGTTATTGAAGGAAATCAAAGGAAACCCCGACTGAAAATGCAATTTTTGTTCCTGAATAGGACTCTGTAAGGTCGTGAAACAGTTTTGTTGTTGCGGGAATGGTACTGCTTCATTTGCAACTTTGAAGAGGTCCTCGTGCGTAGTATTTCTTTTCAAAATTGCACGGGCATTAAATTTTTCAGATTGTGTAATTACAAGATATTCAGCATAAAGATATTGCTCATTTAAACCTTTTTTCCAAAGGTGTCACGTATATAATTCGTTTATTTTATTTATAATATTTTTATAAAAAAATTAATTCTGCAACCATGCAGAGGATAATTTGATTCAAATACCAACAACCTAAACCAGTCGCACACGATAATTTGATGCACATTTTTGAAAGGCAATTGCGACGGCTTGAAAAGAAACGTTGTTAAATACCAGGCCTGAATAAAAAAATATTAAATCAATTTAAATTTGACTAAAGATGCACTAAAAAGCTGTAAAACGGAATTTAAAAAATTTAAACCCTTCAAATTTTGAAATTGTTCTTTTGGTAAGCTGACCTATTTTATTTTGTTACGTAATGCAGAGTAGAAGATTAGAATATGAAACCGTGATATTCAGCCTGTTAATTTTATTAATTGAAATTAAACTTGTATTAATTTATTTATTTTTAAGCTTTTTCTTGTCATTTTAGGATGTTGCTTTGTCTTGTAGGTTTGCTGTTTAGGTAATGAAGCTGAGTTTTGTTAGAATATTTAAGATATTTTTCTTAGAAGTGATGCAATCAAAAGAAAATAGATGTTATTTATAATTTAGCTTTATCATAAAATTATAATTATAATTTTATTACTTTCACTTAATTATTTGTAATAAAAATTCCAAACTACCAAATCAGAGTAATATAAAAACATGGATTATTTGAAAATGACATCGCATAGCTTTTGTTATTCTCTAACGACAATGCGTCTTCCCTATTATACTACTAGCAATTGCCCCAAAAGGTGCAAAGAGAGGCCGATAGAAATGTTAAATTGAAAAAATTGTATTTTGGTTTAAAATAATAAATGTTATAATAATTCAATCATTCAAACTAAACCTAATCAATAAATTGTCCAAAATAAATAAATCTTTAATCAAAATTATACAAATTATTATTCTTCGTTTCTCTCAATTATTTATATAATAAAATCCAATCAATCATTTAAAATAAATCAAATCAATAAATTTCCCAAATTAAATCCCAAGGGGATTATCAGTTGTTGTCTCCTCTACCTTTACAATGTAATTCCTCCACTGCCCAACAGTGCTATCTACGAGGCAGGAAGTTTCACAGAGGTCGATCAATCCAGCATCACAACTTACTTGCCCAAAAGCAATTTAAAGGAATAAGTTGTGCTTTATGACTTAAAAACAGTGGTTCAGCTTTAGCTTTCCGGTGAGTCTGCAGAACATAGAAAAGAACAAAAGAACAAGAAGACATTTTACAGGAAAGCATGAAAATAAGCAGAGGGGTACCAATACCATATAAAAACCTTTCATAGAGTACTGAGAACATGTGTTTGAAGGCAAAATCCAGAAAGTGTAACATATCTGGAAATGCCAATGCAAAACATGAGAAAAAAAGTTCTATAGTTTTGGTTTCCAATGAATTGTGAACTTTTGGGGGAAAGTATGTACCCCATAAAGAAATTTAGGTATAACTTAGAACAATCTAATTGTAAGAGAAACGTATCTAGCTACTAACAGATGAAAACAAACATGAAATGATGATTCAAGCACTACAAAGTTAAATCCTAGTATTCAAAATACATTCTGTATTAACTGCATGTGGGCATCAGACTGTTTTTGAAGTTTGGCACTTTAATTAAGTCAATTTCTCCAGATCAAGTGGCTATTAATATCAAGTCAATTTCTGCAAATCAATTGGCTACTAATATTACATCAATTTCTGCAGATCAATTGGTTATTAGTATCAAGTCAATTTCTGCAGATCAAATGGCTATTCATATCACACTAGTTACAGTAGGTTCAAAACAAACATATATACCAAAACAACAGGAGAAGAATATAGTGCACTCCTAAATCCACATGTACTGATCCCAACACTCCGTTGAGCTAAACATTTTAGCCCACATCCTACAATAAATAAAACACTTGACACAATCCCCACACAAAGAACTAATCTTTTTTTGTGGATTTGTTAATAAGTGACTTGTGGATGTGAGGATGACACCTCCACCTGCTATGGTACCTTTGATCAAAGTATCAAGTTCTTCGTCTCCTTTAATAGCGAGCTGCAAATGCCTTGGGGTGATATGCTTAACCTTGAGATCTTAAATGGCATTTCCTGCAAGTTCTAAAACCTTTGCAGTGAGATACTCCAGAATGGTTGCAGAATAAACAGCTCCAATTACTCCCACCCTTCCATTTGCAGATACTCGAGACTTCAACAGACAGTGGATCCGTCCCATAGGAAACTGCAACAAGAACAAACAGTTCAGTCCACCTATTACAGGAATCTTATGGAGTTCTTGCTCACAAGAATTCTGAACTGTTCCAAAGCTTCAATGAAGATGTTCCTCCCGGGAAAAAAGAAGCTAGAATTACTTCAGTTGATTCAAGATTTTGACAAGAAAATTTATAGAAAATAAATAGATACAACTGTAAGTCAAACAACCAAAAACAGAGTCCCAGAGAGTTCAACATAAAACAGAGTCTCACAGAATTCAAGATATTACAGAAACCTTATGGAGTTCTTTCTCACAGGAGTATTTGAACTATTACAAAGCTTCATTGAAGATGTTTCTTCTAAAAAAACAGATTCCTACAATTACTTCAGTTGAATCTAGACTTTGACATGCAAATTTGTAGAAAATAAATAACTACAAATGCAAGTCAAACCACTGAAAATCTTGTTCCTGAGTGACTGAGGCTTGTAATCTCCAATTCCAGGTATTCTTGACTTGGATTTGTATCAAGGGTTGCGAGAAAGATAGAGATGTTTTTCCAAGATAGCATGAATAGCTAGCCTATGAGATTGCATATTATGGGATGGTGGCCATGAAAACTTATGGGGAAAAGCTACGAATTTAGTGCAGGAGAAGAATGGCTAGATTTATCAGACAGTCCACTGGGAGATGGGGTAATGGGAACTCAAACCAAGTGTACAAGGTGGGGATGCATTCCATTCTTCAGAATACATCAAAGGATGTATGTCAGCCCCTATCACTATGTAAAAAAACATTTAATCGCTAGAGAAAGACGGCATTTTGGTTGGAGAATGGGGAGGAGTGGAAGAAATTGTATAGGCCATATCATAGAAATGTTTATTCTCTAAAGGAATGGAAGGAATACCTGTAATGACATTGTACAGGACTTGTTTATATAAATAAAGCAGACCGCACTATTAAGGTTTCAAAAAGTAATGGTGAAGGCAATACAGAGTGTCAAATAGAAATCAACACTGCTGAAAATACTTGACTTAAACAGTAAATGAGAGCAAGTTCGTTGACAAATTGAACAGAGCGGGTACTGTCCATTGACCTCAAACTTATTCAAAAAAGAAACTTCGAAGTATATACAGGAAATTAATGACAGGCAGTTAGTCCCCTATCAAATGCTTTTGCTGGAATTTAAAGTAGCCTATAGAAGCATAAAATAAATTGACAATTTGAACTAATGCGTTTTGTATCGGAGATGAAAAGCTTATCAAGAGTGTTGTACAGGTAATTTCCTCGGCAAGGCATACAGTTTAACTGTTCCTAGGACTACAATTGTATCCAAATTGAAAACATTCAGAATTATGTCCTAATGCTTTCTTTCGTAAGGTCAGCTGACACTTGTTTTTAAAAAGTAAATTTGTTTGCAAGTCGTACTAAAAAGGAATAAAAACGGATATGGATAAGATATTTAGTGGTCTAATTCTCTATTTACAGACAATCTCTCCGATAAGTTATATCCTACAATGACTCCATTGAAAATGAACTAATGAGCACTACGAGGCAAAAATCTTATTGCAATGTAATTACTCCATCAAACCCACTCACATATTAACGAAAAACAATCTGCTAATAAATCCATGCACTCTTTCACTGGGTAGCAAATAGAAGCCCTGAATTTTGTCATGTTTCACTCAAGATTTTCCCCTGATAGAACCTGTAAGACAAATCTGAGTAAGAAATGTACAATTTGAATGATCTTGTAAATAAAAGTGCAGCACTTCGCCACTCAGATTAAGATATAGCAAAGCTTCCACTCGCAAAATAAAGATGTCTCTCAAGTTTCTCAAAACACAACATTTGGCCATGCAAGATTGCCTCCACTGATAAACTGTTGCAACAACTTCATGAAAAGAAATATGTGAAATCAACCATGTCAACTGACTTGGGCATGTTACCAAATGGCCAAAACAATTACATAGAACAGTATGTTCTCCAAACATTCTTATAATAAGATTATATCACATGCCAAGCCAGGTTGAAAATGTAGGTGCTTAATAAACATGGAATTATGTCTAAGCCCTATCTTCTAAGTCAGATAAAGAACCCCCACCAGAGACAATGATGAGCGATATGGCAATGGTTCCAGTTGACCCCCACCCAGGCAGATGGCCAAAGGTCCAAGGAAAGAGAGGGAAGAAAGAGCAGTTAAGTGATTACTATAACACTTAACTTCTCATGTTATTTTTTAATTTTTCAGTTATTTTTTTCTAATACACATAAGGCAAGAGACTGCACTTACTGAATGAGGATAGCATCTACAAAATGTAATTTCATTCCAAAAGTTGAATAAAATTACAGGTTTTTTCCCTTTGGGATTTAAAAAAAAAAAAACTGACATGGGTCATGCCTCAGATAATGAAGGGAATTAAATTTAGTACTTCTACTTTATCTTATTCTATAGTGGACAGAAAGTGTGCTAGTATCAAAATTAGCCAGGGAAGTTGAAGATCTTAAGACTTTAGTCATTAAATTGTAAATCTGAAATGAAGTCACTAACTAAGACTCTGAGGACTACTAAAAGGTGGTAGAACTCACGCCAAAAAAGGGGTTGTCATTAAAGATCAACCAAATATGGGTGAAGAAATTCAATTTGGTCACAACAACAAAAGACCACATCTGAAAGAACTGAGAGAAATAACTGAAGTCTCTCTACTTTGTTCTCAGATGGAGAGCTGAGAGGTTGGACTAATCCTGATTGAAGTGGAAGCCCCTTCAAAAGATCTAAGAAGATCGACAACACCAACCTTGATTATTAATGATGAGATGGCATCAATTAATAGTGTCATGGTTGATCAGACATGGATGGGTTGTTGTGTGGGATATTTATCACCAACAAGCTTTTATCTATATCTCCAATTTGGCAGGCTTTCCTAGTGGTAGTAGTAGATAATATATGAACATTGGTTACAATGCTTGACGAGGAACATACCACAATCTGATTTTAATAATAAGATTGCAATTAAGAAAAACATCTCATTGGCAACCCGCCAAAAGGAGAGGAGTTCCACAAAACAATGTCCGTAGCAGGAAGGATGCTAGCACATCAAAGAGGGGAATTGCACCCCCAAGCCTGTTTTTGGACTGCCAAAGATTTTGGTGTGTGTAGCACTTCTCATTAATATTGTTGGAGCTCTACGTACAACCAAAGCTGACTCTAAATCCACCCAAAGATGGTCCTGCCAATCGTTGAAGACAAAAGGGAAGTACATCCTAACTTCTTATAGCGGGAAGGGGTCATTTTGAGGGAGGATGTAAAGGAGCATCTTGACGGGGTTGGAGACAAAACTAAAAAGACCATGCAGGAGATCTATTGATCTTGATTGATCCGACAAAGGAAAATGTGACCTTCAAAAGTCTCAGCTAAGGCTGGAGGCCAAAGTGTGTCAGGTTCTAGGGGCCTTTACTGTGAAGTACAAGACAATCAGGCAGAGATGGAATCCCTAAGTGTTTTAATGTCAACACAGTTGAAGAAGATCAAGATTATGTAAGGGGATATGAACAACAACAACCTCAGGAATGGTAAAAGGAAATTCTCCTTCGACTGAGGACTAATGGGTCTGATTGTGCCTGCAGCCTTGCTCCCATGTATATCAAGGAATCCGTGTTCTCAGCAAAGGCATTAAGCATAGAATGCCGGTACCCTGAACCTGAAGGGTCCCAGAGAGTTTATATTCTCAACTTCAACATAGTAGCTTAAAAAAAGAAAGCCCGAAACATCTAAAAAATAAAGATAATCTAACGATCAGAGTATTGCCAAAATTTCAAGACAAAAAGTTTTTCTCTCGATGCCTGTAACAATTATTTGTCTGTTTCCTCGAATCCTACACAAACCACCCTAACTGTATGCTTGCTAAAGGCTTTGATTCTTGAATACTGCATCAGTGGAGCTGAACATGCATCTACACAATAGTTAAAAATTACATTCGCTGACTGACAAATCTACATCTATGAAATAGATTGATACAATATTTGAGTGCATATGCTCGCACTTTATCAGACCACAATACCATAACAATACTCTGCAAGAATCAATGGCATTCACTTTATGATTGAAAATTCATAAATAGCCAGTGTGACCTCCAAAGCCATAATGAGAAGATGGATGACTAATGAGCATGGAATACCCTTTGAGCTATAAGCTGAAAGAAAAAGAAAAACATATTCCAGACGCAGTTCCAACGGTTCTCTTTCAATTAGGAAAACATTAGATAGAGTGTTCAGATCTAACGAAAACTATAACTTCCTCAAACTTGTTCACAAGATCTGCAAACTCCTGCACTTTCAAGCTGTACCGCTCAGCTTGTAGCTTTGTGTCTTCTGACCACCATTGACAGAGAAGATGAGCTACTTTGAATTCCCCGTGCCCAGTGGAGTTAACAGACATGCGCAGAGGGCAACAAATGATGGTCTTCGGGTTTCCACCCCAAAAAATGCAATACCTAATTAACAATGGAACTATGGGCAATAATACTTTGCCGGGCTCTGAAATAACAGAAATAATTACAAGCGACCAGATCATAGACATTAATATACAAATGGGGAAACCACTTCTGGAGGGCAATGAAGGCGGCCTAAGCATTGGTATCATTCTCCTTGCCCCTGCCCAGACCTCCAGCGGCACCCTCCCGGATCTTGTGATAAAATACACCGAATTTCTCATTGTTGACCGGAATCAAGGAGAAAAAAGGAGAATTGAAGAGATGGGTATCCACATTACGCCCTCCCCGGCAATCATTCAGCCGACTAAGAGAGAAATGGCGGATCCGAGAGAATGACAAGCGAAACAAACAATCTGATCCCCGTATGCTCACCATCTGGCTAGTAACTCGGAGAGACTCAACGGGACGAGAAACGTATTGTATCTGTTGGAAGAGGAGATGAAAATCGTAGAGGAGTTCGGAGATGATGTTTGCAGGGGAGAAGATCATACCTCTGAAGACGTTGTCGATGACCTGAAAGACGAATGGGCGGTGGAACTGAAAATGCAACAGCGCTTAGACCTAGCTCCAGACAAAGATGGGGCCGAAGATGTAACCATCGGCGGGACACAGGAGGAGGCGCTTCAGCATGTAATTAAATGGCTCGTACCAAGAGAAGGCCGCCAGCGGGTTTGTACCAGTTCTCGCTGCCTGTAGATTTCCAGAATATAGGCCGCTTTCACCATGCAGGCCATGCATATTCGCTTCACACTGGGACTATTTGCGTGTATGTTTTTGGGTCCGATGGCATCGAAACCAATCAGGCCGTCCACGCCCGCAACCGCGCACCGCAAAACAGGGACCGCTCTATGCTTGACGCCAGGTGTCAGCGTATGCCCGGTCTATGCCCGACTCCAGGTGTCAGCCTGAGAAGCAAAGGGACGACGAAGGTCCCTTTCAAAGGAAGGCCTATCGGCCTAATTAATAATTAATTTAAATTAATTAATTAATTAATTTTTTTTTAAACCAACCATTGATATATTTATATTTTTACCTAATTTGACTTTTTACCATAAATAATAATAAATAATAATATTAATAAATAATAATCCTTTTATCTTAATAGCCTAATATTATAACTTTAATATATATATTATATATATATATATAATATATATATATATATATATATATATATATATAATTTGAATAAATTAATTAATTAATTTTAAACCAACCATTGATATTATTTCATTTATTTATATTATTTACCTAATTTGACTTTTTTCCATAATTAATAATAATAAAAAATAATATTAAAAAATAATAATAATATCAAATTAATCAATAATAATTTGTCCTGGGTCCTAAGATCAAAATTATCCGTTAGTCAATTTAGCTGTTGGAGACTCTGCGCAGACTATTTAACATGCTACGCTGGATCAGTTTCTTCAACTTGTCCTGACAATGAACCACACTAGTTGATTCGAAACGCGTCGACAAATGAATTCTTATGTGATTTACGCTGAAGAATCTCTCAAAAATTTGATATGGATCACAGAAGCCTCAATTCTACAAATGTTGTTCCTTTGGAAAAGGAATAGCAAAACACACAAATGTCGTTCCTTTAGAAAAGGAACAGCAAAAATCAAAAATGTTGTTCCTTTGGAAAAGGAACAGCAAAACACACAAATGTCGTTCCTTTGGAAAAGGAACAACAGAAATCAAAAATGTTGTTCCTTTGGAAAAGGAACAGCAAAACACACAAATGTCGTTCCTTTGGAAAAAGAATAGTAGAAATAAAAAATGTTGTTCCTTTGGAAAAGGAACAGCAGAACACAGAAATAAAGAAAAAGAACAAAATTACAGCAAAATGACGGCTGATTCAAAGGGTGTTGTTCTTTTGAAAAAGGAACAGCCGGAAGAAAATGGTGTTCTTTTGAGAAAAGGAATAGCAAAAATAGTAACGGCAAAACGTTGATTCAAAAATATGTACAAAAATGATTCAACAAAAGAAAATAAATTATGTACAAACCGTAAAAAGAAATAAATTTCTTAATGAGTTACAGGTGAGGATGACTTCTCTCCCTCCCCCAAAATTTCCATATCATAATCTCGTCATAGCTGCTGGCAGAAGGACTCCCGAGTGAATGGTTTACGATAGAGACGAACTCGGTGGCCATTTTCCTTGAAGGCATATCTAGAACCGTCAATAGTGATTAGAGTAAGGGTACCATTGTCATGTACCTTCTAGATTTCGTATGGTCCCAACCAACGAGTCTGGAGTTTCCCGGGGAAGTCTTGAAACCTTGAGTCGTACAAAAGAGCCCAGTCACCTTTGTGGAAGACTTTATTTTTAATGAGAGCATCATGCCATTTAGCTCGCTATTGTTGGATTAAGATAGTGTTTTGAAGTGCAAAGAGCCTAATTTCGTCTAGCTCATTGATTTGGTGTAATCGATTAATTTGTGCCTCGATTAGATCTAAGCCAACTTCCTGTGTTGTTTGCAATGTTTGGATTTTGAATTCTATGGGGAAAATGGGTTGTTTTTCAAACACTAACTGATAAGGTGAGTAACCAGTGGTACTTCTCCATGTTGTTCTATAAGCCCACAATGCTTCAGGTAGTCTCGCAGCCCAATCACGTCTATGTGACGCAATGGTTTTCATTAGGATTGCTTCTATTATTTTATTGTTGCTTTCTACCTGCCCATTTGCCTATGGGTGGTATGGAGTAGTGATTTTATGCTGGACATGATAGTTGTTGAGTGTTGCAGTTATTCTGTTCCCAGCAAACTATGGTCCACCATCTATAATTATCTCTCTTGGAAGGCCATAATGTACAAATAGATGGAACATGAATTGTATGACAGAGTCCTCTGTAGCTCTTGGCAATGCCTCTGCTTCAACCCACTTGGTGACATATTCTGTTGCCACCAAAATATATATTTTCTGGTTTGATGATGGGTTAATTGGTCCAACGAAATCAAGAGGCCATCGCTTGAATGGTTCAATGACTAGCTGTGGTTTCAGAGGCATCTCATCAGACTGACCAGGGTGTTCTGCTCTCTAGCAACTGTCAAAGGCTTGGACGAATTTCTTTGCATCTTTGAAAATTATGGGCCAATAATACCCTGTTTGCAGCACTTTATGTCCAGTTTTGTGATCGGTGAAATTTCCACCACATGGTCCATCATGGCAGGCTTTTAAAATGTCAAAGATTTCATCTTCTCGAACGCATCTCCTGATATGCATGTCTGCCCCTATGTGGAACAAATAGCCCCCAATCCAAGAAAATCGAGTACTCCGCTAAACAATCTGTTCCGCTCATTAGGGTTAGATGCTTTGGTAGTTTACCTATTGCTAGGTAATTGGCCATCAGCATACCAGGGTGTTTGAACAGCCACAGCAAACAGATGCTCGTCCGGAAATTGATCTTCAACTGTTGCTGCATCGATTGGCTTTGGCATTCTTGAGAGAAAATCGGCTACAGGATTTTCTTTTCTAGGTCGATCCTTGATTGTAATATCAAATTCCTGCAATAAAATCAGCCATCTAGTTATTCTGTCATTTGTGATAGGCTTGTTTGCTAAATAGTTTATGGCAGAATGATCTGTGTACAAGATAACAGGATATCCAGTAATGTAATGTCTGAACTTATTGACAGCATGTATTACAGCCAGAAATTCTTTTTCAGTAACAGTGTAGTTTAATTCAGCAAGGGATAAATTTTTGCTGATGTAATAAATTGCATATGGTTTCTTATCCTCTTCCTACCCAAGGATTGCTCCAATGGTTGTATCTGAGGCATCAGATGATATTCGAAATGGAAAATCCCAATTTGGTCCTGGAAGGACTGGGGCTGTGGATACGAGCTTCTTCAGATCCTTGAAAGCACGTTCACATTTTTCTGTCCAAAGAAAATCAACGTTACCAGTCAGTGCATACAAAGGTGCAGCAATATGTGAATAATGTTCTATAAATCTCCTATAATAACCAGAAAATCCAAGAAAACTGCGTACCTCCGTTTGAGTGGTAGGAGTGGGAATAAGCAAAAGTATTTGGATTTTGGCTAGGTCTACCTGAATGCCAGCTGCTGAAATATAGTGTCCTAGGATAAGCCCTTCAGTCATCATCATATAACATTTTTCATGGCTTAAACAAAGCCTGGTAGCAATGTAGCATTGTAGGACTTTTTCTAGTGTATCCAGTGCTGGATCGAAATCATCGTTGTATGGTGTAAAGTCATCCATGTATACTTCAAGTTCTTCATTTATTAAGTCTGGAAAAATGCCGAGGATAGCCCTTTGGAATGTGGCAGGAGCATTGCATAAGCCAAAAGGTAGAACTCGGTAGGTAAATGTTCCCCAAGGACAAGTAAAAGTAGTTTTGTCTCGGTCTTCAGGGGCAATCTGAATTTGATTGTATCCACTGAAGCCATCCAGGAAAGAAAAGAATTTATTTCATGCCAAAGTGTCTAATACTTCATCGATGAATGGGAGAGGGAAGTGGTCTTTTTGTGTTGCTTTATTTAGCTCTCTGTAGTCCACATGGATTCTCCATTTCCCATTCTTTTTTGGTACTACCACAAGCGGAGAGACCCATTTACTATCAGAGATAGGATAAATGAAATTGATATCTAAAAGTTTTTGAAGTTCAGCTTTTACCACATCTTTTAGATGAGGATTTAGTCTCCTCTGAGGCTGTCGAACAAGTCTCGCATCTTTTTCTATGTAAATGTGGTGTGTACATAACTGAGGGTCAATTCCTTTCATATCAGGGTAGTCTCATGCAAATGCTTCTTTATATTTCCTTAACACATGGATGAGCTTCATTTCTTGTTCGGATGTGAGGTTAGCATTAATGTTTAAGGTTTTTCCTGGTTCAATTTCCACAATTTTACTATTTGCAACAGAGGTAATAGGTATTGTATGATCATGTGTATCTTTAAGAGGATCCTCTTCTAATTTACTATCAAATTCTACTTTTATCATGTGACATTGTGTGCGGGATGTGAGTTCAGTTTGACTAATGAAATTATTAATGGCATCATCTTCTGTTTGGTCTTTGAAACCAAGTGCCTCTTGTATAGTTAATGGAGATCTAATGTTATCAGTAAGGTATGATACAGGGTGCCTATTAGTTTTGACTATTATGACACTTGGCTGCACTGGAGGATATAGAACTAAGTTCTTGATATCTGCTCCTCTGGTTATGATCATATTTCCTTGCCGACAGCCAATATAGGCATCGGAAGTGGCAAGCCAAGGTCTACATAAAATCAATGGATGTCCATAAAATCAGGTTTTGGGATTTATTATCAGAAAATCGGTTGGATATTCCCAGGAGTCAACAGAGACCATGACATCATGTAGTGTGCCCTCTGGCCTAACCACAGATCAGTCAGCCAATTCTAGCAAGGTAGAGGTGGGTTCTACAGATGTAATGCCTAGCTTTTGGCAAGTAGTGGTTGTTAAGATATTGATTGCAACTCCTAGATCAACTAAGGCATTGGAAAGGTTCTGACCATAAATTTGCACAGTTACTATTGGATTTCCTGGGTCTTTGTATTTAATGGGTGTTTATTTTCCTGATAATAAGTCGGATAGAGTGCCGACTACTTGAACTCTTGGATTATTTGTTATATTCCTCCTTGGTTTCTTTATGCACAATTCTTTGATAGTTTTTGCGTATATCGGGATGTCTTGAATGGCTTGGAGGAATGGAATTTTTATGTACAAATTTTGTAATTCTCCTAGAATGTCAAAATCAGGATATTGTATAGGTCGGGGTATGACTAATCATTCTGGGAACGGGGGAGAGGATGTGGTTGCTTGATTATGAGTTTGTTGTTTATTCACATCCTCTTCTTGTGACAGATGTTCTCTGGGTAACTGATTTTCAACCTAAACTGCCTTATCTCACTCGGTTTCAATGATACGCCCATATCTTAACTGAAGATCATTACACTCCCTCAGATCGGCTCCTACTTCTGGTGTTTCTATGATTTGGACAGATTGGACCGGTCTGTTATTTGGATTGGGGTTGGGTTGGGCTGGGAGTTACGGTCTCAGATTAGCCTGGGGATTTTGTTGTAAGGCTGGCAGTGTAGGTTGAGGGAGCGAAATGGTTCCTACTGGCTGATGCATTGGTCTCTGCCAGTTTGTCTGCCAGGCTGAACTTTGTGAAGTAGGGGGAGTCCATTGTGGTGGGTATGCGTTACTTTGCCAATATGGTGGGGTATAAGGAAGATTCGGCCAACCAGATTTGCTTGCCTAATTCAGCCACGGGGTTGAGGAAGGAAATAACTGTGGTGGCTAGTTTGGAAACGGGGGTTGAAATTGACTTTGCCACATATTATGTTGTTGAGCATTATACTGCAAAGGCTGAAAAGAAGAATTTGGGTCTGGAAACATACCAGATTGTCGCGGCTGCCACTGACGGTGTTGGTTGAGCAAATAAAACGATTCTAGCTCTTCTTCTGCTTCCTTATATACTGCTTTTAATCTAAGAAGTGAGGGACAGCTTTCCGTAAGGTGACCTTTTGTGCAGATGGTGCATGTTTGGACTGCATCCAGTGGACACTTCTTATGGCTATGCTTTTTCCTACATCGGGGACAGAAGATTGCCAAATTCTGTTCTGCCGCCATTTGCTTCTGTTTGGTCTACATAATATCAAGTTGTGTAGTTAGTGTCCCTAGTATATCAGTTTTAAAATTTTCCAATAAATTTCCAATTTCTACACGCGTTACTCCTTCTGTCGAAATTTTATTATCTCTTACAAATCGATCATGTTCTGCCGGTTTTACTCTTGTGCTGCCTCTTGAGCTCCTAATACATAAATCAATAATGTCAACAAAATTTTCTTAATAAATATCTCCTTTTCCCATAATGTTTAATGTTTCAATCCATTGTTCCTTCATGCCCCTTATTAATTTTGTTTTTAACACATTATTAGGTAAAGGCAGTGATGCATAAGGAGATCTTTGTAGATTATACTGAAAACATTCCACATACTCCTCCAATGTTTCATTTGGTCTAGCTATCATCTGGAATATTTCGTCCTTCAGTTCTCTAGACCTGCAATAGTCCTGATATTTTTTTAGAAAATATTCTTTCATTTTATTCCAGTTATTTATAACCCCGCCACCTAATCCCATAAACCATCTTAAAGTAGCCCCTTTTAGTGTAGAGGGAAATAGTTTCAGTTTCTGGGGGTCAGTGCTGTTATCATATCCCCTACATAGCACATCGAATTCAAATAGAAATGCATCTGGGTCTTCTAATGTAAGACCGTGGAATGTAGGGATATGTTGAAGAGGGATTGCTTTCATAGGTGCATTTGCTGCAGAATCCACTATAGGGTATTGTAATGTAGAGGTTTGGGTGTTTGGCTGGTTTTGAGCCATTGGGTCGAATATATGCCAATAACCTTTTGGGATATCTAGGAGGGTATTCCTAGGTTGAGAGGGAATGGCTTTAACAGGAATAGTTTTAATAGCACTTCCTCTATCTGGGATAATGAGAGTGCCTAATGATTGAGTTTCTTCAAAGATGATTTTTGCAGCACTCCCCTTGTCTGGGCTATTTAATGGCTGAGTTGTCTCAAGAGGAGATCTCGGTTCCTTGGTTTCCCCTGTCGCTCCTCCTCCTTCACAAAGATTACTAAAGATTCCCTTCCTGCAATAGTTCTGGAGTAGAATTTTCAATTTCTTGAAAGTCCTGCTCTTCAGTTTGGCTATGCACCTCAGCAAAGGCTACAGATGGTGATCCTGTGGCCTGAAGGAAACTAGTAGGTTGTTTAGAAATAACTTTCCTGGGTCCTACTGAGGGCTGAGATTCTGCTTTTTTGAAGATTTTGTCTGTGAAGGTTGGTCGGCCAAGGGTCACCAGCCCCTTAGATTTCTCTGGCTTGGGTAGAGGTTTGGAATTTTTTTCTGGCTTTTTCTGCTTAGTCATGCACACAAATTAACTACTAAATTCTAAAACAAAACAGCAGCAAATCTGCAGGAAAGTGGGCAAAGGAGCAGGGCTGTTACATGATCCACACGTAGGTTCTTACCTTTCATTTTCAAAACCCAATTCTTCCCTAGCAGGTTCGTACACTATGAAAAAAAACAACAAATGGCTACACTCTTTCCCCGGCAACAGCACCAAAATGTGGAGCTATAAAAAGGGTCTATTTCACCTTTAATTACTTCACATTAATATGTCAATCAGGGAACGTTTTGTTATTTCAAAGAGTGTCTCATTCTGAGGCTATCATTTTCCATGCTAGTAGCACAGTGTTTGAAAATACAAGAGTAAACGGATGCTTGTTTACAGCTAACTACTTCAAGAGATTAAACCACACATTCAAAAAACTAAGCAATTTATCATTCAAGGGTTCGATGGTAATAACCCATCCCTTTGGAAACTAATGGAAAAGGAAACCAGAGAACAAATCATGGGTCTGGGAGCCGGACAGTAGATGTCAATGCTCACTACAGCCTGAGATTGTTCTTCACACCAGAATAACAAATGACAAGAAATGAAACGGCAGATAAGAAATGGAACAGCAATTAAGAAATGAAACAACAAACCTGAAATGGAATAGTAAACCTAAAATGGAACAACAAACCTGAAATGGAACAGCAGTTAAGAAATAGAACAACAACTAAGTCTAACAAGTAGTAACACCTTAGTCTATAAGATCAAATGCACTAATCGTAATCTACAGGAATCAAACGAAAATTATTTACTCTTAAGGGTAGGTTGAATAACACACCAAAATAGAAGAACACTGATTAATGATGAATTATAGAACAGCGCTTGAAAACCATATATACACACGACACACTTAAATAGTAATATGATCCAGTTATCAATCTCAGTTCGAAAGAAAACGACTGCATCTCAAAATAGAACATCATTGTTTATAAATCCAACAATCGCAAAGAACATAACTTCCAAGATGAATTTTGTAATGTTAATGAACAAGTGCACACCACAAAGGCTCTGTAATTAAACAGCAACAGTATTCTGTAAAGACTGGCAGTATTATATCAACACCTAAAGGAACAGTGATACAATGCAGAGTCAATACAATAGTTCTATCTTTAGAAACCTTAATAATTTAAACATAACAGAGCATGTGATGTAAACTTACAAAACGCATCAAATTACCAAATAACGTCGATAAGAAAACCATGCAAAAACCAAACGTAATGGTACAGGAGCAAGTGTCCTCCAGGGTCGGGCCCTTAGCCTCCAAGGGTACACTGCTTGAAGTTATTCCAGACTCAAAGATGAAATAGTAACCGAGTTTGTATTAATGCATAAATTGAAATTACAATAGATCAGTTCTTAACGAGACTCGATGATCAAAGTTTTGATCTCAAAGGAAATTACATAAAACATAACAACATCTCCCCCCCCGAGCTAACAATGCTGCCCCTTTTATAAGGGTGAAGGCAGAGATATCTAAGTGCAAAAATAGATAAAACAATGATCCCTCAAGATCAAGGATCCTAAGGGATTCTCTGAACAGTTAGTCCTCAGTCATTTCTTTTCTTTCCTGCGCTGAGCTGATATCTCCACTTCCTTTCCAAGGCTAATTCGCTTTGATTTGCTTTGCCTTGTTTGCATACGGTCTCCCGTCAAAGAGACAACGGTTAACCCGTCTTTGTCCTTTCCTTTGGAACGGCAACTTCTCGTTTTTCCTCCTTTTTTCATAAGGAAATGACAATTGTCAATGTTTTCGTCTTGCATATTAATCTCACATGTTTTATTACAATTCCTTGTCATTTTCCTAATTCATGATGCAAAAGGTTTGTAAGTTCTAATGAAAAGACGCTGAAATAATTATCAAAAACATACCTTCTTTAGTACTCCACAACTATGAAATGGATTCTCAGATATTTGAAAGGTACCACAAATCAAGCATTATGCTTTGGTGGTTCAAATATTTCTCTACAGGGATATGTTGATGCAGATATGGCAAGTGATAGAGATAACATGAGGAGCACTACAAGATATGTATTTACTGTTGGTAGAATAGCTGTCAGTTGGGTTTCATAAATCCAAAGTGTTGTTGCACTTTCAACAACAGAAGCAGAGTATGTTGCTGCTACAGAGGGTAGTAAAGAAATGATTTGGTTACAAAGGTTTATGGGTGAATTGGGTAAGGAGCATGATATGGGCACGTTA
>APFE031224343.1:40034-58869 GCA_000404065.3 Pinus taeda
ATATGAAATATTTACCTGGTCACAACAGGAAATGTGTTACATTTTTGTTTTTTCTCCCTTCCATCCCCTTGATTGATCTCTGTGACTAGAATTTATGAGGGACTTATGTTTTTATCAAAATTCATTACATTTATAGATGTATACAATCTACAAAAACTTCCTAAAAAAAGGAAAAATTTGTAAAAATGCATGTATTACTTGATTTCAACATCATCCTCCATAGGTAGCTTGTTGAGGTTGGGGTAATACTACATGTTTTTACAATGCCTAGAACTAGATACATTGGATTTGTTGCACATAAATTAAATTTGTTCCTACTGCTCCAAAATTTGTCCACATAAGGCCTCTGTTTCATCCTCTTCTCTGGCTAACTTTTCTTTCAAAACTTGAATCTCTTCTAACACATTGATATCTAGTTCCATATGCTCCCTCATTCACATATTCATTATCATCATATCGATTTGTAGCTCCTCCATTTGATTTAACACTTGAGAGACCCTTTATTTGTAGGTACATCTTGTATGTCATTCATAGCTGCTAGTGCCCAGTTCTTTTTCTTTAACAGATCTCATTTTGGTCCAAATGATCATAAGGAGTTTGTTTCTTCCTAGATTTGCAAGCCAAACCATTGCCTCCAATATCCAAGCAGATTGAAGGGTGCCTTCAAGGTCTATTCTGCGCTAATGTCGAGCACTGAAATTATCATTATCCTTGTACTTCTCACTGTATGCCAAGGTATGTCATGTTGGAATTCTTCTATTTTTTACCACCTCTGGAGTTGGAGCACTAATGAAAGCAAGAGGTGGTTAGAAACAGGGCTTTCAAGAGTCGATGGAGAAGTATGTTGAGGTATTTTGCATAGGGAAACTTTTATTTCTTTCCCCTTTACAGAAATGGAACTGATGCAAATAGGGGTGGCTAGACTATGTCATCACCATATATAGGCCACTTAGATGCCGGGATCCCCTCATTGGGCCAAAGATGAATTAGCCTTATATGAATATTTGGATAACTAGGATTTCTACCTCATACATCCCAAAGAACTTGCCAAGGATTGCAACTCTCATGTTGGTTATATGTCCTGAGCTAAAAGTTCTAAGTGATAGCCTCCATATTTATTTGATATTGTAACAAGTTCACATAGCCCATTCTTGTCATAATCCCACATCATTTTGGCATAACTACAACATTACAATTCATAAATGCTTCACCTATGAGACCCAACATAAATGTGAGAGACTATTTTTTGGTGCTTCTTTACTATGTCCTACATATGGTTTCAATATCATGTAAAGGTTGTGTGCATCTCACTTTTTTATGTAGAGAATCTAATGGGGTGACCATTACATCCATCAAACCCCCTTCACATTTTATATTACTATGCCTTCCTTCATTCCTAGAAGCCCTGTGTTTTGATTAGTTGATTTGAAAATTAATAAGTATAAATTAAACACATATATTTTGTTCAAATAGAACATCAACCCCCCTCTTCTAAAATTAAGGAAAATTGCTCCACCCAAATTCTAGATTTACCTCTAAGTGCCCTACTTGGAGGTGGTAGGCATGGTTGGTAGAGTTTTGACATTTGCATTGTGTTGTCTGTGAATATGAAAGTATTGTTTATTTGAAATTTTTTTTAGAAGCTTACTTGTTTTGTTCAAAGGGTTCTCTAGATGATTTTCCTTTAGTGAGGTTTGATTGCATAAGTGTTGTATAATGATAAGTCAGTCGCTAGCGATCTTAATTTTGGGAAATTGTGCCTTAATAAATTTAAATATTAAGCCTTGCAACAAGCCATGCATTTATGCCTAGTTATTTTTCATTTTCTTGAATCTCGATGCATACTTCTTGACTTGATTTCCTTCGGGGCTATATAATACCCTTTCTCACATGCCACCCTTGGATTTTTCTTTTAAGCTCCATCAAAATAAAGAAACCAGTTGCTTTAATTCTTCTTCAATTCTTGCAATTATTTTTATGTTAAGAGTAATTTCCACCTGGCACGAACTTGTTCTCATTCAACTTCTATGGTATACCATGTTTCCTTGGGGCTGTCCATTTGGTTAACCATTCATGTTCCAGAGAGTCTAGATTTTGTTCATATTTACTATATTTTTGACCTCCATATTTTGTACACATTGATAAGGCTTTCATGGTCGTTGATCTAGGTAACTAATTGTTATTTTGAAATATTGCATAATTCCTAGAAATCCAAATTTACCAGCAAATAAACTTTGGGGGATCTCAAAATATTTTTAGGTTTGGATTTATTGAAAGAAAATCATTGTAGAATGTAGGTGAAGAGGAGAAAAACAACAAAAGGTCATTATACCAACACACTTTGTTATACATTGGTGTTAAAAATATGAAATTATTGTCAAATTCCACTTTGGACTACTCATTTGGTGGAGATGATGATGGCATTAAGTGCCTCTTTTCAAGAGGACCAAAATTGACCTAAATATCACCTCATTCGCATAAGAATAAGTTGATTTTTGATTTTGTGCACCCACTCATGGATATTGGATTAAGTCAGCTTCACCCTCATGCACACTTGGACAGGTCTTCCTTAACATTAAATGGACATTGTTGGACACCCCTAGAAGCCTATAAATATAAGTGACCTAGAAGCTCAATTAGACATCACAACATCAAGCATATTCTTCTCTTCTATGTGATTTGTTTCAGCGCATTAGTGAAGGAAAATGTTGTATAGAGGTCCAAAGTCTCAGATCTAAAGTCCGCATTGCTCATCTAAGATATCATGGTAGATCTAAGACTAAAACAACATCTTGACGTACTCTTTCTTCCGATAAAGACTAATTGTAATTGAAATATTTCTAATTGATGTTTGGAATTAGGTTAAAGTAATTGATACAACATAGAACAATCTGAAAATTACCATGGTATCAGAGATGAGCTGAAGGACAAGCCCAAAAGGAGACAAGCCTTGAAGCACTCATCTTTGGAAAGTTGAAAGAATTGATCTAGTCAAATTCAAGGTGACTTCCTTCTTCAAGAGTGATGAGAAATTGGGTGAATCATCTAATTTTGTTGCATGGAAAGTTATGTTGGAGATCATTGTTGTTAATAATGATGTTTTGGACTACATTCAAGGAAAGGTACTTGAGCCTCCAGAGAATGCATCCCCTGCTGCCAATAACAAGAACAAGAAAGGTGAGTTGAAAGAAAAAAATTATAGTTGATGGTACAAGATAATCTACTTGCATATGTTGGAAACTTGAGTAGGTATAATGACATGTATGATAAGGTAGCTGGCATGTTTGAGATCAACAATTTGAATGAAATCCTCACCTTGAAAGATCAACTCAAAGAAACCAAGATGAATAAATGAGAGTTCATACAATCCTATATAATGAGGATCTCTCATGTTAGATATCAATTTCTAAGAGTTGGGGGAGATGTGTCAGATAGGGAACTGGTGGTCATAACTCTAAGAGCTCTCCCCTCTATTTGGGAAACATTCATCACTACTATAAGCAACAAAAATGTCCTCCCTTCATTTGATGACATTGTTATAAATCTCACTCAAGAAGAGTCGAGGATGATAGGAAGAGGAAGGATTCAAAAGCATGAAGAAGGAGAACCTATTTCATACATCACTCATGAAAAGAAGAAGAAGAAAAGGAAAGGAGGTCCATCAAATTTAAGAAAGCCTCCTCCTCACAATTATGGTGGAAGAAAGGAATACATGAACATTGAATGCTACAATTGTCATAAGAAAGGGCACTATGCTCGAGATTTCCCTGAAAATAATAATGGGCCAATTTATAATACTAGAAGAAATAACAATAGGTTCAATGATCAAAGAAGGAGAAATGACCGAAGGAATGACCGCAATGGGAGAAATGATAGAAGAATAAGAGATGCTCCAAGTGACCATGAAGAAGATCGTCATCCAAAAAAGAAGTCAAAATTCTCCAAGTATGAAAGTAATGTTGCGAATCAATATGAATATATTATTATTTCTGCTCTTACTAGTTCATCTCCTCTAGATTCATGGGATAATTGGTTGGTTGATAGTGGGGCCACTCATCACTTTTCTGGTTACAAGGAAGTTCTCTCTAATTTGGTAGAGAGGGAGCAAATTTGAAAATCATTCTTGGAGACAACTCCACTCATCCCATTAAAGGTTTTGGATTCGTCAAATTTCATTTGGTATCAATCTTTGCTTCGGAAGACAAATGGATGAGGGTTTCCTTCATCAAGGGAAAGGCTCTTACTTGGACCATTGGATCACTTATGAAAGATGCATTCACTTTGGGAACAAGGTATGAAGGACTCTATAGGGTCACTGGAAGACCACTACTAGCATTGGTTCATAATACAAATCATCTAAGTGAATTATGGCACTGAAGGTTGGCTCATATTCATTATGATTCTCTTCCAAAATTGGAGAACATGGTCTCAGGGATTCCAAAGGTTCAAGCTCAACATTATGAAGTATGTCCACGATGTGCTAGTGGAAAAATGACTAGAGGGCCATTCCCCTCTAGTGAAAACAAGACCACTGACATCCTCCATCTCATTCATTCTAAAATATGTGGGCTGATGCTCGTGCATTCTATTAGTAGATATTTCTACTACATCACATTCATTGATGAATTTTCAAGGAAGACATGGATATACTTTTTGAATCATAAGGATGAATCCTTCAAAACATTTAAGGAGTTCAAAGAATTGGTTGAAAGTCAAACATGGAAGAAGATGAAAATATTCGGGTCCAATAATGGTGGAGAATACATGCCAAATGAATTCATTGACATTTTCAAAAAGGAAGGTGTCAAGAAGGAAACAATTGTTCCATATAGTCCCGAACAAAATGGTCTAGTTGAAAGGAAGAATAGGCCTATAGTAGAAGCCACTCGAGAAATGCTCCATGATCAAAAGTTGCCTAGATTTCTTTGGGCCGGAGCTTCACATGCTATCATATATGTTCAAAACAGGGTGCCTCATCAAGCATTGGAAAACAAAACTCCCAAAGAAGTATTTGCAGGTGTGAATCCTAACATCAGTCGTCTCTGTATATTTGTATGTCTCATATATTTCTATGTGTCGAAGGACAAAAGGAACAAATTAGAAGCTACACGAAGGAAATGTACGCTTATTACGTATTGTGAAAATTCTAAAGCATTTAGAATATATATTATTGGTCAAAGGAAGGTTGAAATTAGAAAGGATGTTTCATTCAATGAAGGTGTTGCTCATGGAAAAGCAAGAGACCTTCCTCTACCTCCTCCTCCCAAGAAGAATGGTGATATGGATATCTTGGATGGCTCGTTCGTGCGCGAATTCGAGATTGATATTGTTGATGATACCATGGAGCCCATGGACCCTTAGATTATCTTCCCAATAATCCTCCTACTAGGAAGAGACCACTTTGGCTTCGTGACACTCTTCAGGATGTTGATAGTCATATACCTGTTCAAATATCATTTAAAGAAAGAAATAAGCCATGCATGTACCAAGGATATGTTACGGCCATGAACATTATGATTCAAGCCGAACCTTCCACATTCGAAGAACCCATAAAATAACAAGTTTGGAAATATGTTATGGCTAAGGAATATGAATCTATTATGAAGAATGATGTATGGGATGTTGCGCTGAGACCGAATGATAAATCTGTGGTAACTTGGAAGTGGATATTCAAGATCAAGCATGGAATTGATGGAAGCATTGAAAAATACAAGGCGAGGTTCGTGGCTTGACGATTCATCCAGAAACAAGGAGATTATTATGATGATATATTTGCACCTGTGACTCAATATAAAACCATTCATTTGATAGTTTCCCTTTCCACAAGTCAAGGATGGACCCTTCATTAGATGGACGTAAATACCGTACTCTTCCATGGCATGCTACAAGAAGAAGTATACGTTGAACAACCATAGGGATTTGAAGTAGGAGATCGAAAGACACACATTTGTAGATTGAAGAAGGCATTGTATGGATTTAAGCAAGGCCCAAGATCATGGTATGCTCACATAAAAAGTTATTTGGTGAAGCTGAGATTCACAAGAAGCAATGTTGATCCCAACCTCTACTTCAAGGCAGTCCAAGGTATGCTGCTAATTTTGGTTGTATATGTTGACGGTCTATTCCTGACAGATAGTGAACCTATAATGATCGTGTGTAAGAGGAATATATCCTCTAAAGTTGAGATGAAGGACCTTGGACTCACACACTATTTTCTAGCCTTTGAGGTGTGGTAAAGGCCTAGTGAAATTTTCCTTTCACAAGGAAAATATGTTGTGAAGATATTGGAAAGATTTGGAATGATAGAATGCAAGTCCCTACCCACAATGATGGAAATGAACTTCAATAAGTTATGTGGAGAAGTTGTAGGACCCGATTTGGCGAATCCATCTGAGTATAGAAAGTTGATTTGGGCTCTCATGTTCCTTGTGAACACCTGTCCAGACATATGCTAAGCAGTGAACACGTTGAGTCAATTCATGACCAAGCCTCTCCATGCACATTGGACCGTTGCCAAACACATTTTGAGATATTTTCAAGGGACGATTAAACTTGGTCTAAGATACTCTGAAGGAGATGTTCGAATTCAAGGATACACTGATGTTGACTAGGTGAGAAATGTTATCAACAACAAAAGTAGGCAAAGATGTTTTTTTAGTCTTGTATCTTCCATGATATCTTGGATGAGAAGGAAACAAAAGTCCACAGCATTGAGTACCGTCGAGGCAGAGTATATTTCTGCTAGCATGGCTAGCTGCGAAGTGGTTTGGTTGAGGAAGCTCTTTGGAGAGCTATTTGAGCAGGTCCTAGACACTACAATGATATATTGCGACAACAAGAGGGGGATCCGTCTAGAACAAATCCCATATTCCATGACAAGTCCAAGCACATAGAGATATGATACCACTTCATTCATGATATGGTACAAAGAAGAGTCATTCGAATCCATCACATATCGACATATGAGCCTATTGCAGATATTTTCAACAAGGCTTTGCCAAAAAGGAATTTTTTGGTCTTCAAGGAGTAGCTTGGACTGGTGGATGTGACCCCTCCTAATAAGGGGGGCCACTGATCGAGGACAATGAGTCATACTCTTCCCCCCCTGTTTGAGCTCCCAGGGTGAGAAAATGAGATAGAGGGCTCTCAGGGTTGAGGGAACTCTCGGAAATAGGGTTTCACCCCTATCTGTTGCCCACAGGGTTGGAGTGGTAGCTCACCCTATCTTGGTCCTTGTAGAGTATACCCCATTTGGCATCATACCCATAAGATGGGCTTGTTGGGATTATCCCTCCCCGTCTGACCAATGGGTGAGGAGGCTTGGGGGTGTGAGATCTTTACCTTTGGTAAGTCAGGTATCTCGTCCAAGTTAATATTATGAGGCAGGGTTTCTACCACATGAATCTCAAGGGTCATTGTTGGGAAGATTGGTGAGCAATAGGATGGGTTAAGTAGTAGCTCCCCTACATCACCTATTTCTCAATTTGGGTTGAGTTGTAGCTCCCCTATGATATTTCTGGGTAGTAGCCCGATGACATATTTCCAGGTAGTAGCCCGATAACATATTTATGGGTAGTAGCCTGATGATATATTTCCGGGTAGTATCCCGATGACATATTTTCGGGTAGTAGCTCGATGAAAGAGATTTATGGGTATGTTGTGGCCTTAGAATTCTATTTCCCCAGCATGGGGGATAACCACCTGGTTCATACCTTAAGACAACTCCTTTTCCATTTGAAGTGGTGGCTCCGATTGGGGATAACGGGACAAGTTTCCCAGTGTGGGTTTTAAGATGAGAGTCGGTGGTTCACGAGTGATTGCAATAGAATAATGATAATCTAAATAACCTATTCTATCATGTAAATCTCTAACTAACTTATTCTAATATAAACCCAGGTATTTCTATGTGGTATGTGATCTACAAAGATATCTATTTAACATGTGATAATAAAGATCAATCACGCATAACCAAAGATGATAACGTATAAAGATAATTTCTTTGACTAAATAGTTAGTCAAAGAAATTTATAAATATATGCATATATGATGAATTATATATGAAAATCAACAATTTCAGCTAGGCATCATACAATAGTGCAATTAATGCTTAACAGAAAGGATAAATCTCACATACAATTCACGAAAGTAAAGTGTTGTCACTAATTAAACAAAAATAGAATCAGTCATATAAGATAATAGTATCATATATGTGAATTTTTTCTCATTTGACTAATGACATGGATCAACTCCTTCAAATAAAATTATCTCCCAAGAACACAATAGTGCATCAACAAAGGAAAGTAGTCTGATATCTAAAAGAAACAATCATGTTCCATAATTTCACCAAAGCATTCACAAACTTACAAAAGTGCATTATTTGCAAATGTTTTTGATAAAATTCTAGACCCTTCTCTAAATTCATGAGAAGGGTATAAATACTATTCTAACTAATGTGCAAAATTAGATTATACAAAAATTTGAGGAGGTTTCAAACAATCTTCCTCCTAACTAGTTAACTAACTCTAAAAATAAGCAATGGCTTGATCAACAGAGCTAAGATGATGATTTGATGCCTTCCAAATTGTCCTTCAAATCACATATATCGGTCATTGGTTTGAGTTGATGAGGTGCCCCAAAATGTGTCCTAAGTTGTCCTACGAAAATTGCATCAGTGAGAGGTGGAAGCATCACTGAGTCAAATGAAGTGAGCAATTAAGGGTCATGATTTGGTTGTGTAGCTTGATGAGGTATTGCTAATACAAATCCTAGTCTGTCTTGGTCAATTTTGTGATTGCTTCCATTTGAGTCTCTGCCTTTTCCTACCGGATTTTATGCAAAGCACCTAAGTCGAGCATTTCTTTTAGATTGCCTTCCTTTACCAAGTTGGTGCCAAACAGAGTGTGGTTCACCACCTTGATTATATTATTTGATACCCCAGCTGCCCTTGCCACTTATAGCTCATATTACTTGATTCTCACGTCCCAATTCATGAAAGAATGTCTTTGTGTGTCTCCTCAATCTCAAGCAGATTGGCTTTCCTTCCGTCTTCTGTTTCCTACCATTCGATGAACTCTGAGATTCTGGTGTTCAGATCAGTAAACTTGGTTCTCTGGTCGATCGCCTTATTTTTTAATTGGTCACTAGTGATCAGATAAGGAGTAATGTGTGACATCTTTTGGAAGAAGTGCTCTTGTTGTTTCATTAGGAGGGAATTCAGTTCCAGTGCCTCTTTAACGAACTCCTCGGTAGTAGGAACTTCCTTATATCTTTCCATGGCTTGCTACAATTCATGGAGTTGCATGTTTTTGACTTATATATCAGCTTCATGGCTTATCTTCAGGACCTCCATGCCCTGTTTCAATTGGGAAAGTTGCTCAATTGCTTGTCTGTTCACACTTGCTTTCTCTATTTCGAGTTGCTGCTCGAGCTGTGCAATCCTCTCCTCCTTTTCTCTCAACAAAGTAGAGTCTTCAGTAGCCTTTTCCATGGTGGTTGTTGCTTATGTTCCTGTGAACTATGACGACCTAGTCAAGTTCTCAGCTGGGTTGAAAGGGATGTCCCTCCAAACTATGTCCACTGACTCATTTCCACGTGGGAGCTCGGGTGTTTCTACCCTTTTCCGTTTCCTTTGTCTTCTTACTATAGCCTTGTGGAGCGGGCTATAGAAAACATCAAGTGGAGGGATTTCAGTCACTTCAAGACGATCTCTGACGTGGGAAAAGTAGGGATAATCTCAATCTACTGGGATGTTGTCGCCTGCTCATCCATAGGCTTGGATTTCTCATTCATGGATTTGGACTGCTCATCCATAGACTTGGACTCGAATATGCAGAGGAGTTTGACACTCCATTGTTTCTTGGGTATCTGTCATTTTGGGAGTGCCTTGTAGTTTTTTATTAAACTAATCCCACTTCTGCTCCAAACTGTCGCTTTTGACCTCTGAACTGATTTCTTTAAGAGGGGTGCTCATAAGCTGTTTCTTGGCTAACTTCCTACTAGACTCTATTGTATTATCTGTGTCTTGGGCCTTCCCTGTATCTAGTGTTTTCTCAGTATTCACTAGGTCCTTCACTATTAACAGTCACACTGGGCATAGGCTTATCTTCGATCTTCAACAAGTGCATTGGGATTACTTCGAGCCTTTCATTCTTGAACTCCCAAAATTTTTCAAAATCTTCAGGACTCAGGTTGGCTTTAGCCCATTCGAACGCTTGTTCCAAAGATTTAGCCAACTGTAATAGGTCTTCAAAATCGTTATCCTCATGGTTGTATGGCTTGAGCTTTACCGCAGTAGTGATGTTATATGCTACCTTGTCTAGATCAAATTGCCTTTTCGGCAAAGTATGAAGCCTGAGGTCTTCCATGCTTGCTGACTCCTTAATCGCGTGATTAAAATTTGCTAAAGAAAAAGAACTGCACTTGAAAGGAAAAGAAGGCCATAATAACTTCTTGCTTTCTTTGAGAACTTTAGTTATGCCTTTTCCCACGGTCTGGTGAGTGATTTCCCTTGCCAACAATTTATCAGAAATATACAAAGGAAGGACATGTGGGTTTGTTGTGCTACCAAAAACCCTAATGTAGGTGAACCATTCTTCAATAAAATATTTTCCAACAACTAGAAGGTCTATAGCGGCTTCTTGGGAAAACTTGGGGGATTTCTTATTGAAAATTATTTGATGTAGGGTCAAAATAACAAAATGATATATTTTATAGAAATGGGGTATATAATGGGATTCCCATATTTTCTTATGACTGAGATGGATAGGGTGGGGGTCTTGTAAGGTCCATTTCCAACCCATGGTCAGAAATGTAGTGCAAAAATAGATGGTGTCCATAATGTAGGCACTAAAATAGAACAAAGGAAGGTTCTTTGGAGAGGAGGATCTCTTCTGTCGATATTCGGTAATGATGGTGGCTAGGTTATCAAATAGGATGGTGGCCCAATTCATGATGTGGGAATTAATGCAGGCATCAATCAGAGGAATCCATTTTATGGAAAACTTAGCATTATTGGGTAACCCATATAGTCTACATAACATAGAAGCTGCATAGTTGTAGAGGTTTGCCAAAGAGGCTATAGCATACATACCCGATTTGTCAAATTTGAATTTGTTCTCCAATACTCTCCAACCTTGAATCAGCTTGAAGGGGTTTTGGTTCTTCTTTGTGAATTTGGCCACGTATGTCTTGTCATACATATCCTGAGGGTTAGGTATATGGTACATTTTCTTCAGGTCCTTTGCTCTAAATGACCCCATGAGTTCCATTCTTGAATTTCTAAATTGAGTATATTCAATGGTGAGGTTTTCAACCACCCACCTCATCATATCAGTGTATGGGAGGATTTTAGCCCTTGCTCCTATCCTATGAAGGAAAGAATAGGCAACATCCTTGAATTGAAGTCCTGAAGGTCTTGTTGAGTTAGTTGTTGCTCTTGTGACAATAATCTTTGGATGCTCATCCTCAAGCCCATTGTATATGACCTCCCAAGCTATTGCTCCTCTGTCAGCGGTGCAAACTATATTAGAGAATATAGGAGCCATCTTTGTAAACTCGGATTCAACAATGCTCTGCTTTTTCTGTTTCTGCATCACCTTCCTCAATGACATATCTTTTGTGGCTTGCATAAAATGGACAAGATATATCTGCGCAGATGGTTTCGGGCAATTAGGATTGAAAGCTTTTCAGAAATGACTTTGGATCGTGAGAAAGGTTTAAATGAGATACGCAATGTTAACTACCCATAACTTGGAAAATAATTACCTCTCCTCGGACCCCTAAACATTTATTAACCTGTCAATCTGTTCGTTTTTAAATTAAAACGTAATTATTTCAACACTTACTGATCTTATTCACACATTTCAATCTTTAAAAGGATGCAATATAGAGTTACCTGCTCTATAAGGCAAAATGCAGTTGCAATTGTCGCAATATCACATTTCGCAAATCGTTAATAGATGTTGTAGTGGCATAACTTAATTACTTGCGATTTTTGGGAAGTTCAATTTGCGAAATAACAAGGTGATTTTGATCGGGATATGGCAGTGGGAGGTTTGATTGCGCATCACAATTTTTTAAAGATGTTTTATGATCATCACATGGAAAAGCGTGATTTGCGATTTGCGATGAGGATCACATCCTTGGGTTGTTTTGCAAGATTTTTTCAAGGCAATTTCTTAGAGTTAGGTTTTATTATCCTAAGACTAAAAATTTAAAAAGGGTCCCCATTTATATCTCTAACCTTAGCTATTGTTATTCATAAATGGGGGGGTTGTTTCATAGTACAACAATTGGCGATTCACTTGGGAGAACTAGTTATCTCTGAGTAGTTTTCTAAAATTTCTAAAACTTTCAAAGTAATTAGAGTTATAGGAATAATAATTACATGAGTTATAAAGTAAACAACATTTCTCTAGAATCATAATCACTTACTCAATCTATTTGTTCAACTACTTTACTCTTGTAATGATAAAAATACAATTGTTTACATCAGTCAATAATAAGATTTAATGTGTTTTCTATAGACTAGTATTTGGTGTTTACTCATTTATCATAGATAGAGCCTCTGTTGCCAATAGGAATTCATAGCCTCGATAGGGTTATCTTTTAACCAACAATGACTCATTGTCCCATCTGAAGCAATTTTCAAATTTCAAAATGATATTCACTTGCTTTGAATCTCACTTGGATCTTGTCCCTTTTTTCTTTTTAATATAATATTTTCTTTTAGGTTTCTTAAAAGACATTGTCTAGGCTTGGTAACCTAATAATGACAATTCCATTCACTGGTTGTAACTAAACTGAACAAGTTGGCTCTTAATGAGACCCCTTTTCTTTTGATCGATGAGATCATTGGCTATTACCCTGTTTTGATATGCAGTATTGGTAATATCAGTTTAATTATTTCCCAATGACCATGGTAAACAAGCTCGAAATGAGACTTTTTATCTTCTAAGTTTTGCATATTTTATAATTATACTCTAAAAAGGAAAATTTTATCAGATGGGGTGAATCATTGCCTCTTTTAAGAGTTTTGGATGATAATGATAGATTTTTAAGATACTCATCTGCAGAAATTCATTACTAGGTTAAAGGTTCTTTTCTTGACTGATAACAAAACATTCATACTCTAAAAAGATAAGAGTTTGTTCATAGAATAAATGTTTTTTAGTAAGATCAAGTATTTCCAAAGAAATCAGGTTGACTTTGGTACTCAAATGTCCTAATTATTTCTTTTAACCTTTACTTACTTATAGAAGTGAAAAATCAGAAATATTATCAAAGATTTTATTTTGACAAGCCAAAAGTAAATACTACTTAACCTTTATTTTCCTAAGAATCTTAAAGGCGATATGATACAAAATTGGAAGAGGCTATCTTATAAGAAAAGTATTTTTTCAATATTTTCCAATTAACGAGCAAAGAATCCTTCTTACCGGACAAGTCTTGAAGAAGAAATGTTGATTATCCAATTTTCTCAATGATTTGAAAAGGGCCAAGCCATAGTCTTCAGAATTTGGTATGTTTGCACTTTTCCTCGTGTGCTTTGCCCCATTTCAAAACCAAATAACCTACTTCAAAAGTTTTTTGACTGGCATAGGTTACATCAAAAGGGCTTTGACTAATTGTTGATGATGGAAGTGGGTTGCTTTGGCCTTTTCTCTTTCTTCTTCAAGCTTAAGAATCTGAAATTGTCTACCTTGGAGAGAAGAAGAAGGGTTTTCATCGATGAATTTCACTAGGGAAAGAGATGGGATTGTTATGTTTGTGGGAAGAACAACTTCTTTTCCATAAACTAAAGCAAAAGGAGAAGAACCGATAGAGGCCTTCTATGTAATTTTGTCTGCCCATAGAGAAAATGTCAATGCTTTGTGCCAATTCCTATGGTTTTGGTCAATAGTCCTTTTGATAATTTTGATGAGGTTTTTGTTCATTGCTTTTACTAATCCATTACCTTATGGATAATATCTGGCTGAATATTTTAATTTAAAACATCGCTTTAGAGAAAATTCTACCATTGCATTTCCAGAAAAGTAAGATGCATTGTCAAACATTAAAGCTAAGGGTAAGCCAAACCTGGTAATTATGTACTGATCAATGAAGTCTGTAATGCTTTCTGTATTATCTATCTTTAGGGGGATAGCTTCTACCCATTTTGTAAAATAATCAGTAGCTGTAAGGATGAATCTATATTGTTTGGAGGAGTTAGGAACAATCTCACCAATTATGTCTAATCCCCATTGTTTGAATGGTTGTTGGATGTTTACTGGTTGCAAAGGGAATGTTGGCTTCCTTTCTCCTCCGGTTGTGGTTTGACAAGTTTTACACTTTCTTGCATATTCATCTACATCCTTAAATATTGTTGGCCAATAATATCCTGCATGCAGGATTTTCTGAGTTGTGGTATTTCCTCCGAAATGTCCTCGAGCTGGTCCATCATGTAATTCATGCATGACATTTTGAGCTTCAGGTTTCGCCAAGCATCTTAGTAATATTGAATCATAATTTTTTCTAAACAATACATCATTTACCAATTCATATTGATTTGATTTCACCATTAAAGCACACTTTGTTTTATAATTAAGATACATAGGAGCATAACCGTTCTTCAAATAAAATTTCAAATCAGCATATTGTAATTGTGTATCATTGAGGATTACCTTTGATATTTTCACTTCATTACCTTGATCTTATTCTGCTGATAACAGGGAAGCTCATGTTAACATCCTGCAAAAACCTTGGCCCCTAAAAATTTTAGCTGGCCGTATTTCTACATCATATTCTTGAAGCACAGTAACCCAATTGGCTCTTTTCTCCCCTACTTATCTTTGGATTAATAATTTTCTTACTACAGGATAGGGTACTACTATCTTTGTATGGGATTTGAGAAGAAAAGGTTTTAAATGTTTCAAGGTTTTAAAAACAACAAATACTTATTTCTCAACAGCTAAATAATTTAACTCGCCACCTTACAAGTTAGAACTGAAAAAAGAGATGGGTGCCTCGATATTTTCATTGTTTAGCTATGTTAAAACTACTGCATATCATGTATCGGATGAAAAAGTATATAATACAAAAGGTTTGAGAAATTCGAAAGTTGTCATTGAAGGAGCATTAATAATGGATTTTTTAATCAACTCAAATGACTCCCTTTCAAGTTTGCCCCATTTAAAAATTGTGTTTTTTCATATCATTGTTTGAAGGGGTAAGACAATCTATGAAAAATCTGGAACAAATATTTTTACAAAATTGATTTGGCCTATGAATGATTGCAAAGTCTTTTTGTTATGTGGGAGAGGAATCTTTTCGATATATTGGACTCTATCGGGATTAATGTAAACCCCTTTTTTGGACACTATAGACTGAAGGAGTTTGCCTTCTAGTAAAGCAAAATAAGATTTTTTTTGGATTTAAGGAAATGCCATATTTATTTCATCTTTCAAAAATGTGCTTCAAGTCACTTAAATGACCGTTCCTATCCTTAGAATAGACTGTGATGTCATCTAAGCAAACAACAACTAATTTATTAATCATACCTCTAAAAGAAATATCCATAGCACGTTGAAATGTAGCACCTACGTTAATGAGTCCAAAAGGCATATTTTGATAGGTGTATGTTCCCCACTTGGTCCTCAATGTTGTTTTAATTTGTCATCTAGATGCACAAGGATTTGATTATATCCTAAGAATCCATCTAGAAAAGACATTAATTCGGAACCTGCAACTGATTGCAATATCTGCTCCATGATAGGCAAAGGAAAGTTATCTTTTTGACAAGCTTTATTCAGGTTCCTAAAATCAACACAAATCCTAATATCACCATTCTTTTTTCTTACAAGCACCATATTTGATACCCACTTAGAGTATCTAACACGGAAGATTATTTTGGCTTTCAGAAGCTTGTTCAATTCAAATTTGATTTGACTCTCAAGGTTTGGGTGAATTTTGCGAAGCTTATGTTGAACTGGTTTTTTGTTCGAAGTCATAAGTATGGTATGTTGAATCACAAAAGTATCATAGGTTTTTAGATTTGCGTAATACCATGCAAAGACACCTTTGTATGTTTTTAACAACCTAATGAATGATATTCTTTCTTCTGATGATAGGCCAAGACCTAGGTTGACATTTTGAGGTTTTTTGGTTGACCATAAGTTTACTACTTCAAATCTCAAAGTAGAACTTTGAGTTTTGGAGTTAGTAAGTTTCTTGAATCTATTTTTTAGATCATAAAGATCTTCCATCTTAACTACAGATTTTGGGATTGGGTTTTGATTCTGATCATTTTTAATTTGCAGGTCATGCTCTTGTTCATCTATGATATGTTCCTCATAGGACCCTTCTGATGTAATGAAATTAACTATATCCACATCGTTATTGAATACTCTCCAATTTGTTACATTATCGGGAATAGATGGCCTAAATATTAACTCTATTAAAAATCTATTTGGACTGAAATCTTCTGAGGGTATAAGCTTAGATGCCACATTAGCAAGTAAGTCAGAACTTGTGTTTTGCAGTCTAGGAACTAAAGAAATGTTAAAAGCAGAGAAATGAGAAGTCAGATTCTAGGCTAATGATTGATAATGTTTAAGGTGCCCAAAGACATAATGAATTGTATTTCTTACCTGCTTCACAATTATTTCAAAATCACCATAGACTTGCAGATATTTGACATTAAGGCCAATGGATTTATACAGTCCTTGGATCAATGCTTCATATTCAACGATATTATTGGCATACGGAAATTCAAGTCGGCATGCTAACATGGTTTTCTCTCCTTGTGGATTGGTCAAAATGCATCCTGTGCCTGCACCATGTTTAGATTTGTAACCGTCAAAATAGAGAGTCCAGAACAAAGAATTATTTGCAATTTTATCTACCAAATTTACACACTTGGAAGCATATTTTTGTGAATTTTTTTGTATTTGAGATACTATGATGTTATCTAGAAAGGGAGACCTCTAAGCATTAAAGGATCCCCAAAATGACTCAGTCGAGTAATTTCCAATGATGTTATTGGTGAAGGCAATAGGTTCATTGCTTCCCTTAAGGTCAATGGCTATATATTTCATGAAATTTTCTTGATCTAACCTGATTTGGTTTGGTTTACCATTATGTGGAAACCACGTGTGAGTCCAATTATTTGTGAAGTAACCATGCAATTTTTCAGACCAATCCCTACTTAATATTAAACCATAAAATTCAGGGATATCAGCCACTAAAATATCAATTATTTGGGAAACTATTGGATTAGAGGAAAGTCTAATTGAAACCAATGCTATTTCTCTAAGTACCTCTACTTTTGTCTTATCTAATTAAACTATGTGTACAATAGATTTTCGAAGTGTAATATTCAATTTGGTGCACACATCTCTTGGCATAATATTTGAAGAGGCTCCTAAATCAACAAGGTAGTTATGAACATTTCTGTTGAAAATTTCGTAAGTGAGCAGAAATGGAGGAATATGAGAAATAGATCTATCATGGATTATGACTAAATCTGAAGGATCTACTTTGTTGGAAGATGATGGAGGTTTTCCCATATCGCAGGTAGCTCGGGTAACTACTGCAGATGGCAGAGGGGATACACGAACTGCTTTTAACTCTCTTAATAAAAAACTTTGTTGTTGCTTAAGTTTAGTGAGTTCATGCAATGAAATGTTTGCTCTAGTATTTTTCATGTCGTCGACTATATTGTATTCCACTATGTCTGAGATTACCAATGTTTTGGAAGTATTTGGAGGATCTAGAGGAATAGGATCGGTTTGACTAGTCTTAGATTTCTTCCTTACTGTTTTCTCCTTTACAGGAGTCGCAATTTTTTGTTTCTGATTTGTGATTGACATGTCAGGAGAGTTTTTACTTCTTGTAGTCACTGGCATAGCTTGTGCATCTTCTTCAGTTGGGAGGATGAAATCCCACATTGCATTTAATTCAACTCCTTCTTCTGTTTCGACTTCCTCTTCGGCTGGTGAGTCTTCTTCTGCTTCTTAATTAGACTTAGAATTTGAAATGGTGTTTGGGGATTGTGATGTAGAAGAAGGATTCCTTTTAAACGAGCGAAAAGGTTTCTTGGGAGTAGAGGATTATGTGACTTGTTTCTTGATTTCGACCATTTCATTAGACATTGTTTTTAACATTTTCTGAAGGCCTTCAAGATCGAAAGAGTACTTTGAAGATTTATTTTTAGAATCATACTTAAATGTTACATTCTTTGACTTCCTCTCATCTATTTGTGATCTCTTTTCCAAATCTATAATCCTTCTTTCTATAGTCAAGGCTTCTTTCATGTTTTCTACAAGGGTAGTCTTATTGGCTCTATCTAGGAAAATCGCAATATTAGAAGCAAGAGATGATATGTACCATTCTATTTGCACATCTACTACAGGTTTTGAGGAAGCTGGGATTTTATTTATCAATTTGTTAAATATGGAGTTGAAGTCTTTGATCATTTCATCTAAATTATCTTTTAAGTTAGAAATATCATTGATCAAGGATGTTGTGGTCCTGTCATCACCAAATTTTGCAAGAAATACTTCTTGAAAAGTATCCCAATCCCTAATTGAACATGTTGGAAGGGAAAAATACCAAGATCCAGTAGATCCTTGGAATGTATAAGGGAACAATATGATTACAACATCATCATGTGCAAATCCATTAAGATTCATGGCTAACATAAAGTTATTTAGATGTTTGTTACACTGAATTTTGTCACCCTGACTATCTGCAGTATGTGGCCTCATCAATAGCCACATTGTCCTCTTTGTCAAGCCCCATACCTCTGCTCTTCATGTCAAAACCTCAAAGGGAGAGAAAGTCACTTAAAAACATGTTT
>APFE031224343.1:115852-152312 GCA_000404065.3 Pinus taeda
TTTACTTATATTTTTATTTGTTTACACCCTTTCATGGTGACTTATGGAGTAAATATAAAAAATGCTTTATTTATTTACCATACCTCTCATTTATTTATATTTTTATTAATTTACCATACCTCTTTTATAAATATGGGATTTGGGCATTTGGCCCATAGGATTCACTTAAATAAAACCTATTCTTGAAAATGGGCGAATGGATTCACTTAAATAAAACCTATTCTTGAAAATGGGCGAATGGAAGGTTGTAACTCCTAATTTCAAGGGCTAAATTTACCTTTTTTACCTTCTCCCTTAAAATAAGGTGGGCTATTTGAGGTGATTTGTAAAAATGTACTATGATACAAAATATTCGCCCACTAAAAATTTAAAACCCCTTAATTTCGCCAAAGGGCGAACATTCGCCCCTAAAATTATCCTTGCTCTCACCACACATTTCTTCCATTCCGCCAATTCTTAGGCATTAGCTACTGCTAGCTTGGGGACTTCTTGATCAATGAAGTCCTTCAAACCATTGCCTTCTAATATCGCTTCCATGTGATCCTTCCAAGCTATGTAATTCGAGATCCATCCAGGGCATACTCGAGTCTCAAGCCATTGAACGCCATTGGTGAAATTTGAGATGTGATAAGAAATCAATTTTGTACCTACAATCAAGAACTTCAAATTTTGAACTTCTCCCTTCTTTGTATATTATTCTCTACTTTGATCACCTTTGCTCTGATACCATGTAGAAATTCTCACTATAGATTAAACTGATTATGCAATGTATAGAGAAGAAGATTCAATCACACATGAAGCACAGAAGAATACTCTGGGGAAAGCCTCAACTAAAAACCCCGCTATCTGTATTATCATACAAGTGGAAATATCTTAGGATTACACAAAGCTTTAGCTCTCAAGCTATGCAAGTCTCAGTATAATCCCTCACTGTTGCTCATAGATAGAATAGACAACACTATATCTTCCTTCAGTCCTCCAAGCCTCCTATTTCCTTGCGCAGTTTCTCCTAGGTTCTCCTGTTAGCCTCACTGACAAAAGGCCCAAAATTGGATCCATATACACTCTTAAAGTCTCCAAATTTGCTTAAAATCATGCCAAAGGATCCAAGTATGCCCCAAAAGTCTTCAAAATCCTCTTAAGGATCATTAAAAGTCAAAACCATCGCATGACAAGAACCCTTAGAAGGGCGGAAATACACTATCGGGAGGCAAAAACACTCCAAAACCATGAAAAAACCAAAATCGCGGGCTTAACAGTCCAAATGCATGACATTTGTCCAATCTGGTTGATCAATGGTCCAGATCTGATTAGCGGATCTGATCAGCACAGGCGGGTAGTGGCAATCGGCGCAAGACACCGCCGATCAGCGATCGCCAATGATCAAATCAGTGGGTCGCTATCGGCGAGGCATTGACGATTAAAGTAGAAGGGCCCAGGCATTAGCAACGTGTGATTGTGATTGATTGCATCACCATATCACGTCAGCTATACAGAGGGAGTAGGCATATACACATGGGCGACCCGATAACCCGACCCGATGGTTATATACAACATATTTGATAAAATTCTAGGTCCACAGTAAGCCTATTTTAAATGCATTTTAATGTATTTTGTTATATAATGAAATACAAAGGGAAATAGGGCAGCACCGATTGCGATGAAGCCCAGACCCGAAAGGGTGAAAAATATAATTTTTGAAGTCCGCCAAAGTCCATTTTTTAACGATTTTCAATGTTTTGGTGCATTTTTGAAACACAAAGAAAATGACAAAACCGACAGAATTTCGGGGGAGCCAAAGGTGATAAGTGGTTTAGGCCAAACTCCACCTGATGCCATATAGCGGCCTCCACATGTCCAGGACAAGGAGAGAGAAAACCGCCCTCATTGGGCAATTAACTCCAGTACAAAAGAGGCGCCTGAAATGGATCACCACCGTTGGATCTAGGACTTCCCAGATCAATAGTGGAGATGTGTTATCACTGCAAGGGCAAACCTGAGAGGAGAATAAGCCATATCTAAGGATTTTTTAAGTCTAAAAAGGACAAATATGGGTAGGATTTTCACAATGTTGCTGTGTTTTTCTGCGTTTAACAAAAAAACAGTCATTCTAAATATTTTAAAGAGTTCACAGAGGCCCAAATAGCCATTCCATCATTCAAAGGGAAACAAATACCAGAAAGGAAATAACAAAGGCCAGAAGGGGAATTGAAAGGGCCACAGCATGCACAGCTCATTCCAAACTAATAAAGCAGTCATGGAGCAGACAGTGCAGCTAGCCTGAAACAAAAATATCATGGGGCAGCACAGCACATCAATAGCCCTGTGCAGCTCATCAAACAAACATCATGGAGCATCTCTGGCACGAGACATCTCCCAAAAAGTGCATCAAACTACCTAAAGGTGGTTATTCCTCTGTCAGAAGGAAAAAACCTCTGAGCCATGCTTGCCTATTGAGGTAATCAATTAGTTAACAAGGCATATCAGACAGACTAAGACTACGAGCCTCTTAGAGCTTAGGAGCATTGTAAATAGGTTATAAATAGCTGAAAGTAAGATGTAATACATGTTCAACTTCTGGAGATTGTTCCTCCTCTGTTCCTTCAAGCTTCTCATCTTCATTCTAGCAATATAAGCTTCTTTTTCTATTATATGTTCAATGTCCATTCTCTTTGTTGTTCTATGCTTGCACTTGAATAGGTTATTCAGGTTTCTATTGTGTCTAATGCCAGATAACTGTCATCTTATCTCTAGATTGATAAATTAGATTTGCAAGTCTCATTTACTTCTTGTAGTTGGCCATTCATATGTGTTTATGTATGCAATCTGCTAGTACAATCAATATTCTCCATATATCCATTGAATCTATAAATTATTGAGCATTAGTGATCTAAAGCCTTGTATTGGTGAGAGTGTTCATGCATGTCTTGAGTGAAAATAGAGTTGAAGTGGTTATCTAACTTGATCCAAACCATCATCCATTCCAATAGTTCTAAGAACAATATTGAAGATTATATGTTACCAGGCATCTCTGTGCTACAACCTAGGAGAGTTTCTTGGAGTGATAACACCTCCAGCTACCACCTGTGTGATTCTCACCTCACACACTGCTCTGACCTCTATAGTAATTGCGCAATCCTCAAGGAATGAATTCCTTTTGCATGCAAGAGATATTCACATGGGAATATTCTAGCAACTAATAGTACATTGTCCCTACCTTTAATATCAACTGGGTCTTTGTCTGAACTGACATGCACTGGTTATTTATGAGAGAATATTTAGTTATCTGGAGAACACTAGTTGCATGCATTAACTGACTGAACTCACAATTAGTTCCACAAACTGTTTGAAACTAATTTAACTGGACTTAACTTAGTTAACTGAGCTAACTAATTACAACTCAAATACAACTCATCTTTATCTCCTTAATTAAGGGATAACTTCCTCAATCAAAGGGATAATTGTTGCATGTCTTCACAAATATTTCATGATTGAATTTCTCTAACTAATTAACCCAAGATGAATTAATTAATTATTTTTCAAACAGCTGGTGAGACTAAATTCGAATTTTAATTCTCAATTTTAATTCAAGGACAAATTAAAATTGGAATATATCCTGAAATTCTATCTATAGCAATTATATTTATAACAATTCTATTTTTATCATTTCTTGTTGTTATTTTCAACAACCAACCGGGCTGAGATGATACGATAGACGAAGTGAGAAGCCTATAGTAGCTGCGGCATCAAACCCAGAGGCATAGGACATCCTAGCAGAGCTGGAGCACAACCTTCAGAGGTCGACTTCCAACATCCCAGAGACTACGGTTAATGATAGTCCATGTGCCTATCAGAGGCATGTAGTTGGGGTTCCAATGCCTCTCAGATGTTTGCTGCATCGAGTTGCTCGTGCTATCATGTGTTATCATGAGCATCATCATGCCTAGTTGTTCTAGTTTCTAGGACCATTTTTTGACTTTTTAGTGTCAGCATATTCGAAAAATAAAAGGCCACGGGGCCTTGTGTCCTCGGATGACATATTTTGTAGACACACCCAAACTCTATTTTAATGAAAAACCTTATACTTTTTACTTATGTTTATCTTGATCAATGTATGAATGAATATTTTTTTTAATTTACATATGTTGCAAATGTGTATTTAACACATGATTCGCCAATGCATCTGTTAATGTGTTTAAATATCTCAGAATGTGTTGATATTCGATGTAATCAAATTTCCTTTCCAAGAGACAAACTCGTAAAAATACTCTTAACATGGTTGGACTCCTTATTGTATAGACACCATTTAAATGTAATACCACAAGCTGTGAATATCTAACCTAATGATCAAACGTTGGATACCAAATGCAATGGCATCAGCTAATAGCTCAATGACTTTTCTATATTCTACTATATTGTTCGTTGTTTGACGAGACATATTCCATGAATAGAGAATAGCTCACCATTGTGTGAATAGATAACCCAGGCCGTGGAAGATAAATTCCGACTACTATAGCTAGCGCCATTAGCAAAGCCAATGTAAGTTTGAGAGAACGTCGACATTTGAAAATCAAGTGTAAAAACAAGATAAGAAAGAGAAGTAGTAGAAAATGTAAAAACATTATCTCGCACACATACCCAAAAACAGTAAATAATGTACAAATCTTCACCAAAAGTTTATGCAAAATATTTTTTTAGGCAAAGACCATTTCTGGGCTTTCCCAAAGGAATACCATCATAATCAACTAGCCCATAGGAACCTTTAGCTAATATGAATTATATGATGTAAGGGCCATGCCACATGGACTCGAATTTCCTTGCACCTTACTTGTCATGAGATTGATCATAAACCAAGACTAGGTCACCTTCTGAATATGTATGAGGATTAACATTTTTATCATATTGGGCTTTGACACATTTATATTGAGCTTCGCTAGCCAATATGACATTACAACGATTTTCATCTAAATGGGCTAAATGTACAAATCATTCTTCATCTACAGAGATATCAGGTAATAACTTGATAGCTAGCTAGTGGGATGGAATTTAACATTCAATAGGTAATACGACTTCCAAACCATAAGCAATTTGGAAAAGAGTAAAACCAGTTGATGTTTTTAAGGTAGTACGGTAAGCCCACAGTGTCAAAAAGAGCATAGAATACCAGTTTCCTTTATGCGTACCAACTATCTGTTTAATCATATTAGTTAAAACTTTATTGACAGCTTCGACCTGATCATTAGCTTGTGGATAATACAGAGTAGAGCTATCATGGTGAAGACCGAGTTGTGTAGATAGTTTGATCATCATAAAGTTATGAAAATAACTACCATGGTCTGTAACAATAGCATGTGGGAGACTAAACCGAGCAATTATATGATTGAAAATGAAAATGGCAGCAGTTTCGTCATCGTCTCTATATGTAGGCATCGCCTTGGCCCATTTTTTAAAGTAATCAACTAAAAGGATAATGTATCCATGCCCCCCGACCGAGTGAGGGTTACACATGACGAAGTTAATGCCCCATTTGGAAAAAGGACCGACAACAATGATAGGGTGAAGAGGAGCTGGAGGTGCTCGCATTTTTCCATCATAGATTTGGCAATTATGGAATTTGTGGATTATAGTGATGCAATCTTTAAACATTGAAGGCCAAAAATAACTAGCACATAATATCTTTTGGGTAGTAGCATACCCATACATGTGAGTGCCACATGCTCTAGAGTGGCAGTCATTTAAAGTTTTTTCGGTTTCTTGAAAACTTAAACAACGTTGGAATACAAAATCGGCACCACGATGGTCAAGAGTGTCACCAACAACATTATATTGTTGGGATTGGTATTGAATTCTTCAACAATCAGTTTTGGATAACTTGGGCCTAAAATTTTATGTTTGGAGATATACAATGATGTCTCTGTACCATGGATCTAACGTACTAATAAGAAAGAGAGATTCATCAGCAAAAGAATCTTCTACTATAGTTTCTATATCAATATGGGGAAGTCATACAATAGTTCAATGAAAATCAAGGATTTCTTTGATTTGGATTTTTCAAATTCCAAATCAAACTCTTGTAAAATAACTATTCACTTCGAGTATCTCCCCCTAGCAATTGTTTCATGAGAATGTACATCATAGGGTTGCAATCTGAAATGACAATTATTTTTCGGAGAAGTATATAGTGATGGAATCGTTAAACAACTTGCACAGTTGCCAAGGATAGCTTCTCCACATGTGCGTATTTAATCTAATTTTTAGTGAGACTCCTACTCAAATAGTAAATCACATGTTCACTCCTAAAATCATCCTCCTGGATTAACACCATGCCAATAGTGGCATCGGATGCAGCTAAGTACAAAAATTAGTCTCAATGTAATCGGGTGGATGCAGTAATGGTGCGTTAGTCAGTGCATGCTTTAATGCATCAAAAGCTTTATCAGCAAGCTCATCCCAGAAAAATGGAATACTCTTTTTCAACAGTTGAGTAAAACCCTGGGTTAGTTCAGCATAATTGAGGATGAATCTATGCAAAAAGTTTGCCTTTCATGGCAAACTTTGGAGTTGAGTAAGGCTAGAAAGAGAAGTAAAATTCAAGATTGCCTCTACCTTGAGGGGATCAACACGAATGCCTTCCTTTGAAACAATGAAACCTAGAAGCCGACTTGATTGTACACAAAAAACACACTTGTGTAGATTCAAGCGAATATTGTAATGCCTACACCTAATTAAAATTTATTTTAAGCACAATGGGCGATCCTGTCGTTTCATAGAATGAGTCAGTAGGCCATCTAAATAGGGTTGAAAAATATGCTTGATATCATGGAATGCATAAGACATTTCTCGATGAAAGGTTGTGCCAACATATTTTAGGCCAAATGGGAGCTTGCGATAAGAAAAAGTTCCCCATGGGCATATAAATGTAGTTTTATATTGATCGTCAAGTAGTATGTTTATCTGATTGTAGCCAGAAAATCCATCCATAAATGAAAATTTTCATTTCCGGCATAGTTGTCGACAATTTGGTTGATATACAGAGTTGGATAATTATCCTTGGGATAAGATTTATTAATATCTCGGTAATCAACACATACTCGAATAGTTCCTTTCTTTTTATTAATGGGTACAATATTTGATACCCAATCATTTAAACAAATGGGGTAAATAAAACCCACTTTCAGCAATTTTTCAACTCCAGTTTTAATGGTGGCAGCGTTTCACAGATGTCTATGACATAATCATTGTCTAACTAGATTAGCATCTGGATAGGTTTTTATTTCATGTACAACAATGCTACGGTCAATTCCTAGTATTTCTTCATAGGACCAAACAAAAATGTCATGGAATGACTAAAATAGCGATTTGTAAGTTGAAATCTCTTCTAATGAACAAGAAGCTCCTAATGAATATTTTTAGTTATTCCAGGTTTCACTAAGATATCTATAGGTATTGTTGCTGATATGTTCCCTAAATTGTGTTTAGAATTGGAAGAAAGGGTAGATATTAGAGATTAAGGATCACTAAGGGTCTCAAATAAAAACATAGATGAGAAATTACTCTCAATTTTGTCAAAGGATGGAAAGAAAGTTGAACGATGATGAGTATCATCCCATGGAATTTCGTCCAAGGTCATAACTTCCATAATTCCTTCATCAGTTGAAAAATATTTGTTAAAAGGATCAGGCATAGAGATTGGTTCCAAGCATCACAAATGAGAATATTTGTCGATAATCGTATTCATTCGATCATTATCAGATGTTGATGGGTTGGAAAAACATTGAATTGCCTCATAGGCTAACTTAAAAGAGCCATGAGGCATTTCATTGCCATATAAGATCATTTTTTATTCTAAAGGTACTTTCCATGGATCTACCGATTCGAAAGTACTTGATGTAATCATGTTAATCTGGGCATCATTATGAGGGAAATTGGGTGGAGGAAACGTGAAAGTTCCCATCAAAGATGAGCCTTTGAGTAGGCCAACACAACCTTCCTCATATGGAGTGGTCGATTTTCCAACAAATGGGATACTACCGTGGAATTATGGTCTGAGGTATAGTAGGATAACTGATCTACTTTCACAATTCTTCCTTTGTGAAGAAACATAATCATCCTAAAATATGATGAGACTGCAACCGCCATGGCATAAGTCCATCTCCGACCAAGCAAAAGGTTATATTCAAGTTGAGCATTAACAACCTCAACATCTATTACAACTGTTTTTCCCTCTAATTCGATTGGTAAATCATTTAAAAATCCATATGGACAGAAACCTCTTCCATCAAAGGCCTTCAAAGTCATGGGATATTGATTGATTGTTGGACAACCCAAGGATTTCCAACATGCAATGGACATAATGCATGTCAACATTCCTTCATCAATCACTATTCAAAAAACTCATTGATTTTTTACGTGAACTGGTGTCTGAAAATCCAATTGGTGTGGGAGACACGGGACATGATTTTCAAGATCGAAAACAATCAAATGAGAGTCTTGAGGATCTACTGCTCCTATTGCTGATAATAATAATTTCCTTTATGTTGGGTAAGTTTGCAGCACTTCAAGGGCAGACATGGCTGAAGGTGACATAGCTAGATCTTCGACAATGTTATAGTTTTTGGTAGCCCTCGCATGAGGATTAAAAGTTGACTTACGAAGCATACCCTTAGGAGGCGTACGAATTATCATATTAGGTTTTGGTTTTTCAATATGTAATGGTAGAGAAGGAGGAGTAGACACGAAAGTTTGACCAGGTGAGTTGGGGTCATCTCCATCTTCAACAAGACTCTTTGATGTGCAATCTTTGGATCTCGTTGCCACCATAACTATGGTAGACATCATCATGATATCTCCTGATGTGGATGAGGAGGATTGGTCATGAGAAACCATTTTGTTGTCTTGTGAAGGAAAAGGATCCTTCAAAACAGCAGGTGTGGGTCTGTTAAGATATTCCGACACATAGGAAATAGTTAAGTATGACTTGGTCTAGTATAGAGTTAGGTAAAGTGTGTTATTTACTATGTACTTCTGTAACTTACAATCCGACGGTCATGATATGTTCTAGACATTAAATGATCTGATGGTTCATTCTCTCCTTGATATTACCGACACTTGATCTGTGGCTTAACACTCGATTGGTCCATGATCTTTATTTAAAGAGCATGGAGGGTCATTTGTAGGGTGACCATTCATCGGAGAAGCTTATGTAAATTTTATTTCTTTTATTAATAAATTGCTTGAAGTGGCCTTGTTGGCTCAGGCCGTGGGCTATTTCCCTCTTTGAGGGTTTTAACCACGTCAAGAATACTGGTGTATTGCTCTATGATTTGTTTGTGAGAGGTTTCCTTTCGTGTTCTATCTGAGCAACTTACCATGTAAATTCCTACATGGTATCAGATCTATTTGAGGGTCGCATCCGTTGGTGATCCAAATCAAAAGTCAGTACGATTGCATCTTATTGTTGTTTCCTAGATCTACTATTTTTTATTGCTTTCGGGCCGAGAGGACTGCTCTATTGTGTTAGGAGCATCTGTTCTAGTGAGGAATCCCTTTCGTTTCACGCAAAAATGTTTCTGATAGCCCTAGCAACATTATTTTTAAGATTTGGAGGTATACAATCTTTATTTACAGTGTTAGTTATTTATATCTCTCCTTATTTCGGTTTATTTATTTTTCTGTTTTTTTATTACCGGACCTATATCTTTAATTTCTATGTATGCTCTTTGCCCCTCGACTCTGTGTGATCTGGGCAAATCAGAAACAGAAAGGAAAGATCTTTCTCATGCGTATGCTCTTTTCCACCGCGCCTTAGTGTGATCTCGGAAAATCAGAAACATAGAGGAAAATATTTAGTTTCCGACGAAAGCTAACTTCAAGGCATAAAGTTTGATTTTTTGTATGTCTGTGTTGAGTTGTGTGGTTTTTTGTTTTGTAGGAAAAAAATGGCTTTTCAAGTAAGCATGCACCCCAAAGCTTCAATGACTTACAAAAAAAAAAAAAAAAAACCAACCCCTTCCTCTTTTCAAAAATTACTAACCTTTTTAACTAGCTCATTTGCCCAATTTACTTTATGAGAATAGAGTCTTGAGTTCCAATCTTTCTTTTGTTGAGTTACTTTTTTAAAAACACATGTAACTTTTGTTTTAAAGTTACTTTATGTAAAAGTGTTCTCACCCATTATAAAAAGTGAGTCACTTATAATTCTAAAGTCTCTTTATCTTTCATTTAAGTTACAATTTAGTGGGTAGCTCATAAAGTACCATTGTAAAAGTGAATTTCACTTATTTATAAAAGTGGGTCAAATAATTTTTTTTTAAGTGAGCTAATTAGATTAAGTTTGGAAAGGGGTGAGGATATTTTTTTTTAAATATAACATTATCATTCACTTCCACACATTCACGCATTTCATCAGCATCTTCAATAAATTTTCTTCAAAAATCCATAACTTCTTCATCCGGAAGCCGTTCAGAGCTGTTTTTATTTAATCAACCTAATTTTTCAATATATTTCCATTGGAACAGTTAGTTTCAACATCTATAGCTTCAATTTCTGTTAAAATTGAAATTCCATGCCAAGTTATTCTTGACAGCACCAACTACTTCCAATGGTGGTCCTACATTGTGGATTTACTTAGAAGTAAAGGTCTTTATAGAATAGCCTCAGGCGAAGAAACTAAACGTAAAGATGAAGATAAGGCAATCAAATGGGAAAATAGGCAAGATCAAGCACGTGGGTTGATAGGGATGTCTATTTATCCAGACCTTAGATTCCATATCGCAGAACTTGATACCCCTAATGAAGCAATGAAACAGCTCACTAAAGTTTTTGGAATTAAAAATAAAATTAGAGCCCATCAACTCGAAAATGAGTTTCTTACATTGGACCCTAATAATTTTTCTTCCATTGAAGATTTTTTGTCCAAGTTCAAGACCCTTAGACTTCTCTTGGAAGGTGTTAATGTTATGAAATAATATGGTAGCCTTATGTATTCCATTCTTACTAAGTTGGGACCAACCTACTCTATTTTTGTTTACACCTTCCATTCTACTAGAGAAGCCTTTATTTATCAAGGACAAGACTACAAGGCCCCCTCTTTTCATACCTTTTGTGATCCTTTAATAAGAGAACAAGAAAAACTCTTACATCTTGGCCTTCTTAATCTTGGAAACTCTTCTAACAAAGCCTTATCCACCAAGCAACAACCAAATTCAAAGAATCCTAGGAAGCAATATCATAAAAAGCATGGTCCTAAACCAAACAAGGGTCCTAACCAATTGCAATCTCAAAATGAAAAATCAATTCAACAAAATGATAAGGCAAATAAAAACAAAGGGAAGAGTACTGATAGACATTGCAACTTTTGTAATCAAGATGGCCACTTAGAATCCAAATGATTTAAGAAGATGGAAGCCTTAGAAGCAGCAATGAAGAAGCATAACATCCATTTGGAGCACTCTTAAATTTCAACTTCATCTTCAGGAATAACACGTTCTGCATGTGGTTGTCAAGCATCTCGGTCTAGTTATGCACTAAATATATCTTCTTATTCTCATTCTCATGAGTGGCTCATTGATTCTAGAGCTTCTTATCACATGGCCAAAAGCAAAGCCATGTTTTCTTCTTTAAATTATTGTAATACCAAAAATATATATGTTGGTGATGATAGATCTCTTAGTGTTGTACGAAATGGAACTATTCATCTAAACAATGGTCAACTTAATGATGTCTTATGTGTTCCAACCTTATCTTGCAACCTTCTATATCTATATTAGATAACTCAGTCACGTGAAGGTAAAATTGATGAATTTTCACCTCATGATGTTGTAATTAATGACCTAAGAGATCCTAGATAGATTTTAGCTACTAGCATTGCTGATGATTCTACAAGGTTGTATAAGTTTAACAACTTTGGGTCATCAACTCTTCCTTTAATATTTGTTTCTCATAATGATGAAGTGAGCAAACTTTGGCATGAGCGATTTGGTCACGTAAACTATTGCTCCCTTCAAAATCTATGTAAAGAAATATGGTGACAGGTCTTCCTATGGTATCTTGCAAAGATGGTGTTTGTTTCGGATGTGTACTCAGAAAATATCATTGGGACAGTTATGAAAAATGTGCCTCTTGGCACACCTCGGCCCCTTGGTATGCCTTGGCCCCTTTACAGCTTCTGCATAGTGATTTATGTGGTCCACTTCCAATTGTTTCATTCTCTAGCTACAAGTATTTCTTAACTTTCATTGATGATTTCTCCAGGCGCACTTGGGGATACTTCTTAAAACTCAAGAGTGAAGTATTTAACATGTTCTTGGCCTTTAAGGCCTTTGTTGAGAAACAATTTGGACATCAAATTCTTAAGCTAAGATTTGATAATGGCCGAGAATATGTTAAAAACAAATTCTTCAACTTTTGCACTGAGCATGGAATTCAAATGCAACATATTGTTCCATATTCTCCACAACAAAATGGTGTAGCTCAAAGGAAGAATCGCACCTTAAAGGAAATGGCTAATTGTATGCTTCAATCTAAAGGACTTGGTTTGGGCAGAAACAATTAACTGTGAAAATTACATAGTAAATCACACTCCTACTAAGGTTTTAAAGAATATCACTCCAGAAGAAGCATGGAGCTCAATTAAACTAGATGTAAGTCACTTTCAAGTTTTTGGAAGTGAAGCATGGGCCCATATTCTAGATGAGAAACATAAAGCTTTAGAACCTAAGAGTGAAAAATGTATTTTTGTTGGATATTCTAAAGATGTCAAAGGATATAGACTTATTCCACTTAAGTCCAAAAATGTTATCATTAGAAGAGATGTAAAGTTTGCTGAAAATATATCGGCCTACGAGCCTAGTTCAACGGATGTGCCACTTCTCTCTATCCCTTCTACTTCTGAAAATATTTCTTCTTCAGATGATGACAGTGAGGATGATAATCCTCCCCCACCTTCTAAGGATCCTCCTTCATCTCCTTAGCTTCCAAAATGGGTCTATGCTACTCGGGATGCAACAGGTGCTCTTGCAAGTGATCGTACAAATCACTGACGTACATGTTCTCAATTCGATAGAGCCTTTTCTTTACTGGCTCAAGATTCAACAAATTATGATCCTGACACCTTTGCTCAAGCTTCAGGCCATCCAGATTGGGACACAACTATGAATGAATAATACGTTCATTATTGGCAAATGATCCATGCGATCTTGTTCCTCTTCCAAAGGGACGAAAAATTGTTAGATGCAAATGGGTTTATAGAACCAAGTTTGGACCAGATGGAAAAGTTGATAAACATAAAGCTTATCTTGTTGCTAAGGGTTTTTCGCAAGTTGAAGGCATTGACTATACTGAAACCTTCTCCCTTGTTTCCAAAATGAACTATATCCACCTTGTGCTTTCCCTTGTTGACTCTTTCAAATGGGAAGTCCATCAGATGGATGTTAAATTTGTCTTCTTGCATGGGGACTTGCATGAATAAATATATATGGAACAACCTCCTGGCTTTATAAAAATAGACTCTAGCCTTTTATATCGGCTTAAGAAATCTCTTTATGGTCTCAAGCAAACTCCTTGGGCTTCGTATGCCAAAATGGATAGCGTTCCTTTAGAGACTGGCTTTTCTAGGTTTCATTCTAACAATACTGTCTACACCAAGAAAGTGGGTAGTTCTCTTATCATTCTTGTTCTTTATGTTGATGATCTTATCCTTACTGGTAGTGATCCCAACCTTATAAACCATGTGAATTTCAGCCTTAAAAAGAAGTTTGAAATGACAGACTTAGGACACTTGCATTATTTTCTTGGTCTTCAAGTCTTACAATCCAAGGAAGGTATTTCCCTTTCCCAGTCCAAGTATGGTTGCAATCTTCGATGCCACTTTCACATGGAAGACTGTAAGCTAGCCCCTTCTCCCTATTAGTCTGTAGCCAAAATTTTAGTCACTTGTACTTCCCCTAGAGTTGATGCTACCTTAGACCGTTAGCTTGTAGGACATCTTTTATATCTGACCCATACTCGTCCTGACCTTTCCTTTGTTGTTGGCCTTATTGCTCAGTTTATGAAAAACCCACATGAAAGTCATTGGAAATCAACTAAAAGAATACTTTGTTATGTTCGAGGTACAATACAGTTTGGGATTCATTACAATGCAAAAGCATCTCCTCTATTGGTTGGTTTCACAGATTCTGATTGGGTTGGTGACCCTGATGATCGAAAGTGTACTGCAGGTTCTATCTTCATTATTGGTTCTAGACCTATTACATGGGCTTGTAAGAAACAAAGTGCCATTTCTCTTTCTTCAACAGAAGCAGAGTATCATGGCACCATAGAAGCTAGTAAGGAAGCCCTGTGGCTTCGTTAGATCCTATCAGAGTTTGGCTTTCAGCAGTAGCATCCGACTACACTTTGGTGTGATAATCAAAGTTCCATTCAACTATGCAAAGATCTAGTCCAACATCAGCGTAGCAAACACATTGAACTACACATGCACTTCATCAGAAAGCTCATTCATGACCATGTTCTTGAAGTGCAATATTGTTCAACTGATGATCAAGTTGCAGACATCTTTTCAAAGGCTCTCACAAAGGCGAAGTTTACTAAACTTTGATTTATGGTTGGAGTTCAGGAAGTTGTCACTAAGGGGGAATAGGCTCTAATGCCTCCTTCCTTCTCCTATTCTGTCATATTTGTACATCCTTCAATCCTATCCCAAGTAGTTCTTAAGGGGGGATGTTAGGATATTCTAACACATAGGAAATAGTTAAGTATAACTTGGTCTAGTATAGAGTTAGGTAAAGTGTGCTTCTTTACTATGTACTTTTGTAATTTACAATCTGATATTTATGATATGTTCTAGACATTAAATGATCCGACAGTTCATTCTCTCCTTGGTATTACTGACACTTGATCTGTGGCTTAACACTCAATTGGTCCATGATTTCTATTTAAAGAGCATGGAGGTTCATTTGTAGAGTGACCATTCATGAGAGAAGCTTATGTAAATTTTCTTTCTTTTATTAATAAATTTCCAGAAGTGGCCGTGTTGGCTCAGGTCGTGGACTATTTCCCTCTTTGAGGGTTTTAACCATGTCAAGAATACTGGTGTATTGATCTGTGATATGTTTGTGAGTAGTGTCCTTTGGTGTTATATCTGAGGAACTTGCCCTGTAAATTCCCACAGGGTGAACTTTTGACGAATTTGGAAACTTCGGCTCGATGAGGGTACTCCTTCGTGTAATGATCTTCCTCACAAATTAAGTAAGGATATCGATGTTTCCTCTTTTCATCAAACAATTTGTTCTTGTTTGGTTTCTCCTTAGAAAGGTTGTCTTGGTTTGTTTTTCCTTTTCCCTTTTTCTTATTTTTGGATTGCTTAACCTTGCCAGTAGATGATTCTACAACATTAATTTCTGAAGTAATTCCGGGAGAAGGATATTCATCAGGTGAATCAGATAACGCTGAAACCTTTACTTTCTTAGAATTTTTCTTTTTGTTCTTAGATTACTGGCTCACAAAACCAATCACGCCATCAATGGCATGTGATCCTAGAAGAGGTGTATTATTTGGGGTAGATTGGGGTAAATATGTTATCTTTTCATTCAACGTACCATACTGAGTATAAACAAGATCAAGGTATTGATCACGGGCACTTACCTGCTCTTTAGTTACAACACCTCCTTTGGCCACATCTTTAGTTATTACGGGTAAAAGAGATTTTATGAACCATTCAGCAAAAATCTGGTCTGGAATGTAAACTTTATCTAAGCAACATCTTTGTCTCCATTCATGAATGTGGTCTAAGATATGGGTTGGCGTTGATTGCTTTAAAGAGGTTAAAAGTTCAGTTCCATTATCATACCGAATAGGCAACTGAAAATGGGTCAAAAAGGATGTAGCAAGGGCATTAAACGTGTTGAAGGAAGCGTTCAATAATTCTACATAGCATTTGGCTACCGAACCAGTTAAGGTTTGTTGAAAAATTCATAATCTTACAGACCTGTTGTTTAATGAGTTGGACGTGCACCAAAGATGATATGCCATCACATGGATGGATGGTCTTCACCCATCATACCTTCAAACTTAGGAATATCACTGGGAAACTTAGTAGGAATAGCCATCCAAAATGGTAAATAAAGAAGTGGATCATTAGTTAACCGAGAAAGGTCAAGAAAATCCAAAGTTGCAGTGAAGGGCAACTGGTGATTAGGGTCCTGTAATGGATATTGATAACACTTAGGGATGAGCCCCATACTGGGAGGAGGATATCGAGGATATCCCAGGATAGCTTGAGCAGATGGAATTTGCATACCTCCTAGGTATCCAGGATGAGCCATATCATAATGCGGTTGAATAGGTTGTTGAAACATATGATCGGGATATGGTTGGTTCTGAAAGGGGAGACTCTGACCTATTTGACCTTGAACGAATTGTCCTTGAAAGGGTTGGCTTTTCAAGGGTTGACCTTACAGAAATTGAGTTTGAAAAGGTGGACCTTGAACACACTGACTCTGGGGTAAAACTTGGAAAGGTAGTACTTGAAACGATACTTGTATATATGGGACACTAGGTTGTACAACAAGTATTTGAGGTGTTGATGGAATCATAGGAATAGATTGAACACCAGATCTCTTAGGTAAAGACTGAACAAGGGGTTTCATAGTAACATTTGACATAAGCGAGAAAATTACTTGTGATACGCCTGAAATGGGAGTTTGAGGTGAACCCGAACCCGGGTTTTGAACAATCATTGGCATGGCAGACTACACCAAGGTTTGATGAGTACTCAGGACAGGCCGTTGAAGTGGTTGTTGGGCAAGTGTCGATGGGTTAGCATGTATGGTTGATTGGACTTGAAAAAGCATACCTTGAAAAGTCATTTGTTTCATAGGTTGTCCAAGAGGTTGGCTAGGTTGATACAAAGGCACTTGAGAAGCAACAGGCATTGACTGTTGAGAAGGGTTCCATATTGTATTCAATCTAGGATAAGGCATTCCAATGGCGGGTTAAGGCATAACAGGCTGACCAAAACCAGCTTGTGGCATTTGAGCATAATTAAAGTAACTTCTGGCAAGGGGTTGCCCCCCAACTGAAGGGTAAGACCCACCAAAAGGTTGTCCTCCCGATGGAGGATATGACGGTTTCCCCTTAGGAGGATAATAACCACCTGTTGGGTTAGCTTGTGGGTTACCAACATTACTGGAAATCATATTAATATATTGTTCAAATGTCAAACCTTCATTGGTAGGGTTAATTACACTAGTTGACATGTTTGCAGATGAGTTCGAGGAAGAAGCTCCTGAATAAGCTCCTGTGAGAGAGTGATATCCAAGTGGTAAAAACCACCATACAATATTGACTCTGGAGAAGTAGAAAACATGGATGTATTTGCTGTGGTACTTCTATGAATCATTGTGGACCAGTCAAAACCTGGTACGGTAGAGTAAGGAGTCGTGTATCGTGGAATCCCTTGTCCTAAAAAGTTCAAAGGTGTAAAATACCAAGAGTCAGGGTGAATAGATCAAAACAAAAGTTCTGAGATATCTATAAGCTCACTGGTAGAAACTATAGGTTCTTCCTCTTTGTCTGAGACGAGTTCTTCAATGGAAATGAGACCAGGAGGGAGACAATCAATAATAATGAGTTTCACATGTGGTGAAAGTGGAGGATTCAGAATATGTGTTGTAGTAGAAGTATGAATTTCAGGTTAAGAAACATCAAACTTAGGTTCATCAATATATGGTTCAAAAAAGGGGTTTCTATTTGAAAGTTCTCCAGTATCTGATTCATTTTGAATGAGTTCAGTAATTTGTAAATCAATTGCTGTTGAGTGTCATGTCAAATTTTGAGTCTGATAAAATTCAGTTTCTACTACTTCAAGCCCTAAAATAGTAGATGTTATCATTTGATTAAATTCAATTCCTCTTACATCAGAATCTATAATTGTAGAAGTTTCAATTTCTTCTTCAGTTCCAGTTTCAGATGATTTGGATTTTTCTACTTTAATATTTTTTTAACTGAATCGGTGTATACTCAGGGGGATCCCCGAGTATGTGATTGTCTTGGTAGTTCCGCAACAATGAAAAATTTGCAATTGATCAATCACATAATATCTAAGTTACATCTAAAGTCTTTAAAAAGTTAAAAAAAAAAAAAAAAAAAAAACACAGAAAGTAACACGCGCTAAAAATCGAGGAGTTCAAACCATACATACTTTACTCTTCACAAAGATCAATAATTACTAGTTGGTGATGAAATCCGACATTGCAGAGATCAAGGTGAATTTTTTTGTAGAAATGAGTATTTGGAACCAGTTACCATGATAACTTGCTTCATGAAACAGTCTGGTGCAAGTAACTCTGCTATAAACCATCTCGAGCAAAGATTACCCTCCAAAAAGTCCTAGTGAGTCTAGCCAACATCTGTTCCAGGTACAGTAGGACCTTCCCTCTGTCATCACCTTAGATAGAGCCCTAGGATTATAATCATTGAGTTTACTAAATACAACAATTTTACCTGGGGGGATAGTTGTAGGTCGGACGTACATGCAAGGGAAAAGTAACAAGCTCAACCCCCTTGAAGGCTCCTCCACATGATCAATTGGAGGTTTACTTTCAAGTGACCCCAAGTACCTTTCGGCACCATTGTAATACATGCAAATCATTGTATCTAGTCCAATGAAGTGGGTATGATCACTTCACCAAATTCGACAAGACCTCGTGCTTAACTCATGTATAAGAAGAGCTTCCCAGAGCAAAACAGAAATAATTGTATTTTCTCTCGCTAACTCAAGATTCTATTGTTTGTCTGTAGCTTTGGAAAGCCTACTTCCTTCCCTATTCCAAATCCCTACACTTAAGCTACTGTAGGTGACAAGAGCCCTAAAAAATATAAAATTCTAAGTGAATTTTAATTAACGCCATATTATTAAGTTGTTCTTTATTCAATGGGTGATGAAGGTGAAACTTATGATGTTATGACATGAATTGAAATCTTAATGCACTCTAAAATGCAATATAAAATTTCAAATTCGATGAAATTTTATTTAGAGAAAAGAAAGAGTTTCTTTGATTTTTTGAGAAATGAAATGCAAGAATTCACAACTTTTCCAATTTCTTAAAGCAACCAATTTCACGATTATGTAATGAAAATGCAGTCAAAAAACTAATTTTCAGATTTCCCTAATCATCAAATAAGCTAAATTACTCTTTCTCTCTAATCACTCAAAACTTTCAAGCACATAGAAATCAATCAAAAGAGTTAGAGAAAAGACATATTCTCCTATGAATGCTTTGATCTAATGATAATAACAGTGCAATCGCAAAAAAAATTCCAAGATGAAAGAAAAATTTTCTTTTATCAAGCGAAAACAAGTACAATTCTTTCACAAAAGCACAAGGTCTTAAGAACCCTAATTTGCAATTCAAAATGATTTTGACCACAAATAAGCAACAATTAAGGCTTAACCAGTGTATTTGACATAACAAAATAAGAATATCATAATCAGAAGGACACTTTATCTTGTTTTGATCAATCAGAAAATAAATCAAGCAAAACCCTAAGGAATATTTTCAAAAAGACTTAATTCTCAAAAATCATCAACAAAACAATCAACTGAGTTCAAAAGAGACACAACACGGTCCAAACAAAGATAATGACACTTTCAGAAAAGCAAATTCAGGTCTGGGTTGAAGTAAAAATAGTTTTTGCAAAAAATTCTGAGGCCTGTGCGGGTATTCATTGGAGAACAAAGCGCATACGCTTCATTGCTAAGGAAAAAAGGGCGCAGAACTACACTCTATTAACAAATAAAAACAGTGCAAGGAGAAAAACCTAATGAAAAAAAAATGAATCAAAGAATCAACCACTTAGATCTAAAAGGCCATAAATTTATGAAGACTCGGGTTTGGATAAATCGGAGAAATCAGAAAGTCGGGCTAAGGAAAAAGACGGGAACAAAGATGTTCCCCAATGGAGCTTCCAGTTTGTTACATTGGAAAATCCCTCTTGTGGACAAGAGCGATCTCCCTAGATCCTAAATAGAAATTAGAAACAATAATGACAATTGAACTGACTCTTTCCCTAAGTTGAACTTGTTTGAATTATAAGCAGTACAGCTAATGGATGAGCCTCTTACCTATTTCATGAAATGCCTCATGAAGATCCCTTGTTGTGACTTGATGTGGTTCTTCAATGCTTGATAAGACCTGCAAACATAGACCATAAAAGTATCAAAAGCACAATTGATATAATAATCCAAACAACTTAGCATAATGATCAAGGAAATTATGGATTTAATTTTCCTTAATAAACATTATAAACAATTGTAAACCATTCCTCATTCACATAAGACAAAATAAATGGGAGAAAGTGTTCATTTGTATTAATCAAAAAATAAGAGGAGCCTTACAACCTTCGCCTTGATGTCGTGAGGTCCCTCCCAAATGCCTTCAATCTCCTCCTTAGATGACAAACTTTCCAATCTCAAACCAACAACATAAGTTTGTCTTCTCTCTATTCTGACCTCCTCAATCCCTCTACCCTCTAGTCATTTTATAGGCTAAGAGGAGGAAGTTTTAGATCCACGAGATGAGGATGAGACTCTTTTATTGAGGGATTAGGTTACCATGAGAAAACGGATGGAGATGCATCTTCTTAGGGTTATAGTTTGAATAGTCATCACCTGGAAGCTTTCAATTGGGAAATATTCGACCAACTATGTTTCTAGAATGTACTTTTTATTTTTACTTTCCAGAATTCACACATGCAAGTTTATAGTGGTAGACAAAGTGTGGCTCTGCATTATTCTTAGAGTAAATTTCAACGCATGCGTGAGAAACTCTAGAGAAAACGGTGCAGGTGGAACTTAACAAGGTGTGACAACTATTTGACTCAAATTTATCATGTACTTGAACATATTTTGGGTTGTTTGACTTCTGAGGGAGGTGGTTCAAAAATTTTCATGGATGGTAAAAATATCCATAAATTAATCAAGTGTCAGGGCAACAAATTGACATGTAACAGCAGCCCATGCATGCAAATTAGGATTCCTCAGTCCTGGAGGGAACAAGTCAAACCTGAAGGAAAATTTAGCAAACTTCAAGATGAGGAAAGGGATTTGCATAGTTTCTATGCTAAGCAGGGCTAGCTCTCCCTTAGGCATTGCACAATTTCTGGGGTTAGCAGGTCACTACCTCCCAAAATTGCGCAATTTCTAGGCTGAAGCCTGGTGTTGGGATGGATTGCACAATTTTCTAAGGAATGGATGCCTAGGTGGATTGCGCAATTTCTGGAACGAAGGCTAGTTCCCCTCCAAAATTGCACAATTTTATGAGTGAACATCTCAACCAGAAAATTACCTAAGTCCAGAATGGCAGCCCATGATGGGAGAAAACAAGTTGACATGCATAAGTTGGCAAGCCATTGCAACTCAGCTGAAGGCTATGTACTTGATAGTGAAAGACATGTTAAGGATGGTTGGTAGGGAGGCTCCAAAGTGAAGCTAACGAAAAATTTTGGAGCATGGTTGTAGTTGCTACAACACTTGGCGACACACTGGTATAACTCCAACTCTTTGAATGGACCTTGTTTTGTAAAAAGCAAGTCTAACTCCTCCGAAAGTATTGTTCATTTCTCAAGTCATCTTGGTGTCCACACTAGCTTGATTTAAATATGTAGCATATGCCATCCTCTTGGTCGATCAGCACAGATTCCAAGCCAAGTTAACATAGTTGTTTCGATTGGAATGAGGGGTATATTGATATACAAGCAATATGATAGCCAGAGTTTAAGTTTCATCCCTGGTGTTTCTCTGCTGCCAAGAGGCCTGGACAGTACCCTAACAGAGTCACGCATGAACACAAGCATCGCTCTGCTACCAGCAAGCCTAGTCAGTACCCCAGAGGAGTCACTTGCATCAACTCTCTGCACATGAAGCCTTTCTTTTCTTTTTCCTTATTCATTTTCATTTTTTCAAAAAATTTCATATTTTCATATTTTCATTTTTCATTTTCAAAAATGTGCATAACACTTATTCATTTCAGAGGCAGAAGAGGGACCATGACTTATTGAGAGCAGAAGAGGTTGTTCCTTTAGAGAAGTATTTTGTATATACCTTTGACATACTTGTTAAGTTTTTCCCCCTCACCTTACTCTACTTGACTGAGCTGACAAGGGTTAACCCAAAACAGTCGACTAGAGTGGGTGATACTAGTTAGCATGAAAGCGTTGTGTTTTCATCAAGGTTCACTTTGAACAACACGTATTTTCCATTGGTGTGCCATGGACTGAATACAACAAGTTCTACATACAGAGAAAAGATGACAGATAGCCAAGTATTGATAATTTCACAAGTCCTCTTGCACTTTACCCTCGTTTCAAGATTCATACATGGTTTCATGTGAAACTAACCTACAAACATAAACAAGAAAACAAACAACTAAAAGAGTGAAGAGTAGAAGAAAAATGCGAAAGAAAAGCGAGTAACAAAACAATCAAACGAGTTCATCTTCTTGCAGAGATATTGAGAATTTTGTTGGAAAATACACTGAGGGGAGAATTTTCGGACTGAGCCATGAACTCCCACGCATCCTCCTCTCTCGTACTGCACCTCGGCTACATGGGAGCGGAGCTGCATCCTCGCTCACTGCAGAGAGACCCAATGCTCGAGCTCTCTAGCGAGCTATCGATGCCCTTGTCTCCTTGAGTGGAAAGGGTTGCAAGGGGGACGAAGAACACGAAACAGAGTACCAAGGGATGGCAAGAGGCTATGGAGATCTCAAAGCCGACAACCTGAGATACCTAAAAAGTCATAAACCCAGATCTACCACACTTGTGAATTTCAAACCCTCCCTCGAGAAGCCGACGGCTGATACAAAACAAAAAATCATTGAGATAACAATTGATTGCTCAGGAAAGAGGCATGCGGAAACCGGAGAAGAAGCAATCTCAAAGGTGGCAGAAGACGTGTTTGCAGGGATCTTCAAAGTGACTATTCAGCCTCATGACCAAGATCACAGTGCTAGATCCATTTGCCTACATGCTATCGACTCTAAGACATAGTACGAATCGCCCCCTGTGCACCTTAGCCATAAACCTGAGCTTGGCAACGCTGCCCATGTATGGCTATTGCATGGATGTGGGTTGATCCTACCTTCTATGGAAGGGAGTATTATCTACAGATCCTCTTTTGATCTGACAGATCCGATATTCAGTATTCCAAACAGCCCACACCAAGCCCAGATCTAGAGGCCTGCATCACCCTTCTACCTTGGATCATAGCACCAAAATGTAGCAGAAGGTAAAACTTGGGTAGAGTTGTTGGGAGCTTGGAAACCCCAAATAATTTTGCCGACCCTCTCATATCACGCACCAGATCTACCAAAAATGGAACTCAAATTCTCGAAAGGCCTGACAGGCAAGCAGATCGGTAGCAACCTAGAAGGCTAGATCAGGATTAAGCTCTGCAAGAAAGTGATGGGACAACTATACCTAATAAATTCAGGCAGCTGGGTATCAGATACCGCAACACTGTAGATGGACACACATCCAAAAAAAGAGGACCCGATACAAATTCTTATTAAAACACTGGAAGGCAAGACAGTTTGCTGGAGGATCCAGGAAGGAAGGAATATCCAGGATCTGAAAAGCAAAATCCGAAACCAATTAGGCATTCCAACACATCGGCAAAACCTAATCTATTTAGGTCACAGCCTACAGGACAATCTTACACTGAAGTATTATGGAATCAAAGTAGACACAACCATAATAATTAACCTACATTTGAGGGGAGGAAGTGTCAGAACCAGTTCCAAAAGCACAGGCTCCTTCAAGGAAGAAGTCAAAGGTAAGGGTCAAATGCATGTCAAATATGCAGCACCAGTGGAGCTTCCAGGGCTGTACATAGCGGAACAAAAATCTGAGAATCCTACACTTACCATTGCCATGCCTGAGGTAAAAAAAATGTTTACAGATCTTTATTCCAATTTAGTTATATGTAGATTCAATGGGTTCTAGCCAAAATCTGATGTTTTACACCAATGGATATATGAGGCCTGCTCACCAAATTGTGAGATCTACTTATGCCCCAAAGGTTTTTTTATAGTCAGATTCAGAACAAAACAAGAAAGAGAATACATCCTCATCAAGGGGCCATGGTTCAGGGGAAATGCAGGACTATTTATGACCCCATGGTTCCTGGAATTCGATGCCAATACAATGGTGGTATCAAAGATGCCAGTGTGGGTCTGCCTACACAATCTCCTATTACATTTATGGCATCACAAAGTATTAAGGGAATGTTTTGGGTAAATACCTCAAGACCGATGAGGATAGAATCTCCAGAGGGATACTAACATTCACGAGGATATGTGTTGAGGTAGACCTTAGTGAGGGTCTATCGGATAGTATCAATTTGAATTTCAATAACACACAGTGGATATCACTAGATTATGAAAACATAGATTTCTGATTCTGAGGATGTATACAAATAGGACACCTCCACAGTGCCTGTCCTAAAGCAAAGAAACCCCCCAAATGGAAGAAGCAACATAAACAACCAAAAGGATGGCAATGTATAGCCCCCCTAGAAGAAGAAGTAGAAAATGAAGAAACAACAGTATACCAAGTAGAAATAGAGGATCAAAAGAATCAGAAGAGCCCACCAAAGGAGGAGGAAGACTCCAACAAACAAACACAGCATAAAACATTCCAACTAATAGGAAAGGAAATAATGAGCATCAAGCGAACTCATGGATCAAAAGGATCCGAATTTGACAAAGACACTCCCACTGAAAATCATCTTTCCATTGTAACAGCCACTCCCAATATTGGAGGTTGGCGTAAGGTGGAAAAGAAGAAGGGGAGAAAAGAACCGTAGTCAATATTTTTCACATTTTTATTCTTTTTACTTTACCTTTTGTCTACCCAGCATCCTGTGAAAATAGGTACAGGTCATCTACATATGCTTTATAGCATCTACAAAATGTAATTTTTTCACTATGAATAAGGAAAAAAAAACAAAACAAACAAACAAGAAAACAAACATAAAATCAAGAAGCAAACATGCATGTAAGCAAACAAGACAAGAAGCAAACACTACTCCTACTCCTAAGATAATGATGCATGGGCCTGATCATGTAAAGTGATATTTCTAATGCAACCACTCGCACATTGGTCGACCCATGTTCGTGAAGGCATGGTTCGTGAACAATGCAGTTGTGCAAACCAACAAACATGAAAGATATAATAATGAATAAAAACACACTTCGAGTCTAAATGCATCCACAGAACATAAATGAGTGTAAGTTCATGACATGCAATCTGTGGACTTACCATGGTGTTGTGCTACACTACGTGCAGATGTTAAGCATATGCATTCTCTTGATTGTGATATGAAAGCAAATAAGAGAAACAAAGACAACTTGTGTTGCGCGAGTGTGCTTGTTGTGTAAGATTCCTCCAGTGCATGAGCGATGGGATCATGTAGTTTGTGTGGAGGAAGAAAAATATGTGTGTGGGATTGATCTTCAATGCATACAAATGAGTGATGAGGAGCCTTGGGTGTTTCAACAATTTCCTGACTAAAAGCAAAACCAACCTCAGGACAGTGAGGGGCTGACATGGGCCTGACATAACCATCAGCTTGGATTGAAGTGCCTCAACTGTCTACGGGGTTTCAACTTCATCGACAGATAGATCATCATAAACAGGTGGCTTTAAAAGATCAACATTGATATAATCAACATCATGATCGAATACAGTAGTAAATACATCACGATAGCGTCGATCAGAAAAATCAATGATTTCATTGACATCCTCATGATCAGATAAATCAAATAGAGGGGTAGATGAGAAGTAATAATGTTCACCCTCTATGTTTTCGGCAAAAGCAAATGAAAAATCAAGTGGATTTTCAATGAATAATTTGTCCTCTCCGCTGTCAAATGATGGACTGAAATTGGGTGTGTTTTGCGAATTATCAGCAATAGGTACATCTGTGGATGGATTTACACAAGGAAAATCAAAGATAGAAAAATCACCAAAGAGGTCAGGAAAAAGCACAGGAGGCACAGACAAAAGAAGATCATCCTTCGCTGCGGTTTGATGTTCAGGTTCCCAGTCATACTCATCATGAATGATAGTGCAGGTTGGTTGTGCAACACCAACTCCGTCGATGGCTTGATACTCGTTCACAACAAGTGTAGAGTCTGAAATGGAAGAACACAAGACAGTGCAATTCGGAGGATCAAAAAAACACGAAGATGGAGGTTGAGGTCACAAAGGCTCATGACAACCCATGGGCTTCGCAACCAAATCTGCGCGAAAATTGAGAGAAGTGATGTTGGGAGGATGTGATAGTTGAACATATGTGTGTGCATGTTCTCCCACATCACTCTGTGGTGGTAAAGTTGTTTGATGAGGAGACAATGGACAGTCACTTGTGACAGCGACTGTGTCCATCTGTGATTGCGCACTCCATCACCGAAGTATGATGAGAGGGGTTTGAACTTCAACTTCATCTTGGGATTGACTAATTTGTTAAGATAATATTTGAATCTGTCGCAAAGATATTGAAACTTCATCTAGATTTTCAGAGCTTGAAACTACAATACACAGAAGCACTGCCAAAACTCCATAGGTGATTCTTGTGGAGTCATCCATTGTTCTAACAATTTTTTTTCAAGAGGTTCTCGATCAAAATGATAGAAAGTAGATTCAATGAGATCACAAAACTACTCAAGTGAGTGCATGATGTCGGGTGGCAGGTTGCTGCACCATCATTGTGGGGATTTGCAAAGTGTGCGTGAAAGCAGCAAGTTGGCCTCTTCATCAGAGAAGTCAACTACATCATCAATGAATGCATAGAAGTCTTGTAAGTACTCAAGCCAGGCAACTTCGCCTTCACCATCATACATGAATTCTAAGAAGAGATCAAAAAACTCCCTCGTAATGTCAAGATGTTCGGCATTAGAGAAACATCGCGAAGGGATGAGTCTAACAGTATCCATGACGGATATGTAAAGATTAAAAGTAGGATGAGAGGACACATCTTGTCATCTAGCCCTCCTTCTAGCACTAGAAATGTTGATGGTATTGGACCCGCCAACATGTTATGGGATCTCCCCAATAAGAAGTCCTAACTAGACCTCATACCATTTGGTGTAGGAGTCCCAGCAGTGGGTTGTACGGTATCGCCTTCACTACAGTTGCACATAGAGGCAAGCAGGATGTCCTTGTTGGTAGCAAGGGTGCGGCCAGCGCAGCAAGCTAAGGAAGGTGCATAAAGGGTTCTAACACATGGAATGTGGAAGGAGTGCACCCCTTGGAAACTTGTGGAAACATGCAGCTTGGAAGGGAACACATGAGAAAAGATACATCACGGAAGGTAGGTGAACCAACAATCTAAAGTGATGGTTAAACCAACAACACGTCTCAACAAGATTCATACATACATGTATAGAAAGAGTCCATATGCAAATGTGTAAGAAAACAACTACATATATCATTAGAGTAACCAACACAACTGAAATACAATAATAACATATGCATGAAATGAGTTGGCTCTGTTATATTAAGAATTAAAGATCCAATCATACAATGCAACCATGACCAACCACTAGTTCCAATAGCGGAATGTTACAGTCATTGTTGCCTGCTCCTCCAAAGAGATCTACTAGCTCTGCACTGTGGAGAAGATAAGACTTGTTACAATACACTCCAAGCTTTCTCTAAGATACACCTATAGAAAGCTTGGCTCCCAAAAGCCTGTACACTGAGTTATGAGGTTCTATAAATAGAAAAGGGTGGGGTGACCCTTAACATTCCCCTTTGTGACTCTTCACCTACCTTCATGGCTCTTCAACTACTACATGGTTGTTACATTTGACCATCGACACTTGGTATTTCACTTTTACAATATGTTACATTACAATCTTCACATGTACCCATGTGAGACAAAATAGGTTTGAGCAAGCCATGCAAGACACTACTAAGACTCAAACAACTATGGGAAGACCAACTCTTCAACATCCTTGTGATGGTTGATGGTGGTGAACTGATGCCAAGCTTGGTAGTCTGTGATGGTGTCCGTGTGCTCAATGGTGACATCCTACTGAAAGCAAACTCTTGCCTCCATTATATCCGGGTACACTGATCTAGCACCTCTGTCCAACATGTCTAATAACATGCACATCATAGTCTTGAGTGCAGCCGAACCAACAACATATTGATGCATAGTGTCTGCGTTGATCTCCAAGTCTTCGCCGGTGGCTACACACATCAACTCATCAAAGTACATGTCGAGCTCCGTTTGGACTTGTTTTTTTACTTTGCCTCAATGAATGTGCCAATAGATGGGATCACATGCATGTGCAAAATGACATCCATGGTTCTGAACACCCGTGCATGCGAAGCCTGCAACCTGGTGATGAGCTACGGGAGTTTGTCATAGTTCCGGATCTGACTCTCGATCCCTGCCTTCAACTCTACTACACTGGGATTCATCATCTTTGGCAAGTGCGATGGGGCTCCTTTTTACCTCATTTTCCATGTTTGCATGTGGTCGACAAAAGTGTGCAGATTTGACAAGATGTGTGCTCTCCTAGCACAACGCTACTGCTAACCGTTAAGATGGACCACCACTGTTAGGCCCCTATACTACTAGTGTAACCCCTTATTGTCATTAGTATAGCCCCTTTATTATATTTTTGTACCCATGTAGTCCCCATATTGTTAGTATTGTGCCCCATAGAAGCCCACTATTGTTATTATTGTGCCCTTACGTTATTATTGTTATGTCGGCTCTGATTATATTATGACTCCTTAGACTCCTATATATAGAAAGGAGGTCTTATTATTTGTATCATCAAAGAATCATTCATTTGTGTAATGTAAAGGAGGTTTCCTCCTCGAAGAGGCTGAATTCTAAGGCGTTGATCTATCTTTTCTATTTTTTGTGAGCTGGTTTCATAACATTTGGTATCAAAGCTTTGGATTCTAGGGTTTCGCTGCTCCAAATAGGTCATTGTGGAATTTGCGTTATAACCTTTTTTTCTGCGACATTTCAGATGATAAAAAGAAAACCCATTTCGGTTGAAATCATTATGAAGCTCGGGTTTGAAATTCAGAGCTTTTCACACTATATTTGCGGAGATATGATATGAGGAAGTTGGCCTTTTTGCAGACTCCCGAATTTCATTCCAAATAGGTGACCTGGGGAAAATCATCATAACTTTTGTTTTGAGAATCAAATTGAAATTTTGTAAGAAGTTGTAGAAAGAGGACGGACTGTAGTTTCCTGTATATATTTTTTAGAACCGAAGGTCAAAACAGTGACACGTGGCACTTCATACAAGTTTTCTCTTCTAAAAAGGTATATAATCAGGTCATCTTGGGAGATTGTGTATAACTCTTTCTTGGAGAATCCAATTTTAGTGGAATTGGAAAGAGGAAATAGAGGGCTAGTTCAGGTTGCAATTTCAGAACATAAAGATCTGAAAGTACAGAGTTACAGTCGTTTCAATATCAAGCTCCTAAAATCAATAAAAAGTGAGATGAGGAAGTTTGATGGCAATGATTCGGTAAATTGGATACTACAGATGGAGAAATATTTTGATCTACATGGTGTACCACTATTACAAAAGGTATGTATTGCATCTTCATATTTAGAACAAGATCAATTTTTATGGTGTAAAGGGCTTTGTTCTCGTAAACCACTTGTTACGTGGTCAATTTTGACGGAGGAAATGATAGCACATTATGAGGATACAAAGAGAAACTCCTTCTTTAGCCAATTGATAAATCTCAAACAAAATGGTTCAATGGAAGAGCACATTGAGGACTTTCAAAGATTGAATAGAAGGGTAAATTATATTCCAAAGAAGCAAAGGATTGATGTCTTCATAGGGACTTTAAAGGATAATGTTCAACATGAGGTTCGTTTTTGGGAACCTGATTCAATGGAGGAGGCATTCGAGTTGGCAAGAAAAATTGAAAGCGAAATTATGAAAACAAGGAATCCCACCACTCATGACTATAATTATGGAAGTGTTTCTTCTCCTAGCCTTCCACAACCTACAAGGCTTACACCACAACAATTGAAGAAAAAAAAGAAAAAGGGCTTTGTTACAATTCTGATAGAAAATGCACTAAAGGTCATAAGTGTGTTGAGAATAAATTATTTTACATAGAGTATGAAGAGGAAGAAAAAAAAGATCAAGAAACATCAAAAGAAGAGGATATACGCCAGGATCCAACCCCAGAGAAAGAAGAAGTGACCATATGTTGTAAAGCATTGGCAAGAATTACCACTCAAACTCTCAAGATAGGAGGACATATGAAGAAGAAAAAGGTTCAAGAAGTGAAATATCACATCGAGAAAGAAGAAATGAATCCAACCATATCTTGTAATGCATTGGCCGGAATTACTACTTGTCAAACTATCAAGATAGAAGGACATATCAAGAAGAAAAATGTTCAAGAAGTGAAAGATCACATCGAACATCAAGAAATGAATCTGACCATATCTTGTAAAGCATTGTAAGAAATTACCACTCCTCAAACTCTCAAGATAGAAGGAAATATCAAGAAGAAAAAGGTTCAAGCAGTGAAAGATCACATCAAGCATCAACAACAGGTTCTCCAACTTTTAAAGGATAACGCCACTTTGGTGCAAAATTGAATGAAAAAATAGGTAGATCCACATTGCAGTGTAAAATGTTTTGATGTAGGTGATTGGATATTTTTACGGTTACATCTCAAGCAAGCTATTTATGAGAAGGAAATGTTGGCAATACTACATGCACTTAAGAAATGGCGACCTTACCCAATGGGAAGACACTTCAAGGTAAAAATGGATCATGATAGCCTTAAATACATTTTAGAACAAATATTATCATTAGAAGAACATAAAAAATGGGTCACAAATATGTCGGGTTATGACTTTGACATCATCTACAAAAAAGGGAAGAAATTTTTTGTTGCAATGCACTCTCAAGAAAGGATGAGGATGTGGAAGCATTGTTTTGTGCTATTTCTATTATCCAACCAAATTGGACAAACGAAGCAAGGGATGAATGGAAGAAGGACAAAAAATGTGGCCACTCATTCAAAAGTTGCAAAATATCCCAATTCAAACAATATTGCCAGAACTTGAAGAGGTAGGAAAAATCATATTGGAACCTGGAGCAGTCATAGAAACAAGAACCCGACAGCTAGGAAATCGATCAATTTCAGAGTATCTTATCAGGTGGAAGAACTTACCAACTGAAGATTCCACATGGGTGGACAAAAATTTTATACAGAAGCATCAAAAACTACTCAAGCGTTGAGGACAACACTTTTTAAAGGAGAAGGGCATGTTAGGCCCCTATACTACTAGTGTAACCCCTTATTGTTATTAGTACAACCCCCTTATTATATTGTTGTACCCATATAGTCTCCATATTGTTACTATTGTGCCCCATAGAAGCTCACTATTGTTATTATTATGCCCTTACATTATTATTGTTATGTCGGCTCTGATTATATTATGACCCCTTAGACTCCTATATATAGAAAGGAGGTATTTTCATTTGTATCATCCAAGAATTTCTCATTTGTGTAATGTAAAGGAGGTTACCCCCTCGAAGAGACTAAATTATAAGGCGTTGATCAATCTTTTCTATCTTTTTGTGAGCTAGTTTCATAACACGCACACTTTGACTTTTCTTTTCATAAATATGTGAAAATACTAGTATAATAATGAGTGGTTGTAGACATGCTTCTTGCTCCCCAACAACCATTAAATTTTGAGTAGAATATGAATCTAAACCTAGAGGCACAACTAAGTCTGCATTTGCTACACGAATAAACATTATTAAGTATATCAATATTGTTAAAACCCTATCCTTGGTAGCGCTGGCACAAATGACGAAGAGAGCATTAAACAAAGATTAAAATCATTTATTAATGTGTTTGAGCAGAATGCAACATTGAATTGAGCATTGGTAACGTGTGTGTATTGAAACGATCCATCACCCAGACAAAGAAACGAATGATGCATCGTCGATGAAAGATGGAGGAGGCAAGTGGATGGAAGATGGAGGAGCGATTTTACAATTATAAAATATTTATTAAACATTGTAACCGTCAATATGACATTGTAATATGAAATCACAACCCTCAAAGGGTCTATACAATGAAGAATATTCTAGTGAGATGAAATCTTATCCATTCATTTAAAAAAAAATAACGAGGCGACATTGAGAGATTGAAATAAGTATATATATAGCAAATGAAAAAACAAATTGTTCTTCCAACCACTTGAAAACGTACTATATTGAAGTGTTTAATCTCACTCATAATCATCAACAAAAAGTGTAGATAGAGGCCAATATTACTTGGAGAGTCAAAATTCTTATTGCTCAATGAAGGACCAATTCTCATCAACTCCGATGTGAAACAGGCACTCGAAAAGGCCAAAAGAAGTGTGAGAGGAAAGAGTATGTCTTTTTTGTTCTTTTGAAAAGTGGAAACAACAAAGCATTTCATTTTAGAATGTGAGACCTTCAAAGACAACAAGGAAAGTTATGTAGATATTCTGCAGCTAGCTCCTGGGATAATCTATTTAGCAATAGATTTGTCGAGAAGCGACGTTTATTGTGAGGCTTTGCAAAAAAAAGACCAAATACATAAACCAAATGAAAAAACAATATATCTCCCATACGTTATCTTTAACTTTATAAACGTTAAAATAATTTTCATTCTTTGTTCCTTTCGACTTTATAAACATTAAAATAATTTTCATTCTTTGTTCCTTTCCAATCGAGAGTTAAAATAAAAAATATTCGTTCTTTGTTCCTTTCCAATCGAGAGTTAAAATAAAAATAAACACTAGTAAGAAAAATAACCCAAAAATAAATAAAAATAAAAATTAGTAAGAAAAGTAACCCAAAAATAGTGGAAAAAATAACGAAATATTCGGCGTGTAAGATGTAAAAAATAATGAATCAATTAATGTGAAAATGAAAAGTTCCAGAAATATGGAAAAGATCAACGTTGTTTCCAACATCTCAACAACGACCACCTCCGTTTATGAAATGGACTGCCGCAAATGTCGACCGACGTGTCACGGCTTCGTTGGTTAATGAGTTGGAGTTTGGAATTTTTTGGGCTAATCCCAAACGTTTGGAAATCGCCACCGCAACATCTGCGTGGGTTCCGACGGTCATAAGGACTGCCCGGCGCTGAACCAGATGCACGAAGAAAGGAGGAACATTCCTTGCTGCGCATGTATTATCATCCAACTTCCAACAACAAATCGCCCAATAATGAGGGCGAGGGCGCCTCCTCTGGAGGACTGATGGCTACCTCTCGTGCTCTGCATCTTTCTACATCTCGCGCCGATTCAGCGTTAGAGATCCTCTGCATCGCTGTTTAGGTTGCAATTTCTTCAATAATTTCTCATACTTTCAAAATTTCACATTTAATCATGCCACAATATCCTTGACATTCGGGATCATAATATGTTCTTTGTCCTCCAAAGGTATTTTTCAGTTATGCCTATCCTTTATTTCATATACTTTGATGCATTAAATACTGGAAAATGTTGAAGTGTTGGAGCATTCAAGCGGCGGATTCCAATCCTTGCAGTAATTTTCGATCCATTAGTTATTTGGCGCAGATAAAGATCAATAAATGTCACTGAATAGATCATGCTCTGAAATTAAAGATTAAGAATCTGACACTCTGTTCACATCGCAAATCATTTTTCAATCTTTTTCGGATCTTGTGGAAATTTTTGTAGTAATTGCTGTAAAAGTGTGCTGGAAAGAAATAATTCTCCAAAACTTGCTGGAAAAATAATCCCTGTGTTAACACCGAACACACCTTATAAGTTGCAGCTCCTGAATTACCCTATGGAAAGCTTTTCATGTTCACTGTAAGTTTTCATATTCATCACTGCGTCTCTGTACAACTACCAAATGCAAGGTTTTTTTTCCTTCTTAATTTGTATGTTTTGTTTTATAATTTACATTCACTTTTATGGCACTGGTCAGAATATGGCCAATATTTGAATTGGATGAATGTTGGATATAACTTATCCGACACTTGTATAGTAATTGTTCCACAATAGTGTTGAAAAACAATCTTTAACTTTTCGAAAATAATCCCTATTTTAGCACCCTGTAAGTTGCAGGTTGCAGTGACTATATGGCTGGCACGCTCTTCACATTCACTATAAGTTTTCATATTCAACACCCTATAAGTTGCAGTGACTGAATTACCCTATTGAAAGATCTTCAGATTTACTGTAAGTTTTTATATTTATCACTACATCTCTTTAGCTTGAATCTTTGCACTATTTCATGGCTCCAGCGCCTATGCAATCAATGTAGACAGTAGGACTAACCATGAAGAAAAAAGAAAAGAACGTGGAAAGCTGTTCACATTCACTGTAAGTTTTCGTATTTACCATTGCATCTGTCTCACGGTTCTCTGCGCCATTTCATTCCTCCAGTGCCTCTGAAATCGATGTAGACAGCAGGACTAACCAAGGAAGAGAAAAGCAAAGAACAGAGTGAGCAATAGACAGAGCTACAAACAGTCATACAATAACACTAAATTTACAGGCTTAAGTTAATGTACTTTACTTAGCATTCTATGTTGAATACCATTGAAAGGGTAACAAAAACGCAGCTCTACGGTGAAGAATATAGTGACAAATATATTTATGTGGAGAAAACCCTATAGGGGAATAAATATTTTCAAACGCTAAAAACATATTCTACTTTTATAAAAACATACTACAGATACAGAGCTCTCTCTTCTCATATTCACAGAGGGTGGTCACTCTGGAGTCTGGAGTACATTCAACTACAGTCACAGATCTTTACGAGTCTCCCACAGCCTTGCTGCAATTCCCTCTCTCTATTTTTCCCCATGCCTGAACAAGAACTTGCCATATTTTTCTGTTTTGAAATTGATGGATTGGTTCTCTCCATTTTCAAACATTTTGATCTCACAAAAAATCCGAATAAGTGGTTTCCAATTGCATTCCAAGCTTCACCTCTCGTTCTGGCTATAACTGCTATTTGAAGACTGTTTTTAGGCTGCTTCAATTTCTTTATTGCATTGATTAAACTCTTCACCTGATTTTCTCTGTAGGGAAATGTTCAATTTCGGTTTACAAACATTGCTCAATATTGGTTTATCACAAGTGAAACCTTCTATTTCCTTTTTACAAGGATTGTTGCAGTGTGGATTTCCCTCCTTTACCGACCTAAACTACATACGATTCACATTTACCCAGCGGTTGTGACAAGCTTTATTTAAATTTATCGTGGCAGCATTTTATTCAATACCCTTCTGCCGCCAGCTCAAGAGGGATGGCTTGGGATTTTCATAGCTCAAGCACTGTGAAATATTAAATGCCTGCAGAATTTCAGCCGCGCATTTTCACGGTTCCAATAATTTGGAATGGATTTGCTAGTTCGAGGAAGCTGATTTCGATTTCGATTTCAATTTAATTTATAGATTTTGCATTACGAAGGCCCTACTCCAATCACTATAATCATTAATGGAGGAAGGCTTATTTCGAAGTTTCTTAGAATGTTTGCAGTCTCCGGATTAGTGATCGAGTTACCCTAATTTCAATCGTAACTACTAATTGTGTTAATCATGACATAAAATAAGTGGAAAGTTTTTTTGGATTTAGTTGGGAATCTGTTTTTTATTGGACCTTTTTTTAATTTATTTTGATTTCATTAAAAATTATTATTGTAATTTTTAATGGTTAATGTTGAGTTTTAAGATTAGTATAGAGTAAGAAAGTTGATTTTAAATTATTTATAAAAATGAAATGAAATGATATTTTGATGTTTATGAGACTAAAAATAGTTTATGGGATTATTAATTCCTTGCTTTTAGGTTTTTGCAATTTATTTTTTTATCTTATTCAAATTGATGATAAGCTGACCCAACTTTTCAACAATCTTCTCCCTCAAAAGACAATGCCAAGAAAAATATGCTAGCATATTCCCATAACTTTCTCATGTTTTTGAATGCATCACATTCCAAAATGAAAATGTTTTTACTACAAATGTGCAAAATGTACGCAACAAAATTCTCTCCATAGTGAAACGGGTCATTGGGTAGTTCCTAAAACACCATGGATGGAAATGATGTCCCATCTCTGTGAAAATATGAACATCAAGGATGAAAATCACTTCCTCTTAGAGTGCCCTACTTACCACCACATTAAATCTCAATTTCATAATCTTTGTTGCAATACTGACCTTCCTAGCCTTTTACGATGTCAAAATTATAGTGAGCTCGGGAGCCTTCACTCCAAGCTTTTTGAGCATAGGAATAAAATCTCAAATCAAACTAAATAATTTGTTTCTTTAGGTCTTATAAACCAAAATTTGGTCTTAATGAACGTTAACCACCATCATCATACTATAAATATCACAAAATTTATAATTATTATATATTT
>APFE031224345.1:578-25730 GCA_000404065.3 Pinus taeda
GCATGTGTCCGGATTATAGGGAGCTCAACAAGCTCACTATTAAAGATAAGTTTCCCATTCATGTCATTGATGAATTATTGGATGAATTGCATGGATCCATTTACTTCACCAAGTTGGATCTTCGTTCAGGATATCATCAAATCAAAATGAAGACTGAAGACATTTAGAAAATAGCATTTTGAACTCATGAGGGTCATTATGAATTTTTGGTCATGCCTTTTGGCGTTACCAATGCACCTTCAACATTTCAAGGTTTGATGAATTCCATTTTCAAACAATTCCTTAGAAAATTTGTGTTAGTATTTTTTGATGATATACTAATCTACAGCAAGTCTTGGAAGGATCATGTTGAACATGTTGACAAGGTGCTACAACTATTAGAGGAGAAACAATTATATGAAAAAAGATCCAAATTTTTCTTTAGAGTACAAGAGGTCGAATATCTGGGTCATATTGTATCTCATGAAGGAGTTAAGGTAGACCCTAGCAAAATTAAAGCCATTAAGGAATGGAAAATCGCCACATCCATAAAGCATCTGCAAGGATTTCTTAGGTTGATAGGGTATTATTGCAAGTCTGTTAAGAATTATGGGAGAATAATAGCACCTATAACAACATTATTGAAGAAAGATGCATTTTCATGGACTCTAGAAGCAACAAAGGCCTTCGAACATTTTAAAGAGGCAATGTGCCAAGCACCAGTCTTAGCTACACCGGACTTCACAAAAACCTTTATTGTGGAATGTGATGCTTGAGGAAATGGAATTGGTGCTCTTTTAATGCAAGATGAAAGACCCATTGCTTTTGAAAGTCATCCAATCAAGGTAAAGTTTTTACACAAAGTTATTTATGAGAAGGAAATGTTGGCAACACTCCATGCACTTAAGGAATGGCAGCCCTACCTAATGGGAAGACACTTCAAGGTAAAAATAGATCATGATAGCCTTAAATACTTTTTAGAATAAAGATTATCATTTGAAGAGCAAGAAAAGTGGGTCACAAAGATGTTGGGTTATGACTTTGAAATCATCTACAAAAAAGGGAAGCAAAATGTGGTAGCAAATGCACTCTCAAGAAAGGATGAGGATGTGGAAGCATTATTGTGCGCCATTTCTATTATCCAACCAGATTGGATAAACCAAGAAAGGGAGGAATGGAAGAATGGCGAAGAAGTTTGGGCACTTATTTGAAAGTTACCACAGGATTCCAGTACGTCTGATACATTTAGATGGAAAAATAATTTATTATGGTACAAATATTGCTTATACCTCTGTAAGAATTCCCAGCTAAAACAAAAGATTCTTATGGAATTGCACACTTCTCCGTTAGGAGGGCACTCAAGATTTTTAAAAACTTACCACAGGGTTAAGAAGGATTTTTTTTGGGATGGACTTAAGTCAGATATTCAAAAGTTTGTGGCGAAATGTCTGGTTTTCCAACAAAATAAAGTTGAAACAATTAAGACACCGGGTCTATTACAACCTTTATCCATTCCAAGCCAACGTTGGGAGGAGGTTTCAATGGATTTTATCACAGGTTTACCGAGGTCTGAGGGAAAGAGTGTCATCATGGTGGTAGTTGACAGACTTAGCAAGTATGCACAATTTTTTTCATTATCACATCCATTTAAAGCCAGTACAATTTCTACTGCATTTATGCAAACATTTCAAAAGCTACATGGAAACCCAAAGATTATTGTAAGTGACAGAGACCCCATTTTCACTGGACATTTTTAGACAGAATTATTTTCTTGTCTTGGTACTCAGTTAGCTCATATCTCATCTTATCATCCTCAATCTGATGGGAAAATTGAGATAGCAAACAAATGTTTGGAAGGATATCTTTGCTGTGTTGTATCTGATAAACAAACACAATGGGTCAAATGGTTGCCTCTAGCTGAATGGTTCATGGCCATTATTTTATTGTATTTTGGAGCTCTACAGATCAGCTTAGTTGTAATTTTGAATTTCATATTTTTTTTCCCCCGAGACCTCTTTACCGAAAGAGGGTTTGTAATATTTCTAAGACCTCTTTATTTTTATGCATTAACTTGATTCATTGTTTCACACTGTGCTTGTCTTTATCTATTTTTCGTTTGAGATTTACTATGGAATCCACCTACAACTCTAGCTATGGGTACTATCTTCATATTTCTTGTCTTGTGTATAAAGATGTATCCCTTGTAGCAGGGTTTTAGTTTCATGTCCTGAATCATTCGAATGAGGAATGAGATATAAATTATTCATAAGGATTTATCGACTCAGTTTATATTTCTCTTATTTAGCTAATCTCTTTCTTTTTAATTAGTTATGAATCTTGCGGATGATTTCAGAACTCTTTCTTAATTATAGTTAAATTCTTCTTATTTTTCTCACTTCAACTCCTTAGTATATATCACAGATCCCTTCTCGTTATACTATAAGGTCTAATAGTAGAAAAAATTCATATGATAACATAGAAACATATATACACATATATTGGTCCTGTTTCCTTTCCTTGGGAAGGTAGCTTTTCCTATTTTATATCATTTACTGATGTAGCTCTGGCTACTTGTGGTTTTGATTTGTAATACTTGTCTAGGTTGCTGACCACACAATAAACCCCTAAGTTATGCCCCTATGTAAAAAAAATTTGTCGGTTTCAGTAATAAAATTTTATGATTCTTTTTTTTTTTGGATATAGATCTTCTCATCACTGTATATTTTCTAGTGGTCGTTGTTAGCCCCTGAGGTGCAGTGCTGCTATTTTTAGTAGAAATGTCCCCTATGTCAGCTCCAATACCCACATCTCCTCTGCTCTGTTTTGGCCATAAGCTAGACTTCAAAAGTTTACTCTCGCATATATAATTGCATTAGGTCCCAATCCAAATGGATCTAGATATGCTCTCTAAGTCATCAAAAGCTAGTAAAATCATGCCAAAGATCAAAACCATCATAGGAGAAGAACTGTTAGAATGGAAAAAAACACTATCGGGAGGCAAAAACCCAAGGAAACATTGAAAAAATTGAGTATAGTAGCTCTGAATAGTGAAATGCATAGCAGTCATCAAATGTGGCTGATCAATGGTCTAGATTTTATCAACGGGTCACAATCAGTGGTGGCAATCAGTGGATTGAGGGCGAACCATATGAAACTTGCGATGGCGACTGGCGGAGTCAAGTAGGATTGTCGATCAAGCATGCAGATCGATGGCCCATGTTTTATCGCAGGATCGCTATAGGAGAACACTATAGAGCACTCACCATGGGCCTGGGGCATGAGTGATATGCGATTGTGATCAATCACATCGGCAGATCGCAATCGGGGAAACATTATGGAGAGGGGCCTTTATACATGTATATGTGCAATGCAATTAGTCAGACCTGATGGCTATATAGGCATTATTTCATATATTTTCGGATCTATCAAAAGGCATTTGTTAATGTATTTTCACATATTTTGTTATTTAACAAAATATAAAGGGATAGCACCGATGCGATAAAACCTGAACCCGAAGGGGTTTGCGAATGAAAATACATAATATTTCAGATCTGCTGAAGCCATTTTTTCAGGTTTTCTAGTGTTTTTTAACATATTTCAAAATATGAAAGGAAACCTTGGAAACAAAGCTGAAGCAACTTGTGATAGTGATTAAGGGTGGACTTGATAAAGGAATATACCATATTTGAGGGCTTTTGAAGTCCGAAATGAACTGTGTTTTGGTGGAATTTCACATTATTTCATCATTTCTCTGTGTTAATAGAAAGAAGCCATTTAAAAGATTTCAAACGCCCGATGCACTCATCCAGACAGAGGCCGAGAGAGAGAGACCAGAGGGATAAAAAGCCACACGACGAAACATCCAAAACCAATAGAAGTGATCATGGAGCATCGCTAGCATGAGCGAGCTCCCTGACAGTGCAAGAAATTACAAGAATGCGATTACTCTACTGTTAGAAAAGAAACCTTCGAGCTCATGTGTGTCTAGTCATGGCATCATGTCGTTGAAAAGGCATAGAGGATAGATTAAGACACTTCAAGCCTTTGAGAGCCCAGTAGCATTGTAAAAAATCCTATAAATGGCTGAAAGTTAGAAGTATGAGGGGTTCAACTTTTGGAGACTGTGGATACTCTGCTACTCTGGCTTCTCATCTTCATTTCAGAAATATAAGCTTCTTTTGTTGTTACATGTTCAATTCCCATTTTCTCTTATGTTCTAAGCTTTCACTTGAATAGGTTATTCATGTTTTCTTCTGTGTCTAATGCCTGATAACTGTCATCTTATCTCTGCATTGATAAATTAGATTTGCAAGCTTCATTTACTTCCTTTAGCTAGCCATTCATATGTGTTTATGTATACAATTTTCGGTACAGTCAATATTCTCCATCTATCCATTGAATCTACAAACTATTGAGGATTAGTGATCTAAAGCCTTGTAAAGTTGAGGGTGTTCATGCATGTCTTGAGTGAAAATAGAGTTGAAACAATCATCTGATTTGATCCAAACCATCATCCATTCCAATAGTTCAGTGAACAATATTGAAGATTTATATGTTACCAAACATCTCTCAGCTACAACCTAGGAGAGCTTCCTAGAGTGATAACCTAATTGGGGACATTGCGGGGGAGAGGAGACTAAAGCTCAACTTCCCTGGGAGATGACACAGATCCAACTTTGATGATAGACAAAGTCTGGGTACTTTTTCGGTTGTAATCATCTATCTAGAAACTCTACTGAAGGATGAACCTCTTGGCGACTCCACTTAATAGTTCTGGCTCAGTTTGTGAGGCATACTCAGAGAAATCCTCAAAAGCCACAAGCTGACCCAGTATTTGACCATGAGAAAATCATCAAAGAAATAAAGGTGTTGTAGAAAGGAGCATCAGGTTTAGGTAGCTCTAAACAATATTCTATATCTCTTCAAGAAAATCTTGTAATGGAACAAATACATGTTGAGAGTATAGCATCTAATACTAGCAGTGAAGAAAAAATCTCAAAAATTCATAGAGATCCTTATTCTTTAGGTTCTCCTTTTGTTTCCAGCCCAAAGGAAACCTCTCCTCCTATCCCTCATACCCCTTTAGTCTTATTAGTCACCCCTCAACCCCCTTTCATTCATATTTCTAGTACCCTTATAGCCACCATAGCTATGGCAAGACCACAAGCACCTACCAAATGGAAAGAATCATAACTACTATGTATGGACCTCTAGTACTGCCCACCCCTTTGAATGCCATGCCTACTCGAGAATATCAAAAGTATAGGCCTAAATTCACTGCGACTGAAGGTGTTATAGTTGAGGAACATCTTGTTTCATTCTATAGCTATGCTGATAACCTAGACATTAGTGAAGACGATGTATTGATGAGAGTCTTTATGCAAAGTCTAGATGGAGAGGCTAGGAAATGGTTCAAAGAACTAGCCCCAAAGTCTCTATCAGATATTGAGGCTTTAGATGATGCATTCCTAAAGAATTGGAGGGATAATAAGGATCTACTCTACTACTAGACGGAGTTCAGGAAATTAAAGAGGGAAAATGCTGAGTTGTTGTCTGATTTTAATAAGAGGTTTAACGGCATGTACAACAAGATACCAGCTGATGTAAAACCCGCCACTACCTCTGCTAAACTCACTTATGCCAATGCCTTTGATTCTGACTTCTATCTACTATTGAGGGAGAGGTGATGTGCTACTTTGGCTGATATGCAGGATGCAACCTTGGAAGTAGAATCAAACATCATGGTTGCAGAGAAGCTAAAGGGAAGTTTTGATAGAAGGAGACGGAGGGGCAAGTCTTCATCATCTTCAGATCCCAGGATAGATAAAATGACCAAGATGATAGAGTCATTAGCCTCTAAAATCTCCAAATTAAAGGTTGAGAAGCACTCTAAGAAAGGAAGAGTTCCTAATACCTTTACCCCTTTCCAGAATGTAGTCATGGAAGAAGAGCAGTTTGAAGAAGATGATGAGATCCATTGTTTGGAAGTCAAAGGTAATGCCTCCTCTTTGAGCTCAGCTGCCTACGAAAATTCATTATTCATTCACTATATCAACCAAGAATGGGATGGTGAAGTTATTATATAAATTGTTGCTTAGCACATATATAATCTGAGGTCGAAGATGAATAATGCCTAGGAAAATCCTATTCAGAGAGTTGTTGGCCCTGCAATACAACAAGCTAATAGGTAGAAGTGACCGATAGTTGATCCCATCATCCTCAAAGCTCCAGCCCACAAGATAAGAGGCCTTGATAACTCTCCTTCTCCTTTCAATTTTCAATCAGAAATTTAGAAGCTAAGAATACCTATACCACTAATTGAACTAGTGAAGAATGAGTCCTTCAAGAGATCTATCCTTGAGACCCTTGAGCCTAATGCAATCCAAGCCTCCACTGACTATTTAAATCTGCAAGATGACAAACCAGCTGGTGTCCTCAGCCCAATGATTGAAAATTATGATGACAGCTCCCCATCATTCTATGTCTCTATGACTATTCCTGATAAAATCCTTCACAAACTCCTTCTGGACACTGAAGCCAGCCATAATCTAATTCCCAAAGCTATCATGGATGAGTTGGGTCTTGACATTACAAAACCTAATCATGACCTATTTTCTTTTGACTCTAGGAAAGTAAAATGTTTGGGATTAAATAAGGACCTTGCCATCACTTTGTCTTAGCTACCCATGAAGAGCATGATGATGGATATTGTGGTAGTAGATGTACCCCCCAAGTTTGGCATGTTTCTTTCCAAAGGTTGGATCAAGAGATTAGGTGGAACATTATAAATGATCTGTCTTACGCTATTGTCCCAGTTTTTGGGGGTGACAACACGAGATTGTACAGAGAAGCTCAGTTGGATTATATCATCAGTGATGAAAGAAATTCCACTAATCATCCCATCTATGTTGTCGACACTGATTTTGGAATTAGTATTCTTCAGATTCAAGAATCCTAATTGGCCTCCACACACCTTAAGAAACCAGTTCGCCAGATCATAGAGGAAGAGGGCCCACATATTTGGGACTTGTTCTTTGATGGAGCTTTCTCTAAGGAAGTTATAGGGGTAGGTGTAGTCCTGGTGTCCCCCACACAAGAATGCATTCATTTATCTTTCAAATTAACTATTCAGGTCACAAATAACATAGAAGAAAATGAAGCCTTGATATTGGGCTGAAACGTTGCTAATGAAATGAGCATCAAAGGTCTGAAAGTGTTTGGAGACATATACCTTATTATTCAATAGGTCAACAAAACTTTCCAAGCAAAGCATCCAAGGATGAAAGCATATAGAGATGAGGTATGGAAGCTCAAGGACTCTTTTAATATTTTCAGCATTTCTTACATCTCGAGAATGAAGAACCAAATTTTTGATTCCGTGGTTGTGCCTACTAGCACATTTATTCCTCGTCTGCCTCCTAAATTGACTTATGAAGTTCAGGTGAAATATAGACCATCTCTGTCTGACAATGTCAAATACTGGAAAGTTTTTGAAGATGATGATGAAATTAATAGGCTTTTACAAGTTGTTGATGAATTTTTTGAAATGCACATCGACCAAGAAAAGGAAACAATGGAAGAATGCAACCAGTCCAACCTAATGGACGAGATTGGTCAAGGTAGCATTGTTCAGCTACCTAGTAACCATATACCCAAAGGATTGGTGCCCCTAGAGAAGCTGTTTGATCATAATGATGTACCTTATAAGCTTGCCAAAAAAGAAAATGAGTCTGCTATTCATAAATATAATGTAGGGAGTCTAACCCATCCAAAGTACATAAATTTGTCCACTCACTTGTCTTCTACCCAGAGTTCCAAGTATTGCACCATGATGAAACAATTTGCTGATATTTTTTCTTGGGAATACAGTGATCTTAAGACCTATGACACTAACATCATTCAACATAAGATTCCATTGGAGAAGAACGCCATCCATTTTAAGCATAAATTAAGACCTATCAACCCTCTCTTATTGCCTTTGATTGAAAAGGAAATCAAGAAGTTATTGGATTCCAAGATCATAGTTCCCCTAAGGTATTCAAAGTGGATAGCTAACCTTGTGGTAGTAAGAAAGAAGAATGGAAAAATCAATCTTTGTGTTGACTTCAAGAATCTGAACAAATGCTCTAAAAAAGACAACTACCCCCTGCCTAAGATGGAACACTTGCTACAAAAAGTGTAAGGGGCTAGAGTCATGTATTTCCTTGATGGATTTTCAGGTTAGAGTCAAATTGTTGTACATCTAGAAGATCGGGAAAAGACTGCCTTCACTACTCCTTGGGGCACTTTCATGTACTCCAAGATGCCTTTCGAACTGATGAACGTTGGGGCTACTTTTCAGAGGGCCATGGACATAGCCTTTGTGGGAGAGAAGGACAAGTTTGTCCTTATTTACCTAGATGACATAACAGTCTTTTCCAACAAGAGTTCAAGAAATTCAAACATTGTCGATCCCAAGGTCAAAAAGGGACATTCAATCCTTCCTGGGTAAGATTAGCTTTGTAAGGAGGTCCATTCCAAACTTTGCAGAACTAGTGAAGCACATCACTTCCATGCTGAAGAAAGGATCATAAATAAAATGGATGGATGTTGCGAGAAGCTCTTTTGAAGCCATAAAATAAGCTATCATGGAAGCTCCCACTCTAATAAGCCCAGACTACACCAAGGAGCTTTATATCTTCTCTTTTGCCTCTTATGATACACTTGTAGCAGTTCTGTTGTAGGAAAATGATGAAGGTGTAGAGCACCCTGTGGCCTTTTTTAGCAAAACTCTGAGGGATGTTGAACTAATGTATGACCTTATTGAAAAACAAGCTTATGCTCTCATAAAATCTTCAAAGGAATTCAAATTTATATTTTTCATTCCAAATTGGTTGCATATGTACCCTCAACCTCAGTAGAAGATGTCGTAACTCAACCAAATATTGATGAAAAGAGAGATAAATGGATTGCAAAATTCATAGAGTTTAACATAGAGGTGAAGCCCACAAAGCTTGTCAAAGGCCAGGGCTTGGCTAAACTTATGGCTGAGGAAAATTGCAGTTTGTTAGACATCAATTGCATGGGTTCAAAATCAGGTGATGAGTAGACAGAGGAAGTAGCAGAAGAGAAAGAGCAGAATCAGCCTTTGGCTGAAAATCTAGCCCCATGTGAATGGTATTCTAGTATAGTTCATTTTTTTCATAAGCTAGAAGTCCCTAAAGTGCTTAGGTCAACTCAAGCCCAGACCATAAAGCCCAGATCAACCAAATTCTGCATTAATAAAAACATGCTTTATTGCAAAGACCCATAACGAATCCTCTTGAGATGTTTAGATAAAGGACAATTTGTGGAAGTCATGCACCAGTTCCATTCTAGCATCTGTGGAGGGAATCATTATTGGAAAAACACAACCCACACAATCCTGAGAGTTGGGTATTATTGGCCTACTATGTTCTCTGATGTTTTTTTTTAATGAAATCTTGTGACCAATGTCAGAGGTTTGCAAGAAGATAGCAGCTAAAATCTCTACCTTTGAAGCCAATACATGTCAATGGTCCCTTCCAACAGTGGGGCTTGGACTTCATAGGTGAGATTAATCCACATTCCAGTGGCCAACACATATGGATCTTGGTAGCCACTGATTATTTCACTAAATGGATTGAGGTCATACCTAATAAAAATGCTAATCATCAGGTTATCATAAAGTTCTTGAATCAGAATATTTTCACTAGATTTGGTTGCCCAACCAAACGAGTCACTGATAATGCAACAACTTTCAGGGCAGACGAATTGGTGGACATGTGTGAATCCATGGGCATTCAATTGGTGCATTCTACCTCATAGTATCCTCAAGGCAATGGCCTTGCAGAATCATCTAACAAGAGTTTTGTAAGGATAATCAAAAAACTATTGGAGGACAACAGAAAGAGTTGGCATTCCAAGTTGAAGTTTGCACTATGGGTTGATAGAGTTACCGAAAAGAAGTCCATAGGAAATTCTCCATTTAAGCTAGTTTATGGCACTAATCTTGTTTTTACTATCCAACTAATTCTCCTAGTGGCCAAATTATTTCAAGAAGAACATGATGTAACAAATGACATGGTGAGGAGAATGAATAACCTGGTTCAATTACAGCAAATTAGAAAGCAGCTGGTTGAGAAGTCAAAAGTTCATCAGAAGAAAATCAAAGAAGCCTTTGATAGGAAGGTAAAAGTGGACAATTTCCAAGTTGGTGACTGGGTTCTCAAATGGGATGCATTGAAGGAAAAGAAAGGGAATCATGGTAATTTTGACACCTTATGGACAGGTATGTTTGTCATCACTCAAATTCAGCAGAACAATACCTTTATTCTGCACAGTCTAAAAGGAGAAGATGTTTTTGGTGGCCCAGTTAATGGGAGGTTCTTGAAACTTTATTTCATTTAAGGCTTTAAAGCCTTGATATTGTAAATATGTTTTTCAGCTTTTATTTACTATGCAAAATAAAATCCATGCCCAATGGAACACTAGAAGATAGATTTGATTTTGGTTTTACAAAAAAGGAATTGGTTTGTGGTTCTTGAAACCTCATAGGGAGGCTTTCATCCCCAGAAGGAGCTAGTGTTAGCCCCTGAGGTGCAGTGCTGCTATTTTTAGCGAAAATGTCCTTTGTCTCAGCTCCAATGGCCACATCTCCTCTGCTCCTCTTTGTCCATAAGCGAAAATTCAAAAGATTACTCTCGCATATATAATTGCATCGGGTCCTGATCCAAATGGATCCATATATGCTCTCTAAGTCTTCAAAAGCTAGTAAAATCATGCCAAAGATAAAAACCATCAAAGGAGAAGAACCCTTAGAATGGCGAAAAAACACTATCAGGAGGCAAAAACCCAAGGAAACATTAAAAACACTGAATATAGGAGGTCTAAACAATGAAATGGACAACAACCATCAGATCTGGACGACCAACGGTCCAAATCTAATCAGCGGGTCACAATTGGTGGTGGCAATTGACGGATTGAGGGCGGACCATATAAACTTGCGATGGCAATCGACGAAGTCAACTAGGACCGTCGATCAAGCGCTTAGATCGACGGCCCATGTTACATCACAGGATCACTATCAGACAACACAACAGAGCGCTCACCATGGGCTCGGGGCATGAGTGATATGCGATTGCGATCAATCGCATCGGCGGATCACAATCAGGGAAACATTACGGAGAGGGGCCTTGATACATGTATATGTGCAATGCCATTAGCCAGACCCGATAGCTATATAGGAATTATTGCATAGATGTTGAGATCCGCCAAAAGGCATTTGTTAATGTATTTTCGCATATTTTGTTATTTAACAAAATATAAAGTGACATCCCCGATGTGATAAAACATGAACCCAAAGGGATTCGGGAATGAAAATACATAATATTTCAGATCCGCCAAAGCCATTTTTTCAGGATTTTTAGTGTTTTTTAATGTATTTCAAAACATAAAAGAATACCTTGGAAACAAAGTCAAAGAAACTTGAGATAGCAATTAAGGGCAGGCCCGAATGAGGAATAGACCATATTTGAGGGCTTTTGAAGTTCGAAATGAACTATGTTTTGATGGAATTTCACAGTATTGCAGCATTTCTCCATGTTAATAGAAATCGACCATTTAAAGTATTTCAAAGGCCCAATGCACTCATCTAGAAAGATGTCATGAGATAGAGGGTGGAGGGATAAAAAGCCAAAGTACAACGTAGCCAAAACAGCCAGAAGTGATCATGGAGCATCGCTGGCACGAGCGAGCTCCCCGACAGCGCAACAAATTACCAGAATGTGGTTACTCTGCTGTTAGAAAATAAACCTTCGAGCTCATGTGTCTTTAGTCATGGCATCAAGTCATTGAAAAGATAGAGAGGATAGACTAAGACACTTCGAGCCTTTGAGAGACCAGGAGCATTGTAAAAAATCCTATAAACAACTAAAAGTTAGAAGTATGAGGGGTTCAACTTTTGGAAACTGTGGATACTCTGCTACTCTAGCTTCTCATCTTCATTCCAACAATATAAGCTTCTTTTGTTGTTACATGTTCAATTCCCATTTTCTCTTATGTTCTAAGATTGCACTTCAATAGGTTATTCATGTTTTCTTTTGTGTCTAATGCCAGATAATTGTCATCTTACCTTTGTGCTGATAAATTATATTTGCAAGCTTCATTTACTTCTTGTAGCTAGCCATTCATATGTGTTTATGTATGCATCTGCTGGTACAATTAGTATTCTCCATCTATCCATTGAATCTATAAACTATTGAGAATTAGTGGTCTAAAGCCTCGTAAAGCTAAGGGTGTTCATGCATGTCTTGAGTGAAAACAAAATTGAAATAGTCATCTGACTTGATCCAAACCATCATCCATTCCAATTGTTCAGAGAACAATATTGAAGATTTATATGTTACGAGGCATCTTTGAGCTACAACCTAGGAGATCTTCCTAGAGTGGTAACAGTGGCAATGCCTTAGCTATTTCTAGTTTAAAACACATCCTTTTCTCAACAGCATGCAAATCTTTACTTTAATAATTATCTTCCCTACAGAGAGTTAAACACACACTTATCTGATTTCAACAATAAACACATAAGCTTAATTGCACTTATCTGAATTTGGCAGTATAATATGTCAACTGTTGATTCAAGTTCAACTAGGAACATTGATTTACCTCCCAACAATGAGACTCGCTTTCAGGCCAAGTCTCCCCCCGAGATGTCACCACATGCGGGTTGATCCCTTGTAGAATAAAAATCTTACTTTTATAGATATATGGTATTAACCAGACATAGCACTTGGAACTCTGTCTGTCATATCAAAGGAAAACCTTTTCTTCCTTTTGTCTCTTCCTTATCTTTGGTACACATTGCCCTCTTGATTTCTTCCCTTGAGAATAAATCTACAAGGAAGTAGGTAGGGTTAGGTAACTGCCCATCCCAACTACCTAACATGTGAGAGTTACATAATCACCATTATTAAGACATTTGTCTCATGCTCATTTTTAATCAAAATAATAAAATATAAACTTCAATAATAATATACAATTTGTTTGTTGCAGTAATTAAATATTTACAATTTACTGGGGACACCAAATCGCCCCACCCTAAGATTAAAAATCATCCCTATGCTTTTCTTTTGCAAATAAAGTTGGACAAGTTTCTTTGATCACTTGTTCATCCTCCCAATTCGCCTCTTCTGGCCCAAAGTGCTGCCATTACACTTTAACTTGGGTGATAACTCAGTTCTGCAACCTTACTTCTCTTCGATTGAGTATAACTAGATGTTCGACCAAGAATTTTCCTTCTGGTTCGACCTACACATAGGAAAATTTTAGTCAATTCTTTTCCTTGGAAACTTGTCATGCCATCTTTATTATTACAAAAATTAAATTACCTATATATCTTGTGGCTAGGCAAAGCAACCTCGTAGGCCGTTGGTCCGATTCGAGCCAAAATCGGGGTGCCAATTTGGAACATCCACTCCATTGTAATGTATCTTTCTTGGCCCGTACCCATACATAAACATGATCTCCAATTTGAAATTCCCGGAAACTTCTCTTTCAATCAGCAAAGTTCTTTTGTCTGTCTTACACAACCTTTAAATTAGATTGTACACTTTTAACCATCTCCTCCATTTCTTTTAACATGTCCACCGCCAACATCATCTTATCCTCTATCCCACCCCAACTCGAAGGTGTCATGCACTTTCATCCATAAAGTACTTCAAACAAACTCGTTTGTTGTGATGTGTGGTAACCATTGTTATAAGAAAATTCTACCAAATGTAGGTAGTCCTCCCATTTGGATGGTTGTTGCATTACGTAAGTCCGTAGCATATCTTCCACTACCTAATTTACTCATTTGGTATGCCCATAATCTTGGGGGTGGTAAGAAGTATTGAAATGTAGCTAGGTGCCTAAACCTTCAAATAAGGTTTTCCAGAAATCTAATGTGAATTTTACATCACAATCAGAAATTATGAACTTTTGTAATCCATGTAATTTAAAAATGGTTTGCATCAATATATTAGCAATTTGTACAACCTTATAGGTTGATAGTACTGGTATGAAGTGAAAAGACATGCTCAAGTTATCTACCACCACAATTATTGAATCATTTTTCTTTCTTGAATTAGGTAGTCCCGTAATAAAGTCGATGGAAATGGTTTCCCATCTCCATTCTAGAATAGGCAACAGGGGCAACAACTCGGCTAGGTGACTATGCTCTGATTTTATGTGTTGACATTCCAGACAGTGAGCCAAGTATTCAGTCACTTCTTTCTTCACTACAGGACATAAATATTCGTTTCTAAGTGTGGTAATTAGTTTCTGATATCCGAGATGGCCTACATATGGAGTTTTATGATATTCTTCTAGAATTAATACTTTAACATTTTTCTAGTTAGGTAAATATATTCTTTGCTTATAAATCAGCATGCCTTCATGATTTATTTTATATCCTAGTTGTTGTTTCGTTGTTGTTTAAGAAAAACTTTTACTACCATAAAAGTTTATATTCTGGATTAGATCTTCGTGCCTGCTTAATCAGCTCATTAAAGTGAGTTCGTGCTTCACTGAATGAGACTTTATATATAAAATGTACTTTTTGACTTAAGGCATCCGCAACCTAGTTTTCTTTGCCTTTCAAGTGCTTGATTCCAAAATCAAATCCGCTTAGGAAATTGACACAGTGAGCTTCCCTAGCATTCAAAGTGGGTTTTTTAAAATATTTATTTAAACTATGATGATCAATCATTAAAAGAAATTTCCTACCCATCAAATAATGTCGCCGCATTTTTAATGCATGTATAATTGTTGTTATTTTTAAGGCATAGGCTGAATATTTTTTTTCTTCCTCCTTAAGTTTCCTAGTCATAAGCAATTACTTTGCCTTCCTGCATTAGTACGCCACAAAAACCTTCCTTTCTAGCATCTGTACAAACCACATAGTCTGTATTTCAGTCTACAATGCTCAAAATAGGTGCGATGGTAAGTAAATGATTAAGTTGATTAAAACTCTTTTGACATTCCATGGCCCACTTGAAAGTCTTTCCCTTGTTCTATAGAGAGGTGATGGGGTATGCTACCCTGGAAAAACCTTCAACAAATTGTCTATAGTATCTTAATAGACCCATGAATGACCTTATGTCTACCACATCTTTTGGTACTGGTCATTACATTATTATTTTTATCTTTTCGGGGCCCACGGTAATTTCATCCTTCGTAATGACCTGTCTTAAATACTAGATTTGTTCCTTAAATATATCGTATTTATTATATTTTGCATACAACTAATGCTCTCTTAATGTTTTAAGAAATATACATAGATGTTCTTTGTGCTCTTCTACATTCATAAAAATCAACACAATTTATCCAAACACTGATGGAATATATTGTTCTTGGGACACATGAAAGTTGTGAGGGCATTAGTGAGCCCCAAGGGAAACACAACGAACTGATAATGTACATAGTGAGTTCTAAAAGATGTTTTATCTTTGTCTTCCTCCTTAATTCTGATCTGGTGGTAACCAAAATAAAGGTCAATCTTTGAAAATAGAGTTGCACCCCACACATGATCAAAAAACTCATCTACACAAGGTAAGGGGTAGTTATATTTGATGGTCGATTTGTTTAACTGGTGGTAATCCATACACATCCAACACATGATATTCATGATGACCCCTGTGCCAACGTTCGCACGATGGCCTTAGGATATTCAACACATATAATCGATGGTGGAATACTAGTTGGATGCATGGTAGCACTTTATGGCAATCCTCGAGGCATTGATTCTAATGCATTGCATGTATCCATTCGGTGAAGGCAGGAGCCGACCTTCAGAGTCTTCCATTCGGTTTCCATCTATCGTCCTCTTCTCAAGAACCATTACCCATCCACGACTCTCCTTGCATTGGGCTCATCCTACGGTGGTGAGGGAACACTTATCCTTATTTCATGCCATCTATGTTTCATTGTTGATGTTAAGTCTTCTAGCGACAGACTTCTTAGCCTTTCGAGATTCAACTTTAGTTTTCTTACCCAAAGTCGAAACTTATTAACATAAGATTGATTAATTTATTTACTTGTAATGCCTTGCTCATGCTTTAACGTTTATCTAGATTCTCAGGTTCACAACATGCCATGTTGGTTCCTCAATGTTGTGGAAGAGGCGCGCATGCCACAACCTTGGCTAGGTAAGGAATTCTGTCTCCAATTGGTTAAGTATATACTGTGTATTTTTTTTTTGAATATTTACAGAGGTTAATGAGATTTCACTTGTTGATTTAATAGGTTTCGCCAGAAGTTTTCTTAGCCTTTCGAGATTGAAATCTCTATGCCTTCCTCTCAAAATCCGGTCAAGGATTTGTATTGATACTATGTCTGGCCTCCGGGTATGTGGTTTTACTCCATAATTTTCCCTGTTCTAGAGCTATAGCTCCTGAGGCTTATCTTGTTCTTACATCGGTCTTTTGGCTAGGATTTTTATGGTTTATGTTATTTTTGTAAGCAGTTATCTGGGACCTGTTATGAAGACCCTGTGACTGTGTCTTTTATCTGCTTCAGTTAGAAAATTCCCTTGACCTGCTTCTCAAGCTTTGGGTTCATGGTCATTAGTTTATTGTATTTTGAAGCTCTACAGATCGACTTAGTTGTAATTTTGAATTTCGAAATCTTTTTCCACCGAGACCTCTTTACTCAAAGAGGGTTTGTAATCCTTCTAAGAATATATATATATATAGGTAGCTATATATATATCGTTTGTTTTATGGTGAAATCTACTATGTCAATGATTTAAGGGTTGTTACTTTAATCCTCAAATAGAATCTCTAATTCCTTCCCACATAGGTTTATTTATTTATATGCATTAACTTGATTCGTTTTTTCGCACAGTGCTTGTCTTTATCTATTTTTCATTCGAGATTTATTTTGCAATCCGCTTGCAACTCTGGCTATGGAGACTATCTTCATGTTTCTTTGATTGTGTATAAATATGTATCCCTTCTAGCAGGTGTTATTCAAACATATCGTCACCTTGATTATTTGCAGTCGGTATGGGTTTATCACCAGCTATACCAGCCTCCTAAGAAAGTCTCATACCTCATCTCTTCAAAACAAGCTTTGGAAATGAGAGAAAGACATCAAAAAAGCAATGTAACTCTGGTTCCGCACTTTCTCTCACTTTTGCGTGCGGGCCCGCACCTTTTATTCAGAATACCTGTGTACTTATATGCTATGTATGTAAAGGGGAGGGTGCGTACTCATGTGAAAGTCAAAAGGCGCAATTTTTATCTTAAAAAACTCACTTTGGGTTAATTCTAGAGGTTTCTAGAAGGAATTTTGACGTGGATTGTTCGCTCCAAAGTGGTTCATGCATCCCAAAAGAGAAGGAGCTAATCCCTTATTAGGAGTAGCTATCCCTTTGAAGGAGGATTCTATCCCTTTGAAGGAGGACCTAGTAACTGCCCTCCATTGTACTGTAAATTGAGGCATTGGGTTAGTGGCTAGAGAGGTTAGAAGCTGAACTTTTGAGGGTAAATGCTAGTGAAATCAAGACTTCCTATTTGAGCTTAAGAGGAGAGATCACATACCTTTTTGGCTTCATTGGGGAGTGAGTGAAGCTTGTCAAAGTAGAGGAGACTTCTTGTTGGACCCTCGGAGGAGCTTGTATAGCGTCAAGGCAAAGGTTGTAAAGTTCTTCTTTTGAATTAATACAATCAAGCTCATTTTTCTCAACAAGTATCTTATGTTATTTGTTTCATGGACTCCTTGACTTTAATGTTAAATATGTTTTATAATATTGGTTATTCAGGTGTTATTTAATCGTTTGCCTTGTTTGTGTTTGCAGGTTTGCGACGAAGTAACTTACTTGGATCAAAGGAGCGAAGGCATCCCCAAACTTGCGTTGGACATGAGGTAGGCCTTAAACAAATTTCTTTTCCATTATTTATAAAGCTCATTTAGAGAAAGATAGTGTCTGGTTGGTTTTCTTGTCATTAGGTCTTCTTTAGATTCTAGGAAGGTCTATCTTTTCCGCAAGATCGACTCATCCCGCGTGACAAAATGGCGACTCCGCTGGGGACTTGATTGTTTTCCTTTCTTTTACTTTGACCTGAGAAATTGTGTTTTTGTTTCTGTTTTTGGATTGTTGTGTGTGGAATTGGGTAGATTTAGTAGATCTTGGATTATTTTTTGTTTTTCATACTTTTGGGAGAGGACCGCACCCTCTGCTTGTAACACAGTGCGTACATACCCGCACTTCTACTTTACACACAGAGCGGTACCGCACCTTGGTAAACTGGGAGCCTGCGGACCTTGTCAAAATTTTGAAAAACTTAAGATTTTCTCTTTCAGTCAGCTTAGGTTTTGTTAATGTGTTTTTAGCCTCTGCCCAGATTTGCACGTGATTTGTCAGGAACTTTTCTTAGGTTAATTCCATTGGCATTCCTGTTTAAGATTTTATCAATTGGGTGTTTTGAGTCTCTTTTTTTTTGAGAAATTCTTAATTTTATTTCCTTTGGTCATTACTTGGAGGTTTGTCTCAGTCTTTTCACAATTTTGCATCTTTTTGCTTTTGTTTTTGCTTTTGTTTTTGCTTATGTATGAGTGTTAATTGCCTTTGAGTGTTTTTATTTTTGATCTTTGGAACTCTCACCCAATTTTTTTGACTTGCAGTTGATTGGTTCTTAGATTACATTAGAATCATCTTGTGTTTGAGAATTCTCTTGCATAGATCACATTTGCATAATTAGAATTCTTGTTTTCAGAATATGAATGAAAAATGCACATAGATTACATTTGCATACTTTTCAAAGTGAATTGTGCATAGATTACAATTGCATAGTTTACATTCTAAAAAATAAATCATAGATTTAGATCATCTTTCTTTGATTTGAATTTACATATTTTTATGCTTGTTTTTAGCACACGAAAATAAAAATAAAAGAATATTTTGGAATTGATTTGCATTAGTTTTTCTTGATGAAATTAGTGCATTAGCGAATTTGTTATATTTTCTCTTAGTGATCATTTTTTGCATTATTGGAAGTGAATGGAAATGCTCTCCTTAATTTAGTTAGGATTCATCGAATTGATAAGATTACATTATCATATTCAATTGCATTCAGTTTTGGGTTGGGTCATAACACCATTGGTTTCATATCCATTTACCCTTTTGAGTAATAACAACCTAAATAACACAGCACTTAATTAAAATTTATCTAGTAATTTTTGCATTTTTAGCACTCTTTCCACCAATCCAGATTAGGCTAGTGTCTTAGAATAGGTTTTAGTTAACTTTCCAAGACAGTAAAACAAACAAGTAGTTGATCTTGCGGTAGGGAGAAAATCTAATTGTTACATCTATGCTCTGGGAAAGCTCCTCTTAAAGGAGAAGCACGAGATAATGTCTGAAGCTGTGTGGGAATCAATCCTTCCTCATTGGGAACAACGCCAGATATTCACGTATTACAAACGGTAAACCTTGGATTAACCATTGTCGAGGAGCCTGGGGTCACTTGCTGGTAAACCTTTGTTTATGTCAAGGAGCCTTCAAGGGGATTGAGCTTGCTACTCTGCCCTGGCGTGCGTATCAGATCGTAGACTGTTCCCCCAAGTATATTTGTTTCCGTTGGTAACCATAGTGACCATATTTATAGGATTCTTCCTAAGGTGACGGTGGAGGGAAGATCCCACTGTACCTGGTGCAGACGTCGGCTAGACTCACTTGGATTTTCTGGGGAGTTCTCTTCACTCAAGACGGTTTAGTGGAGAAACTTGTGCCAGTCTATTCATTAAGCAGGTTGTCGGGGTAACTGTTCCAACCACCATTTCTGTATTGAATTCTGCGACATTGGATTTCGTCACCAACTAGTGTATTCGGTACGGAAAGTTACTATTTGTGTGTGGTTTGACTCCTCGATTTGATAGCGCGTGTTAATTTGTTTGTTTTTACTTTTATAGACCATAGGTATGAATTGTGAATTTTAATTGTTAGGTGTAAATTGTGAATTGTTAATTTTAGTTTTAAATTGTTAATAAAATTCACTAAAGTTGAATATAATGGCAAATGTTCCGAAATTTACCAACCAAGGAACCCCTCTTAACGAGGATCCTAGTACTTTTCCTTTCTTTGGAAATGTTGGTCCTCCTTATATGGCTACTTTGTCATTACCTGGATTTACAATAGGTTTACCGATATGGTTATTTTCAACTTCATTGGCCCAAGATACTCCAATTGTTCCACCTCAACCGAATGCTTCACCTCAACAGAGTTCACCATCTCAACATCACCAACCTTCTGTTGACCCTTTACCTTCTTCGCCTAATTTTTCTTCCTCCATTTCTTCCTCTTTGCTTGGTAAAAGCCTTGACGCTAGTAACTAGGTGGCTAAGAAGAAGAAGAAAGGGAAGAAGAAGAAGAAGAAGAAGAAGAAGCAAGATAAGAAAGAAGTCAATCAACCTACCACGACTGTAAGTGTTAGTTGTGTTGAGGAAAACTCCGACATGCATCGTAAACCCAAATACCCTTGCAGGCTTTGTAAGGGTGACCACTTCCTTATCAATTGTCCTGGTATTCCAAAGGTCTTGGAAGTATGGTCAGAAAGGTCTCATCAACTTTCCATTGATCCATCAACCAGTGATAGTGAGGTTCCTTGGAAAAAGGGTAAAGTTAGGTTTCCTTGTAAGTTATGCAAAGGGAGTCATCAAACTCACATTTTCCCTCACATTGATGAAGCCTCAGAATTGTTGGAAAACCTTACTATTCCACAACAAGAATTTCCAACTGGTTACCGTAGAATTTATCCCAACCTACCGTCAACTGATGGAGTGATTGATCTAATTCCAAGTACAGTCGATCACACTCTTCCATTGGAGAGTGAAACTCATGTCACTCAGGTTGATGATCCATTAGTTGATCAAGTGTTCGATTCAATTTCACTTCGATCGATCCCACTTTCCCTTTCGAGAGTGAAATTCATACCGCTCAGGTTCTTTTTGTTACATCAGATTCCTCTATGCCGAGGGGCATTTCACCTATTTCTACAGAACCCCCTCCAAGTACTCAGGTATTTTCCTTTGATTGGAACAGACTGACAGAACCTCGTCTTCCTTCCTCCATCCCTTTCCAAATAATTGTCAAGGCTAGTGGTAGGGACATGCATCACACACAGGTAGATGAAGGTGCTTTTGTTAGTATTTTATCCTCAACTGCTTGGAAATCTTTGGGTTCCCCTCAGCTTGTGCCTATTACGCAGAATCTGAAAGCTTTTAACAGAATCATTAGTGAACATTTAGGGATCCTTCCTAAGTTTTCTATTACCTTGGAAGGTAAAACTGTCAGTATTGATCTTATGATAGTTCGAGGTCCCTTGGATTTCAATTTACTCCTTGGGCGAGACTATGTTTATGTAATGAAAGTTGTCGTATCGACACTCTTTCGTGTGATGTCTTTCCCTCACAATGGAAATATTGTGACTCACCTGGATTTTCTGGGGGGTTCTCTTCACTCGAGATAGTTTAGTGGAGAAACTTGTGCCAGTCTATTCATTAAGCAGGTTGTCGGGGTAACTGTTCCAACCGCCATTTGTGGATGGTTTATTTTTAAGGATTTTCTTTATTCCTATGTTCCTAATGAAAACTAAAGATTTATAATACAATCAATTCTTAAAAATGAAAGTAAGGTAAGCTATCATGATCTTTTTTAATTGACTATTATTAGTTACTATGTAAATGATAAAAACAAAGCTATCTAAATTAATGTTCTACAAAGATAATTACCTCTACTCTAAAAATAATTACTTCTATTCAAAGTTCAAATTCATAAAACAACCTAGATTAAGATCTACACACTACAATTATCAATCTTAATTGAAATATTGAAACAAAAGGAGAAAGAATAAGATCTAAAAAAATATAACTATTTATGAAAGGAAGGAGATTTATATATATAGTCCTATTTTAAAAAGCATGAAATGAATTGAAATCGACACAAAACAAATGAAAATGTGATAATGAAATTCTAGAAAAATAATCAAATGAACTGCACTGAATACTAAGAAAATGAATGAACCTCAACTGTCTGCAGGGGTCCTCCACAAAAAAGAAGGTTTATAACTCTATCTCAATAGTTAACTACGCATCATATTCATGAAAATACTTCTTCAATTAAAGAAGAAGAAAGTCATGGAACTTCAAACTGTCAATTACTAATTAAATGTATGTCTGTGTGTCCCTAGTTTTTGTTTATATATATATATATATATATATATAGCATTCGTGCCTAACGGTTCTGATATTTTCATGCCTTAAAAACTTAAATACAATCCTAATCTAGATGTTAATCTAATAATGGAAATTATAATGCTTCTTGACAATTTTCTATTTAGAAAGCAAATCATAGAGTCGTGACTGAATTGAACTCTTGCTGCTCGGTTCATCCACGCATTGACCTGCTCCGTTGACTGCGCGACTAGGAGATTTCCTTGATGATTTGGCTCTGAAAAATAGAAGGAGAACCATGGGGAGATGAATTCCTATCTACCCATGTGCTTCTTCTTGTCTAGCGTAGTAGAATATGTCAAACCATGGTGGTAGCTGTAGATTCATGTTAATTTCATAGCTATTACGATCTTTAACTAAATAATAAGAAAATTAACAAGTATGAAAAATAAGACATATGAGTACCTTACCATGTCAAAATATCTTATTTTGATGTCTATTGGAGTTGATAGTAATGATGAAAAGAGGAAAAATGGATGGAAAATGATGTCAAAAACAGAACAATCTTGAGACTCTACATTATCCCATGCTGAGGTCTTTGCATGTCCTCATGCAAAACACAAAGCTAATGTCTCTTGTTTAATTATTGCATTTCTTTGGAAAGTTTTGCAAGTACATCCAACTTCATGTTTTTTCCCTTCTTTCCACCCACTTCCATCCATGGAATTTTCATGAGAATATTGTACTTCAGGTTTATGTCTTGCTTCGTAGAGCTCTGTTTTTCTATTTCGACTTCTTGTTCTTCTTGTAGCAAAGACTTCTCTGTACGAGGATATTTTCACTCTTAGCCACTTGGATTTCATTCTATGCCTTTAGAGTTTGATTCTCCTTCTGAATGTACCTGTTTACTGTCTCCAACTCGAAAATTTCTTGTTTTAAAACATTTACTACTGAAGTTTCTTGTGGTTCACTAAACTGAACTTGTTCTTGATTTGAAGCTGATGTTATTGTTGCAGCTCTTTTCTCCAGAGACTCAATATAATCATATATTTTCTGGTATACTAGATCAATTTTAGGTGTTTTTCAGCCTGCACTCGGAGGAGGTGTGATGAAAGTTTGTGGAGAAAGCCTTGAATTTTCCTTTGCTTATAGGTCAATATACTCCATACTTTTTGTAGGTTGTTCTTTTGGTTTTGGATCTAGTCTGGTACTTCTTCTTAAGTTTTTCACATGAGGCTTTTGAATTTTTTCCTTCTTCCTTTATATCTTAGGTTTCTTTGTGTAGGGTGTGCTCTCTATCTTTTGGTTGGCTTTCTTTCTTCTAGCATCCTTCTTGCTAATATTCCCCAAAATTTTTGCAAGAGTAATGTCATCCTCTGACTGCTCCTGTGACTGTTGGTTTCCTTGTTTTGTTGGTATTTCAGTTTTTCTTTTTCTTCCTCTCTTAGCCTTGTTGCTCCTTGGATGTTCTTGTTATACTGGTTCTTCAATTTTTCTTTTTCTCCCTTTCTTTGCCTTACTGTTGCTTGGTTGTTCTTGGTTATCTTCGTTAAAATGGTTCCTCACCAAAATATTTCCCAATTATCACCCACATTCTTAAGATGGTATTCAAGAAGGATTTTAATGAGACCATGGTGATACATGGTGTTTTCTATAAATTGAATTTTTCTTTGGACATTCCCTGAAATATTTCTTAGACTATTGAGCAAGAAATAAGGAAGATTTGTCTCATTATCCTCAATAAAATTCATTAACAGTCAGATATGATAGAAAAACATGCATCTAAACCTCCTTCACACGTAACAAAGTTTTGAATTATTAGAAGAAAATTTCTCCACTTACTTTTTAATGCTATTCTCGAGATGCCTTTCTTGAAAATGGTGGTATCCATGCTAGGATTCTTTAGAAAAACTTTCCATTCTTTTCTCTCAATACCTCTGTTCTTATACCATTTTTCTCCAATTTGAGGCAATCGAGTAGCTTCGACAACAAAAGATTATGCGTCTGTGAATTTTATGTCCCCTATATTGACTTCCACTCCATCAAAGGCTTTAGTGAAGAACTTGTTGACTTCCTTCTGGAATCCATCAAATTTCACTACAAATTCCATCCACTGTGCTTTTTGCAACAATTCCCTTGTTTGAGGATATCCTTCCAAGATTTTTCTTCCTATTGGTTCTTTTCTCACTATAACTCCCATGGTTGAGAAGCTTCGTCTCAAAAGTTGACATCAGTCTAGTCTAGTTTGGTAGTGTGAGATTGTGATATTGGACATATGTCTCTGCCTTCAGTCTCTCGTTCCTCATTTTGATTTCTTTGAATCTGTCTTTAATGTCTTTTTCTTTGTCAGCTCGCTTGACATAGGAAGAGATCTCCATACTCGGTTGTCTATCTACCAACTGTGTGTTGGATGTTGAGGGTTGTTGTGTCTCCTCTAATGTAGTTGGTTATTTATCCTTTTGTCTCATTGCGTCAGTGTCAATTATTTCTTCTAATGCGATGTTATCCTTATGTTAAAAGACATGATTTAATTCGGGCCTTTTGCTTGGTTCCACGAGCTCATAAGTAGTATCCATGGCAGAGCTAGATGCCTCATCCCTGCTATTATTAGGGTTCTTCTCCTCATTTACTCAGGTCTGTATGACTAGAGGAATGTTCATTGGTCATCCCGGTTTTGGAAATTGCGGGAAAGAGTTATGATCAAATTGTCTCTCCAAATCAATAAGTGTATTCTCTAAGTCCACAATAGTGTTGTCCATGTTAGTCAAGGTGTTCTCCTCGGCCACGCCACCCCTGCGGCCTTCCGCCCCACGACCCGCTGACCTACCCAGCCGGCGGCCGGTCGATTCCGGGAATTGACCAGCCACCATCCGGGCGGGGCGGAGGGCCGAGGCAGCACCACCCCCACAGCCCTCCGCCCTGCCCGATCGGAGACCCGTCGATTCCGGGAATCGACGGATCGTC